>JAJHSY010000021.1:0-108248 GCA_020800305.1 Porphyrio hochstetteri | reverse complement strand
CCGAGAGAGGCATTTTTAGAGGTATGAGGAGTGTTCCTGGGCAAAGGAAAGGCCTGAGCCCTGGGATGTTAAGTGCTGCTTGTGGGCTTCCAGGGGAGGTTTCAGGCCAGCTATGTGTTTCAGTGCTGGCTCCTTTGGTTTGGGTGCTATTGCTGGACATTTGGCATTTTTGGCTTAGAATTCTGCTCCGGCCGAGAGCATCAATTTTATGGTATGAGGAGGGTTCCCGGGCAAAGGAAAGGCCTGAGCCCTGGGATGTTAAGTGCTGCTTGTGGGCTTCCAGGGGAGGTTTCAGGCCAGCTATGTGTTTCAGTGCTGGCTCCTTTGGTTTGGGCCCTATTGCTGGACGTTTGGCATTTTTGGCATAGAATTCTGCTCCGGCCGAGAGAGGCATTTTTAGAAGTATGAAGAGGGTTCCTGGGCAAAGGAAAGGCCTGAGCCCTGGGATGTTAAGTGCTGCTTGTGGGCTTCCAGGGGAGGTTTCAGGCCAGCTATGTGTTTCAGTGCTGGCTCCTTTGGTTTGGGCGCTATTGCTGGACGTTTGGCATTTTTGGCATAGAATTCTGCTCCGGCCGAGAGAGGCATTTTTAGAGGTATGAGGAGTGTTCCTGGGCAAAGGAAAGGCCTGAGCCCTGGGATGTTAAGTGCTGCTTGTGGGCTTCCAGGGGAGGTTTCAGGCCATCTATGTGTTTCAGTGCTGGCTCCTTTGGTTTGGGCGCTATTGCTGGACGTTTGGCATTTTTGGCATAGAATTCTGCTCCGGCCGAGAGAGGCATTTTTAGAGGTATGAGGAGGGTTCCTGGGCAAAGGAAAGGCCTGAGCCCTGGGATGTTAAGTGCTGCTTGTGGGCTTCCAGGGGAGGTTTCAGGCCAGCTATGTGTTTCAGTGCTGGCTCCTTTGGTTTGGGCGCTATTGCTGGACGTTTGGCATTTTTGGCATAGAATTCTGCTCCGGCCGAGAGAGGCATTTTTAGAGGTATGAGGAGGGTTCCTGGGCAAAGGAAAGGCCTGAGCCCTGGGATGTTAAGTGCTGCTTGTGGGCTTCCAGGGGAGGTTTCAGGCCAGCTATGTGTTTCAGTGCTGGCTCCTTTGGTTTGGGCGCTATTGGTTGACGTTTGGCATTTTTGGCATAGAATTCTGATCCGGGCGAGAGCAGCAATTTTAAGGTTTGAGGATGGCTCCCGGGCAGATGAAAGGCCTGAGCCCTGGGATGTTAAGTGCTGCTTGTGGGCTTCCAGGGGAGGTTTCAGGCCAGCTATGTGTTTCAGTGCTGGCTCCTTTGGTTTGGGCGCTATTGCTGGACGTTTGGCATTTTTGGCATAGAATTCTGCTCCGGCCGAGAGAGGCATTTTTAGAGGTATGAGGAGGGTTCCTGGGCAAAGGAAAGGCCTGAGCCCTGGGATGTTAAGTGCTGCTTGTGGGCTTCCAGGGGAGGTTTCAGGCCAGCTATGTGTTTCAGTGCTGGCTCCTTTGGTTTGGGCGCTATTGCTGGACGTTTGGCATTTTTGGCATAGAATTCTGCTCCGGCCGAGAGAGGCATTTTTAGAGGTATGAGGAGGGTTCCTGGGCAAAGGAAAGGCCTGAGCCCTGGGATGTTAAGTGCTGCTTGTGGGCTTCCAGGGGAGGTTTCAGGCCAGCTATGTGTTTCAGTGCTGCCTCTTTTGCTTTGGGCGCTATTGCTGGACGTTTGGCATTTTTGGCATAGAATTCTGCTCCGGCCGAGAGAGGCATTTTTAGAGGAATGAGGAGGGTTCCTGGGCAAAGGAAAGGCCTGAGCCCTGGGATGTTAAGTGCTGCTTGTGGGCTTCCAGGGGAGGTTTCAGGCCAGCTATGTGTTTCAGTGCTGGCTCCTTTGGTTTGGGCGCTATTGCTGGACGTTTGGCATTTTTGGCATAGAATTCTGCTCCGGCCGAGAGAGGCATTTTTAGAGGTATGAGGAGGGTTCCTGGGCAAAGGAAAGGCCTGAGCCCTGGGATGTTAAGTGCTGCTTGTGGGCTTCCAGGGGAGGTTTCAGGCCAGCTATGTGTTTCAGTGCTGGCTCCTTTGGTTTGGGCGCTATTGCTGGACGTTTGGCATTTTTGGCATAGAATTCTGCTCCGGCCGAGAGAGGCATTTTTAGAGGTATGAGGAGTGTTCCTGGGCAAAGGAAAGGCCTGAGCCCTGGGATGTTAAGTGCTGCTTGTGGGCTTCCAGGGGAGGTTTCAGGCCAGCTATGTGTTTCAGTGCTGGCTCCTTTGGTTTGGGTGCTATTGCTGGACATTTGGCATTTTTGGCTTAGAATTCTGCTCCGGCCGAGAGCATCAATTTTATGGTATGAGGAGGGTTCCCGGGCAAAGGAAAGGCCTGAGCCCTGGGATGTTAAGTGCTGCTTGTGGGCTTCCAGGGGAGGTTTCAGGCCAGCTATGTGTTTCAGTGCTGGCTCCTTTGGTTGGGCCCTATTGCTGGACGTTTGGCATTTTTGGCATAGAATTCTGCTCCGGCCGAGAGAGGCATTTTTAGAAGTATGAAGAGGGTTCCTGGGCAAAGGAAAGGCCTGAGCCCTGGGATGTTAAGTGCTGCTTGTGGGCTTCCAGGGGAGGTTTCAGGCCAGCTATGTGTTTCAGTGCTGGCTCCTTTGGTTTGGGCGCTATTGCTGGACGTTTGGCATTTTTGGCATAGAATTCTTCTCCGGCCGAGAGAGGCATTTTTAGAGGTATGAGGAGGGTTCCTGGGCAAAGGAAAGGCCTGAGCCCTGGGATGTTAAGTGCTGCTTGTGGGCTTCCAGGGGAGGTTTCAGGCCAGCTATGTGTTTCAGTGCTGGCTCCTTTGGTTTGGGCGCGATTGCTGGACCTTTGGCATTTTGCATAGAATTCTGCTCCGGCTGTAAGCAGCATTTTTAGAAGTATTAGGAGGGTTCCCGGGCAAAAGAAAGGCCTGAGCCCTGGGATGTTAAGTGCTGCTTGTGGGCTTCCAGGGGAGGTTTCAGGCCAGCTATGTGTTTCAGTGCTGGCTCCTTTGGTTTGGGCGCTATTGCTGGACGTTTGGCATTTTTGGCATAGAATTCTGCTCCGGCCGAGAGAGGCATTTTTAGAGGTATGAGGAGGGTTCCTGGGCAAAGGAAAGGCCTGAGCCCTGGGATGTTAAGTGCTGCTTGTGGGCTTCCAGGGGAGGTTTCAGGCCAGCTATGTGTTTCAGTGCTGGCTCCTTTGGTTTGGGCGCTATTGCTGGACGTTTGGCATTTTTGGCATAGAATTCTGCTCCGGCCGAGAGAGGCATTTTAAGAGGTATGAGGAGGGTTCCTGGGCAAAGGAAAGGCCTGAGCCCTGGGATGTTAAGTGCTGCTTGTGGGCTTCCAGGGGAGGTTTCAGGCCAGCTATGTGTTTCAGTGCTGGCTCCTTTGGTTTGGGCGCTATTGCTGGACGTTTAGTATTTTTGGCATAGAATACTGCTCCGGCGAGAGAGGCATTTTTAGAGGTATGAGGAGTGTTCCTGGGCAAAGAAATGCCTGAGCCCTGGGATGTTAAGTGCTGCTTGTGGGCTTCCAGGGGAGGTTTCAGGCCAGCTATGTGTTTCAGTGCTGGCTCCTTTGGTTTGGGCCCTATTGCTGGACGTTTGGCATTTTTGGCATAGAATTCTGCTCCGGCCGAGAGAGGCATTTTTAGAAGTATGAAGAGGGTTCCTGGGCAAAGGAAAGGCCTGAGCCCTGGGATGTTAAGTGCTGCTTGTGGGCTTCCAGGGGAGGTTTCAGGCCAGCTATGTGTTTCAGTGCTGGCTCCTTTGGTTTGGGCGCGATTGCTGGACCTTTGGCATTTTTGCATAGAATTCTGCTCCGGCTGTAAGCAGCATTTTTAGAAGTATTAGGAGGGTTCCCGGGCAAAAGAAAGGCCTGAGCCCTGGGATGTTAAGTGCTGCTTGTGGGCTTCCAGGGGAGGTTTCAGGCCAGCTATGTGTTTCAGTGCTGGCTCCTTTGGTTTGGGCGCTATTGGTTGACGTTTGGCATTTGTGGCATAGAATTCTGCTCCGGGCGAGAACAGCAATTTTAAGGTTTGAGGATGGCTCCCGGGCAGAGGAAAGGCCTGAGCCCTGGGATGTTAAGTGCTGCTTGTGGGCTTCCAGGGGAGGTTTCAGGCCAGCTATGTGTTTCAGTGCTGGCTCCTTTGGTTTGGGCGCTATTGCTGGACGTTTGGCATTTTTGGCATAGAATTCTGCTCCGGCTGAGAGAGGCATTTTTAGAGGTATGAGGAGGGTTCCTGGGCAAAGGAAAGGCCTGAGCCCTGGGATGTTAAGTGCTGCTTGTGGGCTTCCAGGGGAGGTTTCAGGCCAGCTATGTGTTTCAGTGCTGGCTCCTTTGGTTTGGGCGCTATTGCTGGACGTTTGGCATTTTTGGCATAGAATTCTGCTCCGGCCGAGAGAGGCATTTTTAGAGGTATGAGGAGTGTTCCTGGGCAAAGGAAAGGCCTGAGCCCTGGGATGTTAAGTGCTGCTTGTGGGCTTCCAGGGGAGGTTTCAGGCCAGCTATGTGTTTCAGTGCTGGCTCCTTTGGTTTGGGTGCTATTGCTGGACGTTTGGCATTTTTGGCTTAGAATTCTGCTCCGGCCGAGAGCATCAATTTTATGGTATGAGGAGGGTTCCCGGGCAAAGGAAAGGCCTGAGCCCTGGGATGTTAAGTGCTGCTTGTGGGCTTCCAGGGGAGGTTTCAGGCCAGCTATGTGTTTCAGTGCTGGCTCCTTTGGTTTGGGCCCTATTGCTGGACGTTTGGCATTTTTGGCATAGAATTCTGCTCCGGCCGAGAGAGGCATTTTTAGAAGTATGAAGAGGGTTCCTGGGCAAAGGAAAGGCCTGAGCCCTGGGATGTTAAGTGCTGCTTGTGGGCTTCCAGGGGAGGTTTCAGGCCAGCTATGTGTTTCAGTGCTGGCTCCTTTGGTTTGGGCGCTATTGCTGGACGTTTGGCATTTTTGGCATAGAATTCTGCTCCGGCCGAGAGAGGCATTTTTAGAGGTATGAGGAGTGTTCCTGGGCAAAGGAAAGGCCTGAGCCCTGGGATGTTAAGTGCTGCTTGTGGGCTTCCAGGGGAGGTTCAGGCCAGCTATGTGTTTCAGTGCTGGCTCCTTTGGTTTGGGCGCTATTGCTGGACGTTTGGCATTTTTGGCATAGAATTCTGCTCCGGCCGAGAGAGGCATTTTTAGAGGTATGAGGAGGGTTCCTGGGCAAAGGAAAGGCCTGAGCCCTGGGATGTTAAGTGCTGCTTGTGGGCTTCCAGGGGAGGTTTCAGGCCAGCTATGTGTTTCAGTGCTGGCTCCTTTGGTTTGGGCGCTATTGCTGGACGTTTGGCATTTTTGGCATAGAATTCTGCTCCGGCCGAGAGAGGCATTTTTAGAGGTATGAGGAGGGTTCCTGGGCAAAGGAAAGGCCTGAGCCCTGGGATGTTAAGTGCTGCTTGTGGGCTTCCAGGGGAGGTTTCAGGCCAGCTATGTGTTTCAGTGCTGGCTCCTTTGGTTTGGGCGCTATTGCTGGACGTTTGGCATTTTTGGCATAGAATTCTGCTCCGGCCGAGAGAGGCATTTTTAGAGGTATGAGGAGTGTTCCTGGGCAAAGGAAAGGCCTGAGCCCTGGGATGTTAAGTGCTGCTTGTGGGCTTCCAGGGGAGGTTTCAGGCCAGCTATGTGTTTCAGTGCTGGCTCCTTTGGTTTGGGTGCTATTGCTGGACATTTGGCATTTTTGGCTTAGAATTCTGCTCCGGCCGAGAGCATCAATTTTATGGTATGAGGAGGGTTCCCGGGCAAAGGAAAGGCCTGAGCCCTGGGATGTTAAGTGCTGCTTGTGGGCTTCCAGGGGAGGTTTCAGGCCAGCTATGTGTTTCAGTGCTGGCTCCTTTGGTTTGGGCCCTATTGCTGGACGTTTGGCATTTTTGGCATAGAATTCTGCTCCGGCCGAGAGAGGCATTTTTAGAAGTATGAAGAGGGTTCCTGGGCAAAGGAAAGGCCTGAGCCCTGGGATGTTAAGTGCTGCTTGTGGGCTTCCAGGGGAGGTTTCAGGCCAGCTATGTGTTTCAGTGCTGGCTCCTTTGGTTTGGGCGCTATTGCTGGACGTTTGGCATTTTTGGCATAGAATTCTGCTCCGGCCGAGAGAGGCATTTTTAGAGGTATGAGGAGGGTTCCTGGGCAAAGGAAAGGCCTGAGCCCTGGGATGTTAAGTGCTGCTTGTGGGCTTCCACGGGAGGTTTCAGGCCATCTATGTGTTTCAGTGCTGGCTCCTTTGGTTTGGGCGCTATTGCTGGACGTTTGGCATTTTTGGCATAGAATTCTGCTCCGGCCGAGAGAGGCATTTTTAGAGGTATGAGGAGGGTTCCTGGGCAAAGGAAAGGCCTGAGCCCTGGGATGTTAAGTGCTGCTTGTGGGCTTCCAGGGGAGGTTTCAGGCCAGCTATGTGTTTCAGTGCTGGCTCCTTTGGTTTGGGCGCTATTGGTTGACGTTTGGCATTTTTGGCATAGAATTCTGCTCCGGGCGAGAGCAGCAATTTTAAGGTTTCAGGATGGCTCCC
Source organism: Porphyrio hochstetteri (assembly GCA_020800305.1). Classification (NCBI taxonomy): domain Eukaryota; kingdom Metazoa; phylum Chordata; class Aves; order Gruiformes; family Rallidae; genus Porphyrio; species Porphyrio hochstetteri. The sequence goes on along the minus strand of JAJHSY010000021.1, from coordinate 101,730 downwards.
GGGCAGAGGAAAGGCCTGAGCCCTGGGATGTTAAGTGCTGCTTGTGGGCTTCCAGGGGAGGTTTCAGGCCAGCTATGTGTTTCAGTGCTGGCTCCTTTGGTTTGGGCGCTATTGCTGGACGTTTGGCATTTTTGGCATAGAATTCTGCTCCGGCCGAGAGAGGCATTTTTAGAGGTATGAGGAGTGTTCCTGGGCAAAGGAAAGGCCTGAGCCCTGGGATGTTAAGTGCTGCTTGTGGGCTTCCAGGGGAGGTTTCAGGCCAGCTATGTGTTTCAGTGCTGGCTCCTTTGGTTTGGGCGCTATTGCTGGACGTTTGGCATTTTTGGCATAGAATTCTGCTCCGGCCGAGAGAGGCATTTTTAGAGGTATGAGGAGTGTTCCTGGGCAAAGGAAAGGCCTGAGCCCTGGGATGTTAAGTGCTGCTTGTGGGCTTCCAGGGGAGGTTTCAGGCCAGCTATGTGTTTCAGTGCTGGCTCCTTTGGTTTGGGTGCTATTGCTGGACGTTTGGCATTTTTGGCTTAGAATTCTGCTCCGGCCGAGAGCATCAATTTTATGGTATGAGGAGGGATCCCGGGCAAAGGAAAGGCCTGAGCCCTGGGATGTTAAGTGCTGCTTGTGGGCTTCCAGGGGAGGTTTCAGGCCAGCTATGTGTTTCAGTGCTGGCTCCTTTGGTTTGGGCCCTATTGCTGGACGTTTGGCATTTTTGGCATAGAATTCTGCTCCGGCCGAGAGAGGCATTTTTAGAGGTATGAAGAGGGTTCCTGGGCAAAGGAAAGGCCTGAGCCCTGGGATGTTAAGTGCTGCTTGTGGGCTTCCAGGGGAGGTTTCAGGCCAGCTATGTGTTTCAGTGCTGGCTCCTTTGGTTTGGGCGCTATTGCTGGACGTTTGGCATTTTTGGCATAGAATTCTGCTCCGGCCGAGAGAGGCATTTTTAGAGGTATGAGGAGTGTTCCTGGGCAAAGGAAAGGCCTGAGCCCTGGGATGTTAAGTGCTGCTTGTGGGCTTCCAGGGGAGGTTTCAGGCCAGCTATGTGTTTCAGTGCTGGCTCCTTCGGTTTGGGCGCTATTGCTGGACGTTTGGCATTTTTGGCATAGAATTCTGCTCTGGCCGAGAGAGGCATTTTTAGAGGTATGAGGAGGGTTCCTGGGCAAAGGAAAGGCCTGAGCCCTGGGATGTTAAGTGCTGCTTGTGGGCTTCCAGGGGAGGTTTCAGGCCAGCTATGTGTTTCAGTGCTGGCTCCTTTGGTTTGGGCGCTATTGCTGGACGTTTGGCATTTTTGGCATAGAATTCTGCTCCGGCCGAGAGAGGTAGTTTTAAGGGATGAAGAGGGTTCCTGGGCATAGGAAAGGCCTGAGCCCTGGGATGTTAAGTGCTGCTTTGTGGGCTTCCAGGGGAGGTTTCAGGCCAGCTATGTGTTTCAGTGCTGGCTCTTCCTCCCCCTCCCCCGCAGGATCAATGACCCGGCTACTTTGGTTCCGTGTGGGTTTTTTTGTTCCGGGTTGTGCATCCCTAAAAACTCTGTGTCCCCGCCCCCTCCCCGAAGAAACCATGAGCCGTCGACTGTTCTTCCGTGTGTTTTTCGTTCCAGGGTGCAGATACCTAAAAATTGTGTGTGTCTTTGCCCGGAGAAAAAATGACCCGGCTAGTTTGGTTCCAGGTGCTTTTTATTCCGCGGGGGGGGGGGTGGTACAGCACTGAAAAGCGTCCGCGCGGAAACAACGACCCTGCGACTTTGGTTCCGGGTGCTTTTTGTTCCGGGGTGGGCTGGTGCAGCACTGAAAAGCGTCCCCAGGGAAACAACGACCCGGCGACTTTGGTTCCGGGTTCTTTTTGTTCCGGGATGGGGAGGGGGCTGCTGCAGCACTGAAAAGCAACCCCTGCGGAAACAACGACCCAGCGACTTTGGTTCCGGGTGCTTTTTTTTCCGGGGGGGGGGGGGGGGTGGTGTGCAGAGCTGAAAAGCGTCCCCACTGAAACAACGACCCGGCGACTTTGGTTCCGGGTGCTTTTTGTTCCGAGGGGGGGGGGGGGGGTGGGCGTGTGCAGCGCTGAAAAGCGTCCCCACGGAAACAAAGACCCAGCGACTTTGGTTCCGGGTTCTTTTTGTTCCGGGGGGGGGGCGTGCAGCGCTGAAAAGCATGTGTGTCCCCACCACTCCAGCCGAAACAATGACCCGGTGATTTTGATTGCGGGTGCTCTTTGTTCCGGGCTGTGCAGCGCTGACGAATTTCCCCCCGTTGCCTAGCGACGACGCCGCGGTAGCGCAGTAGGACCGAGGCGCGTGCGCAGTAGAGTGCGCTGAAGCTGCCCGGGGTACCCTGCGCATGCGCTCTGCAAGGGTGTGGAGCCCCGCGGGATGCCGGGAAGCGCGCCCAGCCCACGCTCGGCTCTGCCGCGGAGCGCGCGCAGTTCGCCCTGGCTCCCGGCGCCGCTTCCGGCAGCGTGACGCCGCGCTGGGCGCCGGGCGCCGGGCGGTGCCGCCGGCTCCGCGATCCCTCCCGGTGAGTCTCCGCCTCCGCTGCCCCGCGCGAGGTGGGCCGGGGACGGGCGGTCGGCGCTTGGCGGCGCGCGGGGTCGCTGCGGGCCGGGGCTCCGCGGGGTCGGTGCGCGGCCCGCGGGCGGCGAGGCGCCGCGCGTTCTTCCCCCGCCCGCGGCCGGCGTTGTCCCGGCGCCGCTCCGTGCCGGGGCGTTTCTCCGCGGCTTGCGGCGGGGCGTCTGAGCCGGTTGCGGAGCTCCGCGGTTCGCGGGCATTGCGCGCCGAGGGTCGCGGCGGCGCCTCGAGGGTGCGGCCACCCAGGGCTGCCCTTCCGCGAGCAGCCGGTACGGATGAGGTGAGTCAGCCCGGGCTGGTTCCTCAGCGCCTGGCATCGCTCCCCCATCGAAGGGGACGGGCGGGGCGGTCCTGGGTGCTTCTCGGGATTTTTGGGCTCAGTGCTCGGCGGGGTAGGGGGGGGGAAAGAGGCGGCGCAGGGTTTTTGTTCAGGCTGTGGTTTTCGCTGTGTTTTGGAGTTATCGGCGTTCTCCGGATGTAATTCTGCCCTGGGATGTTAAGTGCTGCTTGTGGACTTCCAGGGGAGGTTTCAGGCCAGCTATGTGTTTCAGTGCTGTCTCCTTTGGTTTGGGCGCTATTGCTCGACGTTTGGCATTTTTGGCATTGAATTCTGCTCCGGCCGTGAGCATCAATTTTAAGGTATGAGGAGTGTTCCTGGGCAAAGGAAAGGCCTGAGCCCTGGGATGTTAAGTGCTGCTTGTGGGCTTCCAGGGGAGGTTTCAGGCCAGCTATGTGTTTCAGTGCTGGCTCCTTTGGTTTGGGCGCTATTGCTGGACGTTTGGCATTTTTGGCATAGAATTCTGCTCCGGCCGAGAGAGGCATTTTTAGAGGTATGAGGAGGGTTCCTGGGCAAAGGAAAGGCCTGAGCCTTGGGATGTTAAGTGCTGCTTGTGGGCTTCCAGGGGAGGTTTCAGGCCAGCTATGTGTTTCAGTGCTGGCTCCTTTGCTTTGGGCGCTATTGCTGGACGTTTGGCATTTTTGGCATAGAATTCTGCTCCGGCCGAGAGAGGCATTTTTAGAGGTATGAGGAGGGTTCCTGGGCAAAGGAAAGGCCTGAGCCCTGGGATGTTAAGTGCTGCTTGTGGGCTTCCAGGGGAGGTTTCAGGCCAGCTATGTGTTTCAGTGCTGGCTCCTTTTGTTTGGGCGCTATTGCTGGACGTTTAGTATTTTTGGCATAGAATTCTGCTCCGGCCGAGAGAGGCATTTTTAGAGGTATGAGGAGTGTTCCTGGGCAAAGGAAATGCCTGAGCCCTGGGATGTTAAGTGCTGCTTGTGGGCTTCCAGGGGAGGTTTCAGGCCAGCTATGTGTTTCAGCGCTGGCTCCTTTGGTTTGGGTGCTATTGCTGGACGTCTGGCATTTTTGGTATAGAATTCTGCTCCGGCCAAGAGCATCAATTTTTAGGTATGAGGAGGGATCCCGGGCAAAGGAAAGGCCTGAGCCCTGGGATGTTAAGTGCTGCTTGTGGGCTTCCAGGGGAGGTTTCAGGCCAGCTATGTGTTTCAGTGCTGGCTCCTTTGGTTTGGGCGCTATTGCTGGACGTTTGGCATTTTTGGCATAGAATTCTGCTCCGGCCGAGAGAGGCATTTTTAGAGGTATGAGGAGTGTTCCTGGGCAAAGGAAAGGCCTGAGCCCTGGGATGTTAAGTGCTGCTTGTGGGCTTCCAGGGGAGGTTTCAGGCCAGCTATGTGTTTCAGTGCTGGCTCCTTTGGTTTGGGCGCTATTGCTGGACGTTTGGCATTTTTGGCATAGAATTCTGCTCCGGCCGAGAGAGGCATTTTTAGAGGTATGAGGAGTGTTCCTGGGCAAAGGAAAGGCCTGAGCCCTGGGATGTTAAGTGCTGCTTGTGGGCTTCCAGGGGAGGTTTCAGGCCAGCTATGTGTTTCAGTGCTGGCTCCTTTGGTTTGGGCGCTATTGCTGGACGTTTGGCATTTTTGGCATAGAATTCTGCTCCGGGCGAGAGCAGCAATTTTAAGGTTTGAGGATGGCTCCCGGGCAGATGAAAGGCCTGAGCCCTGGGATGTTAAGTGCTGCTTGTGGGCTTCCAGGGGAGGTTTCAGGCCAGCTATGTGTTTCAGTGCTGGCTCCTTTGGTTTGGGCGCTATTGCTGGACGTTTGGCATTTTTGGCATAGAATTCTGCTCCGGCCGAGAGAGGCATTTTTAGAGGTATGAGGAGGGTTCCTGGGCAAAGGAAAGGCCTGAGCCCTGGGATGTTAAGTGCTGCTTGTGGGCTTCCAGGGGAGGTTTCAGGCCAGCTATGTGTTTCAGTGCTGGCTCCTTTGGTTTGGGCGCTATTGCTGGACGTTTGGCATTTTTGGCATAGAATTCTGCTCCGGCCGAGAGAGGCATTTTTAGAGGTATGAGGAGGGTTCCTGGGCAAAGGAAAGGCCTGAGCCCTGGGATGTTAAGTGCTGCTTGTGGGCTTCCAGGGGAGGTTTCAGGCCAGCTATGTGTTTCAGTGCTGGCTCCTTTGGTTTGGGCGCTATTGCTGGACGTTTGGCATTTTTGGCATAGAATTCTGCTCCGGCCGAGAGAGGCATTTTTAGAGGTATGAGGAGTGTTCCTGGGCAAAGGAAAGGCCTGAGCCCTGGGATGTTAAGTGCTGCTTGTGGGCTTCCAGGGGAGGTTTCAGGCCAGCTATGTGTTTCAGTGCTGGCTCCTTTGGTTTGGGCGCTATTGCTGGACGTTTGGCATTTTTGGCATAGAATTCTGCTCCGGGCGAGAGCAGCAATTTTAAGGTTTGAGGATGGCTCCCGGGCAGATGAAAGGCCTGAGCCCTGGGATGTTAAGTGCTGCTTGTGGGCTTCCAGGGGAGGTTTCAGGCCAGCTATGTGTTTCAGTGCTGGCTCCTTTGGTTTGGGCGCTATTGCTGGACGTTTGGCATTTTTGGCATAGAATTCTGCTCCGGCCGAGAGAGGCATTTTTAGAGGTATGAGGAGGGTTCCTGGGCAAAGGAAAGGCCTGAGCCCTGGGATGTTAAGTGCTGCTTGTGGGCTTCCAGGGGAGGTTTCAGGCCAGCTATGTGTTTCAGTGCTGGCTCCTTTGGTTTGGGCGCTATTGCTGGACGTTTGGCATTTTTGGCATAGAATTCTGCTCCGGCCGAGAGAGGCATTTTTAGAGGTATGAGGAGGGTTCCTGGGCAAAGGAAAGGCCTGAGCCCTGGGATGTTAAGTGCTGCTTGTGGGCTTCCAGGGGAGGTTTCAGGCCAGCTATGTGTTTCAGTGCTGGCTCCTTTGGTTTGGGCGCTATTGGTTGACGTTTGGCATTTTTGGCATAGAATTCTGCTCCGGGCGAGAACAGCAATTTTAAGGTTTGAGGATGGCTCCCGGGCAGAGGAAAGGCCTGAGCCCTGGGATGTTAAGTGCTGCTTGTGGGCTTCCAGGGGAGGTTTCAGGCCAGCTATGTGTTTCAGTGCTGGCTCCTTTGGTTTGGGCGCTATTGCTGGACGTTTGGCATTTTTGGCATAGAATTCTGCTCCGGCCGAGAGAGGCATTTTTAGAGGTATGAGGAGTGTTCCTGGGCAAAGGAAAGGCCTGAGCCCTGGGATGTTAAGTGCTGCTTGTGGGCTTCCAGGGGAGGTTTCAGGCCAGCTATGTGTTTCAGTGCTGGCTCCTTTGGTTTGGGTGCTATTGCTGGACATTTGGCATTTTTGGCTTAGAATTCTGCTCCGGCCGAGAGCATCAATTTTATGGTATGAGGAGGGTTCCCGGGCAAAGGAAAGGCCTGAGCCCTGGGATGTTAAGTGCTGCTTGTGGGCTTCCAGGGGAGGTTTCAGGCCAGCTATGTGTTTCAGTGCTGGCTCCTTTGGTTTGGGCCCTATTGCTGGACGTTTGGCATTTTTGGCATAGAATTCTGCTCCGGCCGAGAGAGGCATTTTTAGAAGTATGAAGAGGGTTCCTGGGCAAAGGAAAGGCCTGAGCCCTGGGATGTTAAGTGCTGCTTGTGGGCTTCCAGGGGAGGTTTCAGGCCAGCTATGTGTTTCAGTGCTGGCTCCTTTGGTTTGGGCGCTATTGCTGGACGTTTGGCATTTTTGGCATAGAATTCTGCTCCGGCCGAGAGAGGCATTTTTAGAGGTATGAGGAGTGTTCCTGGGCAAAGGAAAGGCCTGAGCCCTGGGATGTTAAGTGCTGCTTGTGGGCTTCCAGGGGAGGTTTCAGGCCATCTATGTGTTTCAGTGCTGGCTCCTTTGGTTTGGGCGCTATTGCTGGACGTTTGGCATTTTTGGCATAGAATTCTGCTCCGGCCGAGAGAGGCATTTTTAGAGGTATGAGGAGGGTTCCTGGGCAAAGGAAAGGCCTGAGCCCTGGGATGTTAAGTGCTGCTTGTGGGCTTCCAGGGGAGGTTTCAGGCCAGCTATGTGTTTCAGTGCTGGCTCCTTTGGTTTGGGCGCTATTGCTGGACGTTTGGCATTTTTGGCATAGAATTCTGCTCCGGCCGAGAGAGGCATTTTTAGAGGTATGAGGAGGGTTCCTGGGCAAAGGAAAGGCCTGAGCCCTGGGATGTTAAGTGCTGCTTGTGGGCTTCCAGGGGAGGTTTCAGGCCAGCTATGTGTTTCAGTGCTGGCTCCTTTGGTTTGGGCGCTATTGGTTGACGTTTGGCATTTTTGGCATAGAATTCTGATCCGGGCGAGAGCAGCAATTTTAAGGTTTGAGGATGGCTCCCGGGCAGATGAAAGGCCTGAGCCCTGGGATGTTAAGTGCTGCTTGTGGGCTTCCAGGGGAGGTTTCAGGCCAGCTATGTGTTTCAGTGCTGGCTCCTTTGGTTTGGGCGCTATTGCTGGACGTTTGGCATTTTTGGCATAGAATTCTGCTCCGGCCGAGAGAGGCATTTTTAGAGGTATGAGGAGGGTTCCTGGGCAAAGGAAAGGCCTGAGCCCTGGGATGTTAAGTGCTGCTTGTGGGCTTCCAGGGGAGGTTTCAGGCCAGCTATGTGTTTCAGTGCTGGCTCCTTTGGTTTGGGCGCTATTGCTGGACGTTTGGCATTTTTGGCATAGAATTCTGCTCCGGCCGAGAGAGGCATTTTTAGAGGTATGAGGAGGGTTCCTGGGCAAAGGAAAGGCCTGAGCCCTGGGATGTTAAGTGCTGCTTGTGGGCTTCCAGGGGAGGTTTCAGGCCAGCTATGTGTTTCAGTGCTGCCTCTTTTGCTTTGGGCGCTATTGCTGGACGTTTGGCATTTTTGGCATAGAATTCTGCTCCGGCCGAGAGAGGCATTTTTAGAGGAATGAGGAGGGTTCCTGGGCAAAGGAAAGGCCTGAGCCCTGGGATGTTAAGTGCTGCTTGTGGGCTTCCAGGGGAGGTTTCAGGCCAGCTATGTGTTTCAGTGCTGGCTCCTTTGGTTTGGGCGCTATTGCTGGACGTTTGGCATTTTTGGCATAGAATTCTGCTCCGGCCGAGAGAGGCATTTTTAGAGGTATGAGGAGGGTTCCTGGGCAAAGGAAAGGCCTGAGCCCTGGGATGTTAAGTGCTGCTTGTGGGCTTCCAGGGGAGGTTTCAGGCCAGCTATGTGTTTCAGTGCTGGCTCCTTTGGTTTGGGCGCTATTGCTGGACGTTTGGCATTTTTGGCATAGAATTCTGCTCCGGCCGAGAGAGGCATTTTTAGAGGTATGAGGAGTGTTCCTGGGCAAAGGAAAGGCCTGAGCCCTGGGATGTTAAGTGCTGCTTGTGGGCTTCCAGGGGAGGTTTCAGGCCAGCTATGTGTTTCAGTGCTGGCTCCTTTGGTTTGGGTGCTATTGCTGGACATTTGGCATTTTTGGCTTAGAATTCTGCTCCGGCCGAGAGCATCAATTTTATGGTATGAGGAGGGTTCCCGGGCAAAGGAAAGGCCTGAGCCCTGGGATGTTAAGTGCTGCTTGTGGGCTTCCAGGGGAGGTTTCAGGCCAGCTATGTGTTTCAGTGCTGGCTCCTTTGGTTTGGGCCCTATTGCTGGACGTTTGGCATTTTTGGCATAGAATTCTGCTCCGGCCGAGAGAGGCATTTTTAGAAGTATGAAGAGGGTTCCTGGGCAAAGGAAAGGCCTGAGCCCTGGGATGTTAAGTGCTGCTTGTGGGCTTCCAGGGGAGGTTTCAGGCCAGCTATGTGTTTCAGTGCTGGCTCCTTTGGTTTGGGCGCTATTGCTGGACGTTTGGCATTTTTGGCATAGAATTCTTCTCCGGCCGAGAGAGGCATTTTTAGAGGTATGAGGAGGGTTCCTGGGCAAAGGAAAGGCCTGAGCCCTGGGATGTTAAGTGCTGCTTGTGGGCTTCCAGGGGAGGTTTCAGGCCAGCTATGTGTTTCAGTGCTGGCTCCTTTGGTTTGGGCGCGATTGCTGGACCTTTGGCATTTTTGCATAGAATTCTGCTCCGGCTGTAAGCAGCATTTTTAGAAGTATTAGGAGGGTTCCCGGGCAAAAGAAAGGCCTGAGCCCTGGGATGTTAAGTGCTGCTTGTGGGCTTCCAGGGGAGGTTTCAGGCCAGCTATGTGTTTCAGTGCTGGCTCCTTTGGTTTGGGCGCTATTGCTGGACGTTTGGCATTTTTGGCATAGAATTCTGCTCCGGCCGAGAGAGGCATTTTTAGAGGTATGAGGAGGGTTCCTGGGCAAAGGAAAGGCCTGAGCCCTGGGATGTTAAGTGCTGCTTGTGGGCTTCCAGGGGAGGTTTCAGGCCAGCTATGTGTTTCAGTGCTGGCTCCTTTGGTTTGGGCGCTATTGCTGGACGTTTGGCATTTTTGGCATAGAATTCTGCTCCGGCCGAGAGAGGCATTTTAAGAGGTATGAGGAGGGTTCCTGGGCAAAGGAAAGGCCTGAGCCCTGGGATGTTAAGTGCTGCTTGTGGGCTTCCAGGGGAGGTTTCAGGCCAGCTATGTGTTTCAGTGCTGGCTCCTTTGGTTTGGGCGCTATTGCTGGACGTTTAGTATTTTTGGCATAGAATACTGCTCCGGCCGAGAGAGGCATTTTTAGAGGTATGAGGAGTGTTCCTGGGCAAAGGAAATGCCTGAGCCCTGGGATGTTAAGTGCTGCTTGTGGGCTTCCAGGGGAGGTTTCAGGCCAGCTATGTGTTTCAGTGCTGGCTCCTTTGGTTTGGGCCCTATTGCTGGACGTTTGGCATTTTTGGCATAGAATTCTGCTCCGGCCGAGAGAGGCATTTTTAGAAGTATGAAGAGGGTTCCTGGGCAAAGGAAAGGCCTGAGCCCTGGGATGTTAAGTGCTGCTTGTGGGCTTCCAGGGGAGGTTTCAGGCCAGCTATGTGTTTCAGTGCTGGCTCCTTTGGTTTGGGCGCGATTGCTGGACCTTTGGCATTTTTGCATAGAATTCTGCTCCGGCTGTAAGCAGCATTTTTAGAAGTATTAGGAGGGTTCCCGGGCAAAAGAAAGGCCTGAGCCCTGGGATGTTAAGTGCTGCTTGTGGGCTTCCAGGGGAGGTTTCAGGCCAGCTATGTGTTTCAGTGCTGGCTCCTTTGGTTTGGGCGCTATTGGTTGACGTTTGGCATTTGTGGCATAGAATTCTGCTCCGGGCGAGAACAGCAATTTTAAGGTTTGAGGATGGCTCCCGGGCAGAGGAAAGGCCTGAGCCCTGGGATGTTAAGTGCTGCTTGTGGGCTTCCAGGGGAGGTTTCAGGCCAGCTATGTGTTTCAGTGCTGGCTCCTTTGGTTTGGGCGCTATTGCTGGACGTTTGGCATTTTTGGCATAGAATTCTGCTCCGGCTGAGAGAGGCATTTTTAGAGGTATGAGGAGGGTTCCTGGGCAAAGGAAAGGCCTGAGCCCTGGGATGTTAAGTGCTGCTTGTGGGCTTCCAGGGGAGGTTTCAGGCCAGCTATGTGTTTCAGTGCTGGCTCCTTTGGTTTGGGCGCTATTGCTGGACGTTTGGCATTTTTGGCATAGAATTCTGCTCCGGCCGAGAGAGGCATTTTTAGAGGTATGAGGAGTGTTCCTGGGCAAAGGAAAGGCCTGAGCCCTGGGATGTTAAGTGCTGCTTGTGGGCTTCCAGGGGAGGTTTCAGGCCAGCTATGTGTTTCAGTGCTGGCTCCTTTGGTTTGGGTGCTATTGCTGGACGTTTGGCATTTTTGGCTTAGAATTCTGCTCCGGCCGAGAGCATCAATTTTATGGTATGAGGAGGGTTCCCGGGCAAAGGAAAGGCCTGAGCCCTGGGATGTTAAGTGCTGCTTGTGGGCTTCCAGGGGAGGTTTCAGGCCAGCTATGTGTTTCAGTGCTGGCTCCTTTGGTTTGGGCCCTATTGCTGGACGTTTGGCATTTTTGGCATAGAATTCTGCTCCGGCCGAGAGAGGCATTTTTAGAAGTATGAAGAGGGTTCCTGGGCAAAGGAAAGGCCTGAGCCCTGGGATGTTAAGTGCTGCTTGTGGGCTTCCAGGGGAGGTTTCAGGCCAGCTATGTGTTTCAGTGCTGGCTCCTTTGGTTTGGGCGCTATTGCTGGACGTTTGGCATTTTTGGCATAGAATTCTGCTCCGGCCGAGAGAGGCATTTTTAGAGGTATGAGGAGTGTTCCTGGGCAAAGGAAAGGCCTGAGCCCTGGGATGTTAAGTGCTGCTTGTGGGCTTCCAGGGGAGGTTTCAGGCCAGCTATGTGTTTCAGTGCTGGCTCCTTTGGTTTGGGCGCTATTGCTGGACGTTTGGCATTTTTGGCATAGAATTCTGCTCCGGCCGAGAGAGGCATTTTTAGAGGTATGAGGAGGGTTCCTGGGCAAAGGAAAGGCCTGAGCCCTGGGATGTTAAGTGCTGCTTGTGGGCTTCCAGGGGAGGTTTCAGGCCAGCTATGTGTTTCAGTGCTGGCTCCTTTGGTTTGGGCGCTATTGCTGGACGTTTGGCATTTTTGGCATAGAATTCTGCTCCGGCCGAGAGAGGCATTTTTAGAGGTATGAGGAGGGTTCCTGGGCAAAGGAAAGGCCTGAGCCCTGGGATGTTAAGTGCTGCTTGTGGGCTTCCAGGGGAGGTTTCAGGCCAGCTATGTGTTTCAGTGCTGGCTCCTTTGGTTTGGGCGCTATTGCTGGACGTTTGGCATTTTTGGCATAGAATTCTGCTCCGGCCGAGAGAGGCATTTTTAGAGGTATGAGGAGTGTTCCTGGGCAAAGGAAAGGCCTGAGCCCTGGGATGTTAAGTGCTGCTTGTGGGCTTCCAGGGGAGGTTTCAGGCCAGCTATGTGTTTCAGTGCTGGCTCCTTTGGTTTGGGTGCTATTGCTGGACATTTGGCATTTTTGGCTTAGAATTCTGCTCCGGCCGAGAGCATCAATTTTATGGTATGAGGAGGGTTCCCGGGCAAAGGAAAGGCCTGAGCCCTGGGATGTTAAGTGCTGCTTGTGGGCTTCCAGGGGAGGTTTCAGGCCAGCTATGTGTTTCAGTGCTGGCTCCTTTGGTTTGGGCCCTATTGCTGGACGTTTGGCATTTTTGGCATAGAATTCTGCTCCGGCCGAGAGAGGCATTTTTAGAAGTATGAAGAGGGTTCCTGGGCAAAGGAAAGGCCTGAGCCCTGGGATGTTAAGTGCTGCTTGTGGGCTTCCAGGGGAGGTTTCAGGCCAGCTATGTGTTTCAGTGCTGGCTCCTTTGGTTTGGGCGCTATTGCTGGACGTTTGGCATTTTTGGCATAGAATTCTTCTCCGGCCGAGAGAGGCATTTTTAGAGGTATGAGGAGGGTTCCTGGGCAAAGGAAAGGCCTGAGCCCTGGGATGTTAAGTGCTGCTTGTGGGCTTCCAGGGGAGGTTTCAGGCCAGCTATGTGTTTCAGTGCTGGCTCCTTTGGTTTGGGCGCGATTGCTGGACCTTTGGCATTTTTGCATAGAATTCTGCTCCGGCTGTAAGCAGCATTTTTAGAAGTATTAGGAGGGTTCCCGGGCAAAAGAAAGGCCTGAGCCCTGGGATGTTAAGTGCTGCTTGTGGGCTTCCAGGGGAGGTTTCAGGCCAGCTATGTGTTTCAGTGCTGGCTCCTTTGGTTTGGGCGCTATTGCTGGACGTTTGGCATTTTTGGCATAGAATTCTGCTCCGGCCGAGAGAGGCATTTTTAGAGGTATGAGGAGGGTTCCTGGGCAAAGGAAAGGCCTGAGCCCTGGGATGTTAAGTGCTGCTTGTGGGCTTCCAGGGGAGGTTTCAGGCCAGCTATGTGTTTCAGTGCTGGCTCCTTTGGTTTGGGCGCTATTGCTGGACGTTTGGCATTTTTGGCATAGAATTCTGCTCCGGCCGAGAGAGGCATTTTAAGAGGTATGAGGAGGGTTCCTGGGCAAAGGAAAGGCCTGAGCCCTGGGATGTTAAGTGCTGCTTGTGGGCTTCCAGGGGAGGTTTCAGGCCAGCTATGTGTTTCAGTGCTGGCTCCTTTGGTTTGGGCGCTATTGCTGGACGTTTAGTATTTTTGGCATAGAATACTGCTCCGGCCGAGAGAGGCATTTTTAGAGGTATGAGGAGTGTTCCTGGGCAAAGGAAATGCCTGAGCCCTGGGATGTTAAGTGCTGCTTGTGGGCTTCCAGGGGAGGTTTCAGGCCAGCTATGTGTTTCAGTGCTGGCTCCTTTGGTTTGGGCCCTATTGCTGGACGTTTGGCATTTTTGGCATAGAATTCTGCTCCGGCCGAGAGAGGCATTTTTAGAAGTATGAAGAGGGTTCCTGGGCAAAGGAAAGGCCTGAGCCCTGGGATGTTAAGTGCTGCTTGTGGGCTTCCAGGGGAGGTTTCAGGCCAGCTATGTGTTTCAGTGCTGGCTCCTTTGGTTTGGGCGCGATTGCTGGACCTTTGGCATTTTTGCATAGAATTCTGCTCCGGCTGTAAGCAGCATTTTTAGAAGTATTAGGAGGGTTCCCGGGCAAAAGAAAGGCCTGAGCCCTGGGATGTTAAGTGCTGCTTGTGGGCTTCCAGGGGAGGTTTCAGGCCAGCTATGTGTTTCAGTGCTGGCTCCTTTGGTTTGGGCGCTATTGCTGGACGTTTGGCATTTTTGGCATAGAATTCTGCTCCGGCCGAGAGAGGCATTTTTAGAGGTATGAGGAGGGTTCCTGGGCAAAGGAAAGGCCTGAGCCCTGGGATGTTAAGTGCTGCTTGTGGGCTTCCAGGGGAGGTTTCAGGCCAGCTATGTGTTTCAGTGCTGGCTCCTTTGCTTTGGGCGCTATTGCTGGACGTTTGGCATTTTTGGCATAGAATTCTGCTCCGGCCGAGAGAGGCATTTTAAGAGGTATGAGGAGGGTTCCTGGGCAAAGGAAAGGCCTGAGCCCTGGGATGTTAAGTGCTGCTTGTGGGCTTCCAGGGGAGGTTTCAGGCCAGCTATGTGTTTCAGTGCTGGCTCCTTTGGTTTGGGCGCTATTGCTGGACGTTTAGTATTTTTGGCATAGAATACTGCTCCGGCCGAGAGAGGCATTTTTAGAGGTATGAGGAGTGTTCCTGGGCAAAGGAAATGCCTGAGCCCTGGGATGTTAAGTGCTGCTTGTGGGCTTCCAGGGGAGGTTTCAGGCCAGCTATGTGTTTCAGTGCTGGCTCCTTTGGTTTGGGCCCTATTGCTGGACGTTTGGCATTTTTGGCATAGAATTCTGCTCCGGCCGAGAGAGGCATTTTTAGAAGTATGAAGAGGGTTCCTGGGCAAAGGAAAGGCCTGAGCCCTGGGATGTTAAGTGCTGCTTGTGGGCTTCCAGGGGAGGTTTCAGGCCAGCTATGTGTTTCAGTGCTGGCTCCTTTGGTTTGGGCGCGATTGCTGGACCTTTGGCATTTTTGCATAGAATTCTGCTCCGGCTGTAAGCAGCATTTTTAGAAGTATTAGGAGGGTTCCCGGGCAAAAGAAAGGCCTGAGCCCTGGGATGTTAAGTGCTGCTTGTGGGCTTCCAGGGGAGGTTTCAGGCCAGCTATGTGTTTCAGTGCTGGCTCCTTTGGTTTGGGCGCTATTGCTGGACGTTTGGCATTTTTGGCATAGAATTCTGCTCCGGCCGAGAGAGGCATTTTTAGAGGTATGAGGAGGGTTCCTGGGCAAAGGAAAGGCCTGAGCCCTGGGATGTTAAGTGCTGCTTGTGGGCTTCCAGGGGAGGTTTCAGGCCAGCTATGTGTTTCAGTGCTGGCTCCTTTGCTTTGGGCGCTATTGCTGGACGTTTGGCATTTTTGGCATAGAATTCTGCTCCGGCCGAGAGAGGCATTTTAAGAGGTATGAGGAGGGTTCCTGGGCAAAGGAAAGGCCTGAGCCCTGGGATGTTAAGTGCTGCTTGTGGGCTTCCAGGGGAGGTTTCAGGCCAGCTATGTGTTTCAGTGCTGGCTCCTTTGGTTTGGGCGCTATTGCTGGACGTTTAGTATTTTTGGCATAGAATACTGCTCCGGCCGAGAGAGGCATTTTTAGAGGTATGAGGAGTGTTCCTGGGCAAAGGAAATGCCTGAGCCCTGGGATGTTAAGTGCTGCTTGTGGGCTTCCAGGGGAGGTTTCAGGCCAGCTATGTGTTTCAGTGCTGGCTCCTTTGGTTTGGGCCCTATTGCTGGACGTTTGGCATTTTTGGCATAGAATTCTGCTCCGGCCGAGAGAGGCATTTTTAGAAGTATGAAGAGGGTTCCTGGGCAAAGGAAAGGCCTGAGCCCTGGGATGTTAAGTGCTGCTTGTGGGCTTCCAGGGGAGGTTTCAGGCCAGCTATGTGTTTCAGTGCTGGCTCCTTTGGTTTGGGCGCTATTGCTTGACGTTTAGCATTTTTGGCATAGAATTCTGCTCCGGCCGAGAGCAGCAATTTTAAGGTTTGAGGATGGCTCCCGGGCAGAGGAAAGGCCTGAGCCCTGGGATGTTAAGTGCTGCTTGTGGGCTTCCAGGGGAGGTTTCAGGCCATCTATGTGTTTCAGTGCTGGCTCCTTTGGTTTGGGCGCTATTGCTGGACGTTTGGCATTTTTGCATAGAATTCTGCTCCGGCTGTAAGCAGCATTTTTAGAGGTATTAGGAGGGATCCCGGGCAAAAGAAAGGCCTGAGCCCTGGGATGTTAAGTGCTGCTTGTGGGCTTCCAGGGGAGGTTTCAGGCCAGCTATGTGTTTCAGTGCTGACTCCTTTGGTTTGGGCGCTATTGCTGGACGTTTGGCATTTTTGGCATAGAATTCTGCTCCGGCCGAGAGAGGCATTTTTAGAGGTATGAGGAGGGTTCCTGGGCAAAGGAAAGGCCTGATCCCTGGGAAGTTAAGTGCTGCTTGTGGGCTTCCAGGGGAGGTTTCAGGCCAGCTATGTGTTTCAGTGCTGGCTCCTTTGGTTTGGGCGCTGTTGCTGGACGTTTGGCATTTTTGGCATAGAATTCTGCTCCGGCCGAGAGGGGCATTTTTAGAGGTATGAAGAGGGTTCCTGGGCAAAGGAAAGGCCTGAGCCCTGGGATGTTAAGTGCTGCTTGTGGGCTTCCAGGGGAGGTTTCAGGCCAGCTATGTGTTTCAGTGCTGGCTCCTTTGGTTTGGGCGCTATTGCTGGACGTTTGGCATTTTTGGTATAGAATTCTGCTCCGGCCGAGAGCATCAATTTTAAGGTATGAGGAGGGCTCCCGGACTAAGAAAAGGCCTGAGCCCTGGGATGTTAAGTGCTGCTTGTGGGCTTCCAGGGGAGGTTTCAGGCCAGCTATGTGTTTCAGTGCTGGCTCCTTTGCTTTGGGCGCTATTGCTGGACGTTTGGCATTTTTGGCATAGAATTCTGCTCCGGCCGAGAGAGGCATTTTTAGAGGTATGAGGAGGGTTCCTGGGCAAAGGAAAGGCCTGAGCCCTGGGATGTTAAGTGCTGCTTGTGGGCTTCCAGGGGAGGTTTCAGGCCAGCTATGTGTTTCAGTGCTGGCTCCTTTGCTTTGGGCGCTATTGCTGGACGTTTTCTCATTTTTGGCATAGAATTCTGCTCCGGCCGAGAGAGGCATTTTTAGAGGTATGAGGAGTGTTCCTGGGCAAAGGAAAGGCCTGAGCCCTGGGATGTTAAGTGCTGCTTGTGGGCTTCCAGGGGAGGTTTCAGGCCAGCTATGTGTTTCAGTGCTGGCTCCTTTGGTTTGGGCTCTATTGCTGGACGTTTGGCATTTTTGGCATAGAATTCTGCTCCGGCCGAGAGAGGCATTTTTAGAAGTATGAAGAGGGTTCCTGGGCAAAGGAAAGGCCTGAGCCCTGGGATGTTAAGTGCTGCTTGTGGGCTTCCAGGGGAGGTTTCAGGCCAGCTATGTGTTTCAGTGCTGGCTCCTTTGGTTTGGGCGCTATTGCTGGACGTTTGGCATTTTTGGCATTGAATTCTGCTCCGGCCGAGAGAGGCATTTTTAGAGGTATGAGGAGTGTTCCTCGGCAAAGGAAAGGCCTGAGCCCTGGGATGTTAAGTGCTGCTTGTGGGCTTCCAGGGGAGGTTTCAGGCCAGCTATGTGTTTCAGTGCTGGCTCCTTTGGTTTGGGCGCTATTGCTGGACGTTTGGCATTTTTGGCATAGAATTCTGCTCCGGCCGAGAGAGGCATTTTTAGAGGTATGAAGAGGGTTCCTGGGCAAAGGAAAGGCCTGAGCCCTGGGATGTTAAGTGCTGCTTGTGGGCTTCCAGGGGAGGTTTCAGGCCAGCTATGTGTTTCAGTGCTGGCTCCTTTGGTTTGGGCGCTATTGCTTGACGTTTGGCATTTTTGGCATAGAATTCTGCTCCGGCCGAGAGCAGCAATTTTAAGGTTTGAGGACGGCTCCCGGGCAGAGGAAAGGCCTGAGCCCTGGGATGTTAAGTGCTGCTTGTGGGCTTCCAGGGGAGGTTTCAGGCCAGCTATGTGTTTCAGTGCTGGCTCCTTTGGTTTGGGCGCTATTGCTGGACGTTTGGCATTTTTGGCATAGAATTCTGCTCCGGCTGAGGGAGGAATTTTTAGAGGTATGAAGAGGGTTCCTGGGCAAAGGAAAGGCCTGAGCCCTGGGATGTTAAGTGCTGCTTGTGGGCTTCCAGGGGAGGTTTCAGGCCAGCTATGTGTTTCAGTGCTGGCTCCTTTGGTTTGGGCGCTATTGCTGGACGTTTGGCATTTTTGCATAGAATTCTGCTCCGGCTGTAAGCAGCATTTTTAGAAGTATTAGGAGGGTTCCCGGGCAAAAGAAAGGCCTGAGCCCTGGGATGTTAAGTGCTGCTTGTGGGCTTCCAGGGGAGGTTTCAGGCCAGCTATGTGTTTCAGTGCTGGCTCCTTTGGTTTGGGCGCTATTGCTGGACGTTTGGCATTTTTGGCATAGAATTCTGCTCCGGCCGAGAGAGGCATTTTTAGAGGTATGAGGAGGGTTCCTGGGCAAAGGAAAGGCCTGAGCCCTGGGAAGTTAAGTGCTGCTTGTGGGCTTCCAGGGGAGGTTTCAGGCCAGCTATGTGTTTCAGTGCTGGCTCCTTTGGTTTGGGCGCTATTGCTGGACGTTTGGCATTTTTGGCATAGAACTCTGCTCCGGCCGAGAGGGGCATTTTTAGAGGTATGAGGAGGGTTCCTGGGCAAAGGAAAGGCCTGAGCCCTGGGATGTTAAGTGCTGCTTGTGGGCTTCCAGGGGAGGTTTCAGGCCAGCTATGTGTTTCAGTGCTGGCTCCTTTGGTTTGGGCGCTATTGCTGGACGTTTGGCATTTTTGCATAGAATTCTGCTCCGGCTGTAAGCAGCATTTTTAGAAGTATTAGGAGGGTTCCCGGGCAAAAGAAAGGCCTGAGCCCTGGGATGTTAAGTGCTGCTTGTGGGCTTCCAGGGGAGGTTTCAGGCCAGCTATGTGTTTCAGTGCTGGCTCCTTTGGTTTGGGCGCTATTGCTGGACGTTTGGCATTTTTGGCATAGAATACTGCTCCGGCCGAGAGAGGCATTTTTAGAGGTATGAGGAGTGTTCCTGGGCAAAGGAAATGCCTGAGCCCTGGGATGTTAAGTGCTGCTTGTGGGCTTCCAGGGGAGGTTTCAGGCCAGCTATGTGTTTCAGTGCTGGCTCCTTTGGTTTGGGCCCTATTGCTGGACGTTTGGCATTTTTGGCATAGAATTCTGCTCCGGCCGAGAGAGGCATTTTTAGAAGTATGAAGAGGGTTCCTGGGCAAAGGAAAGGCCTGAGCCCTGGGATGTTAAGTGCTGCTTGTGGGCTTCCAGGGGAGGTTTCAGGCCAGCTATGTGTTTCAGTGCTGGCTCCTTTGGTTTGGGCGCTATTGCTTGACGTTTAGCATTTTTGGCATAGAATTCTGCTCCGGCCGAGAGCAGCAATTTTAAGGTTTGAGGATGGCTCCCGGGCAGAGGAAAGGCCTGAGCCCTGGGATGTTAAGTGCTGCTTGTGGGCTTCCAGGGGAGGTTTCAGGCCATCTATGTGTTTCAGTGCTGGCTCCTTTGGTTTGGGCGCTATTGCTGGACGTTTGGCATTTTTGCATAGAATTCTGCTCCGGCTGTAAGCAGCATTTTTAGAGGTATTAGGAGGGATCCCGGGCAAAGGAAAGGCCTGAGCCCTGGGATGTTAAGTGCTGCTTGTGGGCTTCCAGGGGAGGTTTCAGGCCAGCTATGTGTTTCAGTGCTGACTCCTTTGGTTTGGGCGCTATTGCTGGACGTTTGGCATTTTTGGCATAGAATTCTGCTCCGGCCGAGAGAGGCATTTTTAGAGGTATGAGGAGGGTTCCTGGGCAAAGGAAAGGCCTGATCCCTGGGAAGTTAAGTGCTGCTTGTGGGCTTCCAGGGGAGGTTTCAGGCCAGCTATGTGTTTCAGTGCTGGCTCCTTTGGTTTGGGCGCTGTTGCTGGACGTTTGGCATTTTTGGCATAGAATTCTGCTCCGGCCGAGAGGGGCATTTTTAGAGGTATGAAGAGGGTTCCTGGGCAAAGGAAAGGCCTGAGCCCTGGGATGTTAAGTGCTGCTTGTGGGCTTCCAGGGGAGGTTTCAGGCCAGCTATGTGTTTCAGTGCTGGCTCCTTTGGTTTGGGCGCTATTGCTGGACGTTTGGCATTTTTGGTATAGAATTCTGCTCCGGCCGAGAGCATCAATTTTAAGGTATGAGGAGGGCTCCCGGACTAAGAAAAGGCCTGAGCCCTGGGATGTTAAGTGCTGCTTGTGGGCTTCCAGGGGAGGTTTCAGGCCAGCTATGTGTTTCAGTGCTGGCTCCTTTGCTTTGGGCGCTATTGCTGGACGTTTGGCATTTTTGGCATAGAATTCTGCTCCGGCCGAGAGAGGCATTTTTAGAGGTATGAGGAGGGTTCCTGGGCAAAGGAAAGGCCTGAGCCCTGGGATGTTAAGTGCTGCTTGTGGGCTTCCAGGGGAGGTTTCAGGCCAGCTATGTGTTTCAGTGCTGGCTCCTTTGCTTTGGGCGCTATTGCTGGACGTTTTCTCATTTTTGGCATAGAATTCTGCTCCGGCCGAGAGAGGCATTTTTAGAGGTATGAGGAGTGTTCCTGGGCAAAGGAAAGGCCTGAGCCCTGGGATGTTAAGTGCTGCTTGTGGGCTTCCAGGGGAGGTTTCAGGCCAGCTATGTGTTTCAGTGCTGGCTCCTTTGGTTTGGGCTCTATTGCTGGACGTTTGGCATTTTTGGCATAGAATTCTGCTCCGGCCGAGAGAGGCATTTTTAGAAGTATGAAGAGGGTTCCTGGGCAAAGGAAAGGCCTGAGCCCTGGGATGTTAAGTGCTGCTTGTGGGCTTCCAGGGGAGGTTTCAGGCCAGCTATGTGTTTCAGTGCTGGCTCCTTTGGTTTGGGCGCTATTGCTGGACGTTTGGCATTTTTGGCATTGAATTCTGCTCCGGCCGAGAGAGGCATTTTTAGAGGTATGAGGAGTGTTCCTCGGCAAAGGAAAGGCCTGAGCCCTGGGATGTTAAGTGCTGCTTGTGGGCTTCCAGGGGAGGTTTCAGGCCAGCTATGTGTTTCAGTGCTGGCTCCTTTGGTTTGGGCGCTATTGCTTGACGTTTGGCATTTTTGGCATAGAATTCTGCTCCGGCCGAGAGCAGCAATTTTAAGGTTTGAGGACGGCTCCCGGGCAGAGGAAAGGCCTGAGCCCTGGGATGTTAAGTGCTGCTTGTGGGCTTCCAGGGGAGGTTTCAGGCCAGCTATGTGTTTCAGTGCTGGCTCCTTTGGTTTGGGCGCTATTGCTGGACGTTTGGCATTTTTGGCATAGAATTCTGCTCCGGCTGAGGGAGGAATTTTTAGAGGTATGAAGAGGGTTCCTGGGCAAAGGAAAGGCCTGAGCCCTGGGATGTTAAGTGCTGCTTGTGGGCTTCCAGGGGAGGTTTCAGGCCAGCTATGTGTTTCAGTGCTGGCTCCTTTGGTTTGGGCGCTATTGCTGGACGTTTGGCATTTTTGCATAGAATTCTGCTCCGGCTGTAAGCAGCATTTTTAGAAGTATTAGGAGGGTTCCCGGGCAAAAGAAAGGCCTGAGCCCTGGGATGTTAAGTGCTGCTTGTGGGCTTCCAGGGGAGGTTTCAGGCCAGCTATGTGTTTCAGTGCTGGCTCCTTTGGTTTGGGCGCTATTGCTGGACGTTTGGCATTTTTGGCATAGAATTCTGCTCCGGCCGAGAGAGGCATTTTTAGAGGTATGAGGAGGGTTCCTGGGCAAAGGAAAGGCCTGAGCCCTGGGAAGTTAAGTGCTGCTTGTGGGCTTCCAGGGGAGGTTTCAGGCCAGCTATGTGTTTCAGTGCTGGCTCCTTTGGTTTGGGCGCTATTGCTGGACGTTTGGCATTTTTGGCATAGAACTCTGCTCCGGCCGAGAGGGGCATTTTTAGAGGTATGAGGAGGGTTCCTGGGCAAAGGAAAGGCCTGAGCCCTGGGATGTTAAGTGCTGCTTGTGGGCTTCCAGGGGAGGTTTCAGGCCAGCTATGTGTTTCAGTGCTGGCTCCTTTGGTTTGGGCGCTATTGCTGGACGTTTGGCATTTTTGCATAGAATTCTGCTCCGGCTGTAAGCAGCATTCTTAGAAGTATTAGGAGGGTTCCCGGGCAAAAGAAAGGCCTGAGCCCTGGGATGTTAAGTGCTGCTTGTGGGCTTCCAGGGGAGGTTTCAGGCCAGCTATGTGTTTCAGTGCTGGCTCCTTTGGTTTGGGCGCTATTGCTGGACGTTTAGTATTTTTGGCATAGAATACTGCTCCGGCCGAGAGAGGCATTTTTAGAGGTATGAGGAGTGTTCCTGGGCAAAGGAAATGCCTGAGCCCTGGGATGTTAAGTGCTGCTTGTGGGCTTCCAGGGGAGGTTTCAGGCCAGCTATGTGTTTCAGTGCTGGCTCCTTTGGTTTGGGCCCTATTGCTGGACGTTTGGCATTTTTGGCATAGAATTCTGCTCCGGCCGAGAGAGGCATTTTTAGAAGTATGAAGAGGGTTCCTGGGCAAAGGAAAGGCCTGAGCCCTGGGATGTTAAGTGCTGCTTGTGGGCTTCCAGGGGAGGTTTCAGGCCAGCTATGTGTTTCAGTGCTGGCTCCTTTGGTTTGGGCGCGATTGCTGGACCTTTGGCATTTTTGCATAGAATTCTGCTCCGGCTGTAAGCAGCATTTTTAGAAGTATTAGGAGGGTTCCCGGGCAAAAGAAAGGCCTGAGCCCTGGGATGTTAAGTGCTGCTTGTGGGCTTCCAGGGGAGGTTTCAGGCCAGCTATGTGTTTCAGTGCTGGCTCCTTTGGTTTGGGCGCTATTGCTGGACGTTTGGCATTTTTGGCATAGAATTCTGCTCCGGCCGAGAGAGGCATTTTTAGAGGTATGAGGAGGGTTCCTGGGCAAAGGAAAGGCCTGAGCCCTGGGATGTTAAGTGCTGCTTGTGGGCTTCCAGGGGAGGTTTCAGGCCAGCTATGTGTTTCAGTGCTGGCTCCTTTGCTTTGGGCGCTATTGCTGGACGTTTGGCATTTTTGGCATAGAATTCTGCTCCGGCCGAGAGAGGCATTTTAAGAGGTATGAGGAGGGTTCCTGGGCAAAGGAAAGGCCTGAGCCCTGGGATGTTAAGTGCTGCTTGTGGGCTTCCAGGGGAGGTTTCAGGCCAGCTATGTGTTTCAGTGCTGGCTCCTTTGGTTTGGGCGCTATTGCTGGACGTTTAGTATTTTTGGCATAGAATACTGCTCCGGCCGAGAGAGGCATTTTTAGAGGTATGAGGAGTGTTCCTGGGCAAAGGAAATGCCTGAGCCCTGGGATGTTAAGTGCTGCTTGTGGGCTTCCAGGGGAGGTTTCAGGCCAGCTATGTGTTTCAGTGCTGGCTCCTTTGGTTTGGGCCCTATTGCTGGACGTTTGGCATTTTTGGCATAGAATTCTGCTCCGGCCGAGAGAGGCATTTTTAGAAGTATGAAGAGGGTTCCTGGGCAAAGGAAAGGCCTGAGCCCTGGGATGTTAAGTGCTGCTTGTGGGCTTCCAGGGGAGGTTTCAGGCCAGCTATGTGTTTCAGTGCTGGCTCCTTTGGTTTGGGCGCTATTGCTTGACGTTTAGCATTTTTGGCATAGAATTCTGCTCCGGCCGAGAGCAGCAATTTTAAGGTTTGAGGATGGCTCCCGGGCAGAGGAAAGGCCTGAGCCCTGGGATGTTAAGTGCTGCTTGTGGGCTTCCAGGGGAGGTTTCAGGCCAGCTATGTGTTTCAGTGCTGGCTCCTTTGGTTTGGGCGCTATTGCTGGACGTTTGGCATTTTTGCATAGAATTCTGCTCCGGCTGTAAGCAGCATTTTTAGAGGTATTAGGAGGGATCCCGGGCAAAAGAAAGGCCTGAGCCCTGGGATGTTAAGTGCTGCTTGTGGGCTTCCAGGGGAGGTTTCAGGCCAGCTATGTGTTTCAGTGCTGACTCCTTTGGTTTGGGCGCTATTGCTGGACGTTTGGCATTTTTGGCATAGAATTCTGCTCCGGCCGAGAGAGGCATTTTTAGAGGTATGAGGAGGGTTCCTGGGCAAAGGAAAGGCCTGATCCCTGGGAAGTTAAGTGCTGCTTGTGGGCTTCCAGGGGAGGTTTCAGGCCAGCTATGTGTTTCAGTGCTGGCTCCTTTGGTTTGGGCGCTGTTGCTGGACGTTTGGCATTTTTGGCATAGAATTCTGCTCCGGCCGAGAGGGGCATTTTTAGAGGTATGAAGAGGGTTCCTGGGCAAAGGAAAGGCCTGAGCCCTGGGATGTTAAGTGCTGCTTGTGGGCTTCCAGGGGAGGTTTCAGGCCAGCTATGTGTTTCAGTGCTGGCTCCTTTGGTTTGGGCGCTATTGCTGGACGTTTGGCATTTTTGGTATAGAATTCTGCTCCGGCCGAGAGCATCAATTTTAAGGTATGAGGAGGGCTCCCGGACTAAGAAAAGGCCTGAGCCCTGGGATGTTAAGTGCTGCTTGTGGGCTTCCAGGGGAGGTTTCAGGCCAGCTATGTGTTTCAGTGCTGGCTCCTTTGCTTTGGGCGCTATTGCTGGACGTTTGGCATTTTTGGCATAGAATTCTGCTCCGGCCGAGAGAGGCATTTTTAGAGGTATGAGGAGGGTTCCTGGGCAAAGGAAAGGCCTGAGCCCTGGGATGTTAAGTGCTGCTTGTGGGCTTCCAGGGGAGGTTTCAGGCCAGCTATGTGTTTCAGTGCTGGCTCCTTTGCTTTGGACGCTATTGCTGGACGTTTTCTCATTTTTGGCATAGAATTCTGCTCCGGCCGAGAGAGGCATTTTTAGAGGTATGAGGAGTGTTCCTGGGCAAAGGAAAGGCCTGAGCCCTGGGATGTTAAGTGCTGCTTGTGGGCTTCCAGGGGAGGTTTCAGGCCAGCTATGTGTTTCAGTGCTGGCTCCTTTGGTTTGGGCTCTATTGCTGGACGTTTGGCATTTTTGGCATAGAATTCTGCTCCGGCCGAGAGAGGCATTTTTAGAAGTATGAAGAGGGTTCCTGGGCAAAGGAAAGGCCTGAGCCCTGGGATGTTAAGTGGTGCTTGTGGGCTTCCAGGGGAGGTTTCAGGCCAGCTATGTGTTTCAGTGCTGGCTCCTTTGGTTTGGGCGCTGTTGCTGGACGTTTGGCATTTTTGGCATTGAATTCTGCTCCGGCCGAGAGAGGCATTTTTAGAGGTATGAGGAGTGTTCCTGGGCAAAGGAAAGGCCTGAGCCCTGGGATGTTAAGTGCTGCTTGTGGGCTTCCAGGGGAGGTTTCAGGCCAGCTATGTGTTTCAGTGCTGGCTCCTTTGGTTTGGGCGCTATTGCTGGACGTTTGGCATTTTTGGCATAGAATTCTGCTCCGGCCGAGAGAGGCATTTTTAGAGGTATGAAGAGGGTTCCTGGGCAAAGGAAAGGCCTGAGCCCTGGGATGTTAAGTGCTGCTTGTGGGCTTCCAGGGGAGGTTTCAGGCCAGCTATGTGTTTCAGTGCTGGCTCCTTTGGTTTGGGCGCTATTGCTTGACGTTTGGCATTTTTGGCATAGAATTCTGCTCCGGCCGAGAGCAGCAATTTTAAGGTTTGAGGACGGCTCCCGGGCAGAGGAAAGGCCTGAGCCCTGGGATGTTAAGTGCTGCTTGTGGGCTTCCAGGGGAGGTTTCAGGCCAGCTATGTGTTTCAGTGCTGGCTCCTTTGGTTTGGGCGCTATTGCTGGACGTTTGGCATTTTTGGCATAGAATTCTGCTCCGGCTGAGGGAGGAATTTTTAGAGGTATGAAGAGGGTTCCTGGGCAAAGGAAAGGCCTGAGCCCTGGGATGTTAAGTGCTGCTTGTGGGCTTCCAGGGGAGGTTTCAGGCCAGCTATGTGTTTCAGTGCTGGCTCCTTTGGTTTGGGCGCTATTGCTGGACGTTTGGCATTTTTGCATAGAATTCTGCTCCGGCTGTAAGCAGCATTTTTAGAAGTATTAGGAGGGTTCCCGGGCAAAAGAAAGGCCTGAGCCCTGGGATTTTAAGTGCTGCTTGTGGGCTTCCAGGGGAGGTTTCAGGCCAGCTATGTGTTTCAGTGCTGGCTCCTTTGGTTTGGGCGCTATTGCTGGACGTTTGGCATTTTTGGCATAGAATTCTGCTCCGGCCGAGAGAGGCATTTTTAGAGGTATGAGGAGGGTTCCTGGGCAAAGGAAAGGCCTGAGCCCTGGGAAGTTAAGTGCTGCTTGTGGGCTTCCAGGGGAGGTTTCAGGCCAGCTATGTGTTTCAGTGCTGGCTCCTTTTGTTTGGGCGCTATTGCTGGACGTTTGGCATTTTTGGCATAGAACTCTGCTCCGGCCGGGAGGGGCATTTTTAGAGGTATGAAGAGGGTTCCTGGGCAAAGGAAAGGCCTGAGCCCTGGGATGTTAAGTGCTGCTTGTGGGCTTCCAGGGGAGGTTTCAGGCCAGCTATGTGTTTCAGTGCTGGCTCCTTTGGTTTGGGCGCTATTGCTGGACGTTTGGCATTTTTGGCATTGAATTCTGCTCCGGCCGAGAGAGGCATTTTTAGAGGTATGAGGAGTGTTCCTGGGCAAAGGAAAGGCCTGAGCCCTGGGATGTTAAGTGCTGCTTGTGGGCTTCCAGGGGAGGTTTCAGGCCAGCTATGTGTTTCAGTGCTGGCTCCTTTGGTTTGGGCGCTATTGCTGGACGTTTGGCATTTTTGGCATAGAATTCTGCTCCGGCCGAGAGAGGCATTTTTAGAGGTATGAAGAGGGTTCCTGGGCAAAGGAAAGGCCTGAGCCCTGGGATGTTAAGTGCTGCTTGTGGGCTTCCAGGGGAGGTTTCAGGCCAGCTATGTGTTTCAGTGCTGGCTCCTTTGGTTTGGGCGCTATTGCTTGACGTTTGGCATTTTTGGCATAGAATTCTGCTCCGGCCAAGAGCAGCAATTTTAAGGTTTGAGGATGGCTCCCGGGCAGAGGAAAGGCCTGAGCCCTGGGATGTTAAGTGCTGCTTGTGGGCTTCCAGGGGAGGTTTCAGGCCAGCTATGTGTTTCAGTGCTGGCTCCTTTGGTTTGGGCGCTATTGCTGGACGTTTGGCATTTTTGGCATAGAATTCTGCTCCGGCTGAGGGAGGAATTTTTAGAGGTATGAAGAGGGTTCCTGGGCAAAGGAAAGGCCTGTGCCCTGGGATGTTAAGTGCTGCTTGTGGGCTTCCAGGGGAGGTTTCAGGCCAGCTATGTGTTTCAGTGCTGGCTCCTTTGGTTTGGGCGCTATTGCTGGACGTTTGGCATTTTTGCATGGAATTCTGCTCCGGCTGTAAGCAGCATTTTTAGATGTATTAGGAGGGTTCCCGGGCAAAAGAAAGCCCTGAGCCCTGGGATGTTAAGTGCTGCTTGTGGGCTTCCAGGGGAGGTTTCAGGCCAGCTATGTGTTTCAGTGCTGACTCCTTTGGTTTGGGCGCTATTGCTGGACGTTTGGCATTTTTGGCATAGAATTCTGCTCCGGCCGAGAGAGGCATTTTTAGAGGTATGAGGAGGGTTCCTGGGCAAAGGAAAGGCCTGAGCCCTGGGAAGTTAAGTGCTGCTTGTGGGCTTCCAGGGGAGGTTTCAGGCCAGCTATGTGTTTCAGTGCTGGCTCCTTTGGTTTGGGCGCTATTGCTGGACGTTTGGCATTTTTGGCATTGAATTCTGCTCCGGCCGAGAGAGGCATTTTTAGAGGTATGAGGAGTGTTCCTGGGCAAAGGAAAGGCCTGAGCCCTGGGATGTTAAGTGCTGCTTGTGGGCTTCCAGGGGAGGTTTCAGGCCAGCTATGTGTTTCAGTGCTGGCTCCTTTGGTTTGGGCGCTATTGCTGGACGTTTGGCATTTTTGGCATAGAACTCTGCTCCGGCCGAGAGGGGCATTTTTAGAGGTATGAGGAGGGTTCCTGGGCAAAGGAAAGGCCTGAGCTCTGGGATGTTAAGTGCTGCTTGTGGGCTTCCATGGGAGGTTTCAGGCCAGCTATGTGTTTCAGTGCTGGCTCCTTTGGTTTGGGCGCTATTGCTGGACGTTTGGCATTTTTGCATAGAATTCTGCTCCGGCTGTAAGCAGCATTTTTAGAAGTATTAGGAGGGTTCCCGGGCAAAAGAAAGGCCTGAGCCCTGGGATGTTAAGTGCTGCTTGTGGGCTTCCAGGGGAGGTTTCAGGCCAGCTATGTGTTTCAGTGCTGGCTCCTTTGGTTTGGGCGCTATTGCTGGACGTTTGGCATTTTTGGCATAGAATTCTGCTCCGGCCGAGAGCAGCAATTTTAAGGTTTGAGGACGGCTCCCGGGCAGAGGAAAGGCCTGAGCCCTGGGATGTTAAGTGCTGCTTGTGGGCTTCCAGGGGAGGTTTCAGGCCAGCTATGTGTTTCAGTGCTGGCTCCTTTGGTTTGGGCGCTATTGCTGGACGTTTGGCATTTTTGGCATAGAATTCTGCTCCGGCTGAGGGAGGAATTTTTAGAGGTATGAAGAGGGTTCCTGGGCAAAGGAAAGGCCTGAGCCCTGGGATGTTAAGTGCTGCTTGTGGGCTTCCAGGGGAGGTTTCAGGCCAGCTATGTGTTTCAGTGCTGGCTCCTTTGGTTTGGGCGCTATTGCTGGACGTTTGGCATTTTTGCATAGAATTCTGCTCCGGCTGTAAGCAGCATTTTTAGAAGTATTAGGAGGGTTCCCGGGCAAAAGAAAGGCCTGAGCCCTGGGATTTTAAGTGCTGCTTGTGGGCTTCCAGGGGAGGTTTCAGGCCAGCTATGTGTTTCAGTGCTGGCTCCTTTGGTTTGGGCGCTATTGCTGGACGTTTGGCATTTTTGGCATAGAATTCTGCTCCGGCCGAGAGAGGCATTTTTAGAGGTATGAGGAGGGTTCCTGGGCAAAGGAAAGGCCTGAGCCCTGGGAAGTTAAGTGCTGCTTGTGGGCTTCCAGGGGAGGTTTCAGGCCAGCTATGTGTTTCAGTGCTGGCTCCTTTTGTTTGGGCGCTATTGCTGGACGTTTGGCATTTTTGGCATAGAACTCTGCTCCGGCCGGGAGGGGCATTTTTAGAGGTATGAAGAGGGTTCCTGGGCAAAGGAAAGGCCTGAGCCCTGGGATGTTAAGTGCTGCTTGTGGGCTTCCAGGGGAGGTTTCAGGCCAGCTATGTGTTTCAGTGCTGACTCCTTTGGTTTGGGCGCTATTGCTGGACGTTTGGCATTTTTGGCATAGAATTCTGCTCCGGCCGAGAGAGGCATTTTTAGAGGTATGAGGAGGGTTCCTGGGCAAAGGAAAGGCCTGAGCCCTGGGATGTTAAGTGCTGCTTGTGGGCTTCCAGGGGAGGTTTCAGGCCAGCTATGTGTTTCAGTGCTGGCTCCTTTGGTTTGGGCGCTATTGCTGGACGTTTGGCATTTTTGGTATAGAATTCTGCTCCGGCCGAGAGCATCAATTTTATGGTATGAGGAGGGCTCCCGGACTAAGAAAAGGCCTGAGCCCTGGGATGTTAAGTGCTGCTTGTGGGCTTCCAGGGGAGGTTTCAGGCCAGCTATGTGTTTCAGTGCTGGCTCCTTTGCTTTGGGCGCTATTGCTGGACGTTTGGCATTTTTGGCATAGAATTCTGCTCCGGCCGAGAGAGGCATTTTTAGAGGTATGAGGAGGGTTCCTGGGCAAAGGAAAGGCCTGAGCCCTGGGATGTTAAGTGCTGCTTGTGGGCTTCCAGGGGAGGTTTCAGGCCAGCTATGTGTTTCAGTGCTGGCTCCTTTGCTTTGGGCGCTATTGCTGGACGTTTTCTCATTTTTGGCATAGAATTCTGCTCCGGCCGAGAGAGGCATTTTTAGAGGTATGAGGAGTGTTCCTGGGCAAAGGAAAGGCCTGAGCCCTGGGATGTTAAGTGCTGCTTGTGGGCTTCCAGGGGAGGTTTCAGGCCAGCTATGTGTTTCAGTGCTGGCTCCTTTGGTTTGGGCTCTATTGCTGGACGTTTGGCATTTTTGGCATAGAATTCTGCTCCGGCCGAGAGAGGCATTTTTAGAAGTATGAAGAGGGTTCCTGGGCAAAGGAAAGGCCTGAGCCCTGGGATGTTAAGTGGTGCTTGTGGGCTTCCAGGGGAGGTTTCAGGCCAGCTATGTGTTTCAGTGCTGGCTCCTTTGGTTTGGGCGCTGTTGCTGGACGTTTGGCATTTTTGGCATTGAATTCTGCTCCGGCCGAGAGAGGCATTTTTAGAGGTATGAGGAGTGTTCCTGGGCAAAGGAAAGGCCTGAGCCCTGGGATGTTAAGTGCTGCTTGTGGGCTTCCAGGGGAGGTTTCAGGCCAGCTATGTGTTTCAGTGCTGGCTCCTTTGGTTTGGGCGCTATTGCTGGACGTTTGGCATTTTTGGCATAGAATTCTGCTCCGGCCGAGAGAGGCATTTTTAGAGGTATGAAGAGGGTTCCTGGGCAAAGGAAAGGCCTGAGCCCTGGGATGTTAAGTGCTGCTTGTGGGCTTCCAGGGGAGGTTTCAGGCCAGCTATGTGTTTCAGTGCTGGCTCCTTTGGTTTGGGCGCTATTGCTTGACGTTTGGCATTTTTGGCATAGAATTCTGCTCCGGCCGAGAGCTGCAATTTTAAGGTTTGAGGACGGCTCCCGGGCAGAGGAAAGGCCTGAGCCCTGGGATGTTAAGTGCTGCTTGTGGGCTTCCAGGGGAGGTTTCAGGCCAGCTATGTGTTTCAGTGCTGGCTCCTTTGGTTTGGGCGCTATTGCTGGACGTTTGGCATTTTTGGCATAGAATTCTGCTCCGGCTGAGGGAGGAATTTTTAGAGGTATGAAGAGGGTTCCTGGGCAAAGGAAAGGCCTGAGCCCTGGGATGTTAAGTGCTGCTTGTGGGCTTCCAGGGGAGGTTTCAGGCCAGCTATGTGTTTCAGTGCTGGCTCCTTTGGTTTGGGCGCTATTGCTGGACGTTTGGCATTTTTGCATAGAATTCTGCTCCGGCTGTAAGCAGCATTTTTAGAAGTATTAGGAGGGTTCCCGGGCAAAAGAAAGGCCTGAGCCCTGGGAAGTTAAGTGCTGCTTGTGGGCTTCCAGGGGAGGTTTCAGGCCAGCTATGTGTTTCAGTGCTGGCTCCTTTGGTTTGGGCGCTATTGCTGGACGTTTGGCATTTTTGGCATAGAATTCTGCTCCGGCCGAGAGAGGCATTTTTAGAGGTATGAGGAGGGTTCCTGGGCAAAGGAAAGGCCTGAGCCCTGGGAAGTTAAGTGCTGCTTGTGGGCTTCCAGGGGAGGTTTCAGGCCAGCTATGTGTTTCAGTGCTGGCTCCTTTGGTTTGGGCGCTATTGCTGGACGTTTGGCATTTTTGGCATAGAACTCTGCTCCGGCCGAGAGGGGCATTTTTAGAGGTATGAGGAGGGTTCCTGGGCAAAGGAAAGGCCTGAGCCCTGGGATGTTAAGTGCTGCTTGTGGGCTTCCAGGGGAGGTTTCAGGCCAGCTATGTGTTTCAGTGCTGGCTCCTTTGGTTTGGGCGCTATTGCTGGACGTTTGGCATTTTTGCATAGAATTCTGCTCCGGCTGTAAGCAGCATTTTTAGAAGTATTAGGAGTGTTCCCGGGCAAAAGAAAGGCCTGAGCCCTGGGATGTTAAGTGCTGCTTGTGGGCTTCCAGGGGAGGTTTCAGGCCAGCTATGTGTTTCAGTGCTGGCTCCTTTGGTTTGGGCGCTATTGCTGGACGTTTGGCATTTTTGGCATAGAATTCTGCTCCGGCCGAGAGCAGCAATTATAAGGTTTGAGGACGGCTCCCGGGCAGAGGAAAGGCCTGAGCCCTGGGATGTTAAGTGCTGCTTGTGGGCTTCCAGGGGAGGTTTCAGGCCAGCTATGTGTTTCAGTGCTGGCTCCTTTGGTTTGGGCGCTATTGCTGGACGTTTGGCATTTTTGGCATAGAATTCTGCTCCGGCTGAGGGAGGAATTTTTAGAGGTATGAAGAGGGTTCCTGGGCAAAGGAAAGGCCTGAGCCCTGGGATGTTAAGTGCTGCTTGTGGGCTTCCAGGGGAGGTTTCAGGCCAGCTATGTGTTTCAGTGCTGGCTCCTTTGGTTTGGGCGCTATTGCTGGACGTTTGGCATTTTTGCATAGAATTCTGCTCCGGCTGTAAGCAGCATTTTTAGAAGTATTAGGAGGGTTCCCGGGCAAAAGAAAGGCCTGAGCCCTGGGATTTTAAGTGCTGCTTGTGGGCTTCCAGGGGAGGTTTCAGGCCAGCTATGTGTTTCAGTGCTGGCTCCTTTGGTTTGGGCGCTATTGCTGGACGTTTGGCATTTTTGGCATAGAATTCTGCTCCGGCCGAGAGAGGCATTTTTAGAGGTATGAGGAGGGTTCCTGGGCAAAGGAAAGGCCTGAGCCCTGGGAAGTTAAGTGCTGCTTGTGGGCTTCCAGGGGAGGTTTCAGGCCAGCTATGTGTTTCAGTGCTGGCTCCTTTTGTTTGGGCGCTATTGCTGGACGTTTGGCATTTTTGGCATAGAACTCTGCTCCGGCCGGGAGGGGCATTTTTAGAGGTATGAAGAGGGTTCCTGGGCAAAGGAAAGGCCTGAGCCCTGGGATGTTAAGTGCTGCTTGTGGGCTTCCAGGGGAGGTTTCAGGCCAGCTATGTGTTTCAGTGCTGGCTCCTTTGGTTTGGGCGCTATTGCTGGACGTTTGGCATTTTTGGCATTGAATTCTGCTCCGGCCGAGAGAGGCATTTTTAGAGGTATGAGGAGTGTTCCTGGGCAAAGGAAAGGCCTGAGCCCTGGGATGTTAAGTGCTGCTTGTGGGCTTCCAGGGGAGGTTTCAGGCCAGCTATGTGTTTCAGTGCTGGCTCCTTTGGTTTGGGCGCTATTGCTGGACGTTTGGCATTTTTGGCATAGAATTCTGCTCCGGCCGAGAGAGGCATTTTTAGAGGTATGAAGAGGGTTCCTGGGCAAAGGAAAGGCCTGAGCCCTGGGATGTTAAGTGCTGCTTGTGGGCTTCCAGGGGAGGTTTCAGGCCAGCTATGTGTTTCAGTGCTGGCTCCTTTGGTTTGGGCGCTATTGCTTGACGTTTGGCATTTTTGGCATAGAATTCTGCTCCGGCCAAGAGCAGCAATTTTAAGGTTTGAGGATGGCTCCCGGGCAGAGGAAAGGCCTGAGCCCTGGGATGTTAAGTGCTGCTTGTGGGCTTCCAGGGGAGGTTTCAGGCCAGCTATGTGTTTCAGTGCTGGCTCCTTTGGTTTGGGCGCTATTGCTGGACGTTTGGCATTTTTGGCATAGAATTCTGCTCCGGCTGAGGGAGGAATTTTTAGAGGTATGAAGAGGGTTCCTGGGCAAAGGAAAGGCCTGTGCCCTGGGATGTTAAGTGCTGCTTGTGGGCTTCCAGGGGAGGTTTCAGGCCAGCTATGTGTTTCAGTGCTGGCTCCTTTGGTTTGGGCGCTATTGCTGGACGTTTGGCATTTTTGCATGGAATTCTGCTCCGGCTGTAAGCAGCATTTTTAGATGTATTAGGAGGGTTCCCGGGCAAAAGAAAGCCCTGAGCCCTGGGATGTTAAGTGCTGCTTGTGGGCTTCCAGGGGAGGTTTCAGGCCAGCTATGTGTTTCAGTGCTGACTCCTTTGGTTTGGGCGCTATTGCTGGACGTTTGGCATTTTTGGCATAGAATTCTGCTCCGGCCGAGAGAGGCATTTTTAGAGGTATGAGGAGGGTTCCTGGGCAAAGGAAAGGCCTGAGCCCTGGGAAGTTAAGTGCTGCTTGTGGGCTTCCAGGGGAGGTTTCAGGCCAGCTATGTGTTTCAGTGCTGGCTCCTTTGGTTTGGGCGCTATTGCTGGACGTTTGGCATTTTTGGCATTGAATTCTGCTCCGGCCGAGAGAGGCATTTTTAGAGGTATGAGGAGTGTTCCTGGGCAAAGGAAAGGCCTGAGCCCTGGGATGTTAAGTGCTGCTTGTGGGCTTCCAGGGGAGGTTTCAGGCCAGCTATGTGTTTCAGTGCTGGCTCCTTTGGTTTGGGCGCTATTGCTGGACGTTTGGCATTTTTGGCATAGAACTCTGCTCCGGCCGAGAGGGGCATTTTTAGAGGTATGAGGAGGGTTCCTGGGCAAAGGAAAGGCCTGAGCTCTGGGATGTTAAGTGCTGCTTGTGGGCTTCCATGGGAGGTTTCAGGCCAGCTATGTGTTTCAGTGCTGGCTCCTTTGGTTTGGGCGCTATTGCTGGACGTTTGGCATTTTTGCATAGAATTCTGCTCCGGCTGTAAGCAGCATTTTTAGAAGTATTAGGAGGGTTCCCGGGCAAAAGAAAGGCCTGAGCCCTGGGATGTTAAGTGCTGCTTGTGGGCTTCCAGGGGAGGTTTCAGGCCAGCTATGTGTTTCAGTGCTGGCTCCTTTGGTTTGGGCGCTATTGCTGGACGTTTGGCATTTTTGGCATAGAATTCTGCTCCGGCCGAGAGCAGCAATTTTAAGGTTTGAGGACGGCTCCCGGGCAGAGGAAAGGCCTGAGCCCTGGGATGTTAAGTGCTGCTTGTGGGCTTCCAGGGGAGGTTTCAGGCCAGCTATGTGTTTCAGTGCTGGCTCCTTTGGTTTGGGCGCTATTGCTGGACGTTTGGCATTTTTGGCATAGAATTCTGCTCCGGCTGAGGGAGGAATTTTTAGAGGTATGAAGAGGGTTCCTGGGCAAAGGAAAGGCCTGAGCCCTGGGATGTTAAGTGCTGCTTGTGGGCTTCCAGGGGAGGTTTCAGGCCAGCTATGTGTTTCAGTGCTGGCTCCTTTGGTTTGGGCGCTATTGCTGGACGTTTGGCATTTTTGCATAGAATTCTGCTCCGGCTGTAAGCAGCATTTTTAGAAGTATTAGGAGGGTTCCCGGGCAAAAGAAAGGCCTGAGCCCTGGGATTTTAAGTGCTGCTTGTGGGCTTCCAGGGGAGGTTTCAGGCCAGCTATGTGTTTCAGTGCTGGCTCCTTTGGTTTGGGCGCTATTGCTGGACGTTTGGCATTTTTGGCATAGAATTCTGCTCCGGCCGAGAGAGGCATTTTTAGAGGTATGAGGAGGGTTCCTGGGCAAAGGAAAGGCCTGAGCCCTGGGAAGTTAAGTGCTGCTTGTGGGCTTCCAGGGGAGGTTTCAGGCCAGCTATGTGTTTCAGTGCTGGCTCCTTTTGTTTGGGCGCTATTGCTGGACGTTTGGCATTTTTGGCATAGAACTCTGCTCCGGCCGGGAGGGGCATTTTTAGAGGTATGAAGAGGGTTCCTGGGCAAAGGAAAGGCCTGAGCCCTGGGATGTTAAGTGCTGCTTGTGGGCTTCCAGGGGAGGTTTCAGGCCAGCTATGTGTTTCAGTGCTGGCTCCTTTGGTTTGGGCGCTATTGCTGGACGTTTGGCATTTTTGGCATTGAATTCTGCTCCGGCCGAGAGAGGCATTTTTAGAGGTATGAGGAGTGTTCCTGGGCAAAGGAAAGGCCTGAGCCCTGGGATGTTAAGTGCTGCTTGTGGGCTTCCAGGGGAGGTTTCAGGCCAGCTATGTGTTTCAGTGCTGGCTCCTTTGGTTTGGGCGCTATTGCTGGACGTTTGGCATTTTTGGCATAGAATTCTGCTCCGGCCGAGAGAGGCATTTTTAGAGGTATGAAGAGGGTTCCTGGGCAAAGGAAAGGCCTGAGCCCTGGGATGTTAAGTGCTGCTTGT
The DNA here is from genome assembly GCA_020800305.1 of Porphyrio hochstetteri. Lineage (NCBI taxonomy): Eukaryota > Metazoa > Chordata > Aves > Gruiformes > Rallidae > Porphyrio > Porphyrio hochstetteri. Next base: position 67,008 of record JAJHSY010000021.1, on the reverse strand, counting down.
GGGCTTCCAGGGGAGGTTTCAGGCCAGCTATGTGTTTCAGTGCTGGCTCCTTTGGTTTGGGCGCTATTGCTTGACGTTTGGCATTTTTGGCATAGAATTCTGCTCCGGCCAAGAGCAGCAATTTTAAGGTTTGAGGATGGCTCCCGGGCAGAGGAAAGGCCTGAGCCCTGGGATGTTAAGTGCTGCTTGTGGGCTTCCAGGGGAGGTTTCAGGCCAGCTATGTGTTTCAGTGCTGGCTCCTTTGGTTTGGGCGCTATTGCTGGACGTTTGGCATTTTTGGCATAGAATTCTGCTCCGGCTGAGGGAGGAATTTTTAGAGGTATGAAGAGGGTTCCTGGGCAAAGGAAAGGCCTGAGCCCTGGGATGTTAAGTGCTGCTTGTGGGCTTCCAGGGGAGGTTTCAGGCCAGCTATGTGTTTCAGTGCTGGCTCCTTTGGTTTGGGCGCTATTGCTGGACGTTTGGCATTTTTGCATGGAATTCTGCTCCGGCTGTAAGCAGCATTTTTAGAAGTATTAGGAGGGTTCCCGGGCAAAAGAAAGGCCTGAGCCCTGGGATGTTAAGTGCTGCTTGTGGGCTTCCAGGGGAGGTTTCAGGCCAGCTATGTGTTTCAGTGCTGACTCCTTTGGTTTGGGCGCTATTGCTGGACGTTTGGCATTTTTGGCATAGAATTCTGCTCCGGCCGAGAGAGGCATTTTTAGAGGTATGAGGAGGGTTCCTGGGCAAAGGAAAGGCCTGAGCCCTGGGAAGTTAAGTGCTGCTTGTGGGCTTCCAGGGGAGGTTTCAGGCCAGCTATGTGTTTCAGTGCTGGCTCCTTTGGTTTGGGCGCTATTGCTGGACGTTTGGCATTTTTGGCATTGAATTCTGCTCCGGCCGAGAGAGGCATTTTTAGAGGTATGAGGAGGGTTCCTGGGCAAAGGAAAGGCCTGAGCCCTGGGATGTTAAGTGCTGCTTGTGGGCTTCCAGGGGAGGTTTCAGGCCAGCTATGTGTTTCAGTGCTGGCTCCTTTGGTTTGGGCGCTATTGCTGGACGTTTGGCATTTTTGGCATAGAATTCTGCTCCGGCCGAGAGAGGCATTTTTAGAGGTATGAAGAGGGTTCCTGGGCAAAGGAAAGGCCTGAGCCCTGGGATGTTAAGTGCTGCTTGTGGGCTTCCAGGGGAGGTTTCAGGCCAGCTATGTGTTTCAGTGCTGGCTCCTTTGGTTTGGGCGCTATTGCTTGACGTTTGGCATTTTTGGCATAGAATTCTGCTCCGGCCGAGAGCAGCAATTTTAAGGTTTGAGGACGGCTCCCGGGCAGCGGAAAGGCCTGAGCCCTGGGATGTTAAGTGCTGCTTGTGGGCTTCCAGGGGAGGTTTCAGGCCAGCTATGTGTTTCAGTGCTGGCTCCTTTGGTTTGGGCGCTATTGCTGGACGTTTGGCATTTTTGGCATAGAATTCTGCTCCGGCTGAGGGAGGAATATTTAGAGGTATGAAGAGGGTTCCTGGGCAAAGGAAAGGCCTGAGCCCTGGGATGTTAAGTGCTGCTTGTGGGCTTCCAGGGGAGGTTTCAGGCCAGCTATGTGTTTCAGTGCTGGCTCCTTTGGTTTGGGCGCTATTGCTGGACGTTTGGCATTTTTGCATAGAATTCTGCTCCGGCTGTAAGCAGCATTTTTAGAAGTATTAGGAGGGTTCCCGGGCAAAAGAAAGGCCTGAGCCCTGGGATGTTAAGTGCTGCTTGTGGGCTTCCAGGGGAGGTTTCAGGCCAGCTATGTGTTTCAGTGCTGGCTCCTTTGGTTTGGGCGCTATTGCTGGACGTTTGGCATTTTTGGCATAGAATTCTGCTCCGGCCGAGAGAGGCATTTTTAGAGGTATGAGGAGGGTTCCTGGGCAAAGGAAAGGCCTGATCCCTGGGAAGTTAAGTGCTGCTTGTGGGCTTCCAGGGGAGGTTTCAGGCCAGCTATGTGTTTCAGTGCTGGCTCCTTTGCTTTGGGCGCTATTGCTGGACGTTTGGCATTTTTGGCATAGAACTCTGCTCCGGCCGAGAGGGGCATTTTTAGAGGTATGAAGAGGGTTCCTGGGCAAAGGAAAGGCCTGAGCCCTGGGATGTTAAGTGCTGCTTGTGGGCTTCCAGGGGAGGTTTCAGGCCAGCTATGTGTTTCAGTGCTGGCTCCTTTGGTTTGGGCGCTATTGCTGGACGTTTGGCATTTTTGGCATTGAATTCTGCTCCGGCCGAGAGAGGCATTTTTAGAGGTATGAGGAGTGTTCCTGGGCAAAGGAAAGGCCTGAGCCCTGGGATGTTAAGTGCTGCTTGTGGGCTTCCAGGGGAGGTTTCAGGCCAGCTATGTGTTTCAGTGCTGGCTCCTTTGGTTTGGGCGCTATTGCTGGACGTTTGGCATTTTTGGCATAGAATTCTGCTCCGGCCGAGAGAGGCATTTTTAGAGGTATGAAGAGGGTTCCTGGGCAAAGGAAAGGCCTGAGCCCTGGGATGTTAAGTGCTGCTTGTGGGCTTCCAGGGGAGGTTTCAGGCCAGCTATGTGTTTCAGTGCTGGCTCCTTTGGTTTGGGCGCTATTGCTGGACGTTTGGCATTTTTGCATAGAATTCTGCTCCGGCTGTAAGCAGCATTTTTAGTAGTATTAGGAGGGTTCCCGGGCAAAACAAAGGCCTGAGCCCTGGGATGTTAAGTGCTGCTTGTGGGCTTCCAGGGGAGGTTTCAGGCCACCTATGTGTTTCAGTGCTGACTCCTTTGGTTTGGGCGCTATTGCTGGACGTTTGGCATTTTTGGCATAGAATTCTGCTCCGGCCGAGAGAGGCATTTTTAGAGGTATGAGGAGGGTTCCTGGGCAAAGGAAAGGCCTGAGCCCTGGGATGTTAAGTGCTGCTTGTGGGCTTCCAGGGGAGGTTTCAGGCCAGCTATGTGTTTCAGTGCTGGCTCCTTTGGTTTGGGCGCTATTGCTGGACGTTTGGCATTTTTGGCATAGAACTCTGCTCCGGCCGAGAGGGGCATTTTTAGAGGTATGAAGAGGGTTCCTGGGCAAAGGAAAGGCCTGAGCCCTGGGATGTTAAGTGCTGCTTGTGGGCTTCCAGGGGAGGTTTCAGGCCAGCTATGTGTTTCAGTGCTGGCTCCTTTGGTTTGGGCGCTATTGCTGGACGTTTGGCATTTTTGGTATAGAATTCTGCTCCGGCCGAGAGCATCAATTTTAAGGTATGAGGAGGGCTCCCGGACTAAGGAAAGGCCTGAGCCCTGGGATGTTAAGTGCTGCTTGTGGGCTTCCAGGGGAGGTTTCAGGCCAGCTATGTGTTTCAGTGCTGGCTCCTTTGCTTTGGGCGCTATTGCTGGACGTTTGGCATTTTTGGCATAGAATTCTGCTCCGGCCGAGAGAGGCATTTTTAGAGGTATGAGGAGGGTTCCTGGGCAAAGGAAAGGCCTGAGCCCTGGGATGTTAATTGCTGCTTGTGGGCTTCCAGGGGAGGTTTCAGGCCAGCTATGTGTTTCAGTGCTGGCTCCTTTGGTTTGGGCGCTATTGCTGGACGTTTGGCATTTTTGGCATAGAATTCTGCTCCGGCCGAGAGCGGCATTTTTAGAGGTATGAGGAGGGTTCCTGGGCAAAGGAAAGGCCTGAGCCCTGGGAAGTTAAGTGCTGCTTGTGGGCTTCCAGGGGAGGTTTCAGGCCAGCTATGTGTTTCAGTGCTGGCTCCTTTGGTTTGGGCGCTATTGCTGGACGTTTGGCATTTTTGGCATAGAATTCTGCTCCTGCCAAGGGAGACATTTTTAGAGGTATGAAGAGGGTTCCTGGGCAAAGGAAAGGCCTGAGCCCTGGGATGTTAAGTGCTGCTTGTGGGCTTCCAGGGGAGGTTTCAGGCCAGCTATGTGTTTCAGTGCTGGCTCTTCCTCCCCCTCCCCCGCAGGATCAATGACCCGGCTACTTTGGTTCCGTGTGGGTTTTTTTGTTCCGGGTTGTGCATCCCTAATAACTCTGTGTCCCCGCCCCCTCCCCGAAGAAACCATGAGCCGTCGACTGTTCTTCCGTGTGTTTTTCGTTCCAGGGTGCAGATACCTAAAAATTGTGTGTGTCTTTGCCCGGAGAAAAAATGACCCGGCTAGTTTGTTTCCAGGTGCTTTTTGTTCCGCGGGGGGGGGGGGTGGTACAGCACTGAAAAGCGTCCGCGCGGAAACAACGACCCTGCGACTTTGGTTCCGGGTGCTTTTTGTTCCGGGGTGGGCTGGTGCAGCACTGAAAAGCGTCCCCGCGGAAACAACGAATAGGCTACTTTGGTTCCGGGTGCTTTTTGTTCCGGGGTGGGCTGGTGCAGCACTGAAAAGCGTCCCCAGGGAAACAACGACCCAGCTACTTTGGTTCCGGGTGCTTTTTGTTCCGGGGGTGGGCTCGTGCAGCACTGAAAAGCGTCCCCAGGGAAACAACGACCCGGCGACTTTGGTTCCGGGTGCTTTTTTTTCCGGGGTGGGCTGGTGCAGCACTGAAAAGCGTCCCCTGGGAAACAACGACCCAGCTACTTTGGTTCCGGGTGCTTTTTGTTCCGGGGGTGGGCTGGTGCAGCACTGAAAAGCCTCCCCAGGGAAACAACGACCCAGCTACTTTGGTTCCGGGTGCTTTTTGTTCCGGGGGTGGGCTAGTGCAGCACTGAAAAGCGTCCCCAGGGAAACAACGACCCGGCGACTTTGGTTCCGGGTTCTTTTTGTTCCGGGAGGGGGAGGGGGCTGCTGCAGCACTGAAAAGCAACCCCTGCGGAAATAACGACCCAGCGACTTTGGTTCCGGGTGCTTTTTGTTCCGGGGGGGGGGGGGGGGGGGGGTGTGCAGAGCTGAAAAGCGTCCCCACTGAAACAGCGACCCGGCGAATTTGGTTCCGGGTGCTTTTTGTTCCGAGGGGTGGGGGGGGGGGGGTGTGCAGCGCTGAAAAGCGTCCCCACGGAAACAAAGACCCAGCGACTTTGGTTCCGGGTGCTTTTTGTTCCGGGGGGGGGGCGTGCAGCGCTGAAAAGCATGTGTGTCCCCACCACCACAGCCGAAACAATCACCCGGTGATTTTGATTCCGGGTGCTCTTTGTTCCGGGCTGTGCAGCGCTGACGAATTTCCCCCCGTTGCCTAGCGACGACGCCGCGGTAGCGCAGTAGGACCGAGGCGCGTGCGCAGTAGAGTGCGCTGAAGCTGCCCGGGGTACCCTGCGCATGCGCTCTGCAAGGGTGTGGAGCCCCGCGGGATGCCGGGAAGCGCGCCCAGCCCACGCTCGGCTCTGCCGCGGAGCGCGCGCAGTTCGCCCTGGCTCCCGGCGCCGCTTCCGGCAGCGTGACGCCGCGCTGGGCGCCGGGCGCCGGGCGGTGCCGCCGGCTCCGCGCTCCCTCCCGGTGAGTCTCCGCCTCCGCTGCCCCGCGCGAGGTGGGCCGGGGACGGGCGGTCGGCGCTTGGCGGCGCGCGGGGTCGCTGCGGGCCGGGGCTCCGCGGGGTCGGTGCGCGGCCCGCGGGCGGCGAGGCGCCGCGCGTTCTTCCCCCGCCCGCGGCCGGCGTTGTCCCGGCGCCGCTCCGTGCCGGGGCGTTTCTCCGCGGCTTGCGGCGGGGCGTCTGAGCCGGTTGCGGAGCTCCGCGGTTCGCGGGCATTGCGCGCCGAGGGTCGCGGCGGCGCCTCGAGGGTGCGGCCACCCAGGGCTGCCCTTCCGCGAGCAGCCGGTACGGATGAGGTGAGTCAGCCCGGGCTGGTTCCTCAGCGCCTGGCATCGCTCCCCCATCGAAGGGGTCGGGCGGGGCGGTCCTGGGTGCTTCTCGGGATTTTTGGGCTCAGTGCTCGGCGGGGTAGGGGGGGGGGAAAGAGGCGGCGCAGGGTTTTTGTTCAGGCTGTGGTTTTCGCTGTGTTTTGGAGTTATCGGCGTTCTCCGGATGTAATTCTGCCCTGGGATGTTAAGTGCTGCTTGTGGACTTCCAGGGGAGGTATCAGGCCAGCTATGTGTTTCAGTGCTGTCTCCTTTGGTTTGGGCGCTATTGCTCGACGTTTGGCATTTTTGGCATTGAATTCTGCTCCGGCCATGAGCATCAATTTTAAGGTATGAGGAGGGTTCCTGGGCAAAGGAAAGGCCTGAGCCCTGGGATGTTAAGTGCTGCTTGTGGGCTTCCAGGGGAGGTTTCAGGCCAGCTATGTGTTTCAGTGCTGGCTCCTTTGGTTTGGGCGCTATTGCTGGACGTTTGGCATTTTTGGCATAGAATTCTGCTCCGGCCGAGAGAGGCATTTTTAGAGGTATGAGGAGGGTTCCTGGGCAAAGGAAAGGCCTGAGCCCTGGGATGTTAAGTGCTGCTTGTGGGCTTCCAGGGGAGGTTTCAGGCCAGCTATGTGTTTCAGTGCTGGCTCCTTTGGTTTGGGCGCTATTGCTGGACGTTTGGCATTTTTGGCATAGAATTCTGCTCCGGCCGAGAGAGGCATTTTTAGAGGTATGAGGAGGGTTCCTGGGCAAAGGAAAGGCCTGAGCCCTGGGATGTTAAGTGCTGCTTGTGGGCTTCCAGGGGAGGTTTCAGGCCAGCTATGTGTTTCAGTGCTGGCTCCTTTGCTTTGGGCGCTATTGCTGGACGTTTGGCATTTTTGGCATAGAATTCTGCTCCGGCCGAGAGAGGCATTTTTAGAGGTATGAGGAGGGTTCCTGGGCAAAGGAAAGGCCTGAGCCCTGGGATGTTAAGTGCTGCTTGTGGGCTTCCAGGGGAGGTTTCAGGCCAGCTATGTGTTTCAGTGCTGGCTCCTTTGGTTTGGGCGCTATTGCTGGAAGTTTAGTATTTTTGGCATAGAATTCTGCTCCGGCCGAGAGAGGCATTTTTAGAAGTATGAGGAGTGTTCCTGGGCAAAGGAAATGCCTGAGCCCTGGGATGTTAAGTGCTGCTTGTGGGCTTCCAGGGGAGGTTTCAGGCCAGCTATGTGTTTCAGCGCTGGCTCCTTTGGTTTGGGCGCTATTGCTGGATGTTTGGCATTTTTGGTATAGAATTCTGCTCCGGCCAAGAGCATCAATTTTAAGGTATGAGGAGGGATCCCGGGCAAAGGAAAGGCCTGAGCCCTGGGATGTTAAGTGCTGCTTGTGGGCTTCCAGGGGAGGTTTCAGGCCAGCTATGTGTTTCAGTGCTGGCTCCTTTGCTTTGGGCGCTATTGCTGGACGTTTGGCATTTTTGGCATAGAATTCTGCTCCGGCCGAGAGAGGCATTTTTAGAGGTATGAGGAGGGTTCCTGGGCAAAGGAAAGGCCTGAGCCCTGGTATGTTAAGTGCTGCTTGTGGGCTTCCAGGGGAGGTTTCAGGCCAGCTATGTGTTTCAGTGCTGGCTCCTTTGGTTTGGGCGCTATTGCTGGACGTTTAGTATTTTTGGCATAGAATTCTGCTCCAGCCGAGAGAGGCATTTTTAGAGGTATGAGGAGGGTTCCTGGGCAAAGGAAATGCCTGAGCCCTGGGATGTTAAGTGCTGCTTGTGGGCTTCCAGGGGAGGTTTCAGGCCAGCTATGTGTTTCAGTGCTGGCTCCTTTGGTTTGGGCGCTATTGCTGGACGTTTAGTATTTTTGGCATAGAATTCTGCTCCGGCCGAGAGAGGCATTTTTAGAAGTATGAGGAGTGTTCCTGGGCAAAGGAAATGCCTGAGCCCTGGGATGTTAAGTGCTGCTTGTGGGCTTCCAGGGGAGGTTTCAGGCCAGCTATGTGTTTCAGTGCTGGCTCCTTTGGTTTGGGCGCTATTGCTTGACGTTTGGCATTTTTGGCATAGAATTCTGCTCCGGCCGAGAGCAGCAATTTTAAGGTTTGAGGACGGCTCCCGGGCAGCGGAAAGGCCTGAGCCCTGGGATGTTAAGTGCTGCTTGTGGGCTTCCAGGGGAGGTTTCAGGCCAGCTATGTGTTTCAGTGCTGGCTCCTTTGGTTTGGGCGCTATTGCTGGACGTTTGGCATTTTTGGCATAGAATTCTGCTCCGGCTGAGGGAGGAATATTTAGAGGTATGAAGAGGGTTCCTGGGCAAAGGAAAGGCCTGAGCCCTGGGATGTTAAGTGCTGCTTGTGGGCTTCCAGGGGAGGTTTCAGGCCAGCTATGTGTTTCAGTGCTGGCTCCTTTGGTTTGGGCGCTATTGCTGGACGTTTGGCATTTTTGCATAGAATTCTGCTCCGGCTGTAAGCAGCATTTTTAGAAGTATTAGGAGGGTTCCCGGGCAAAAGAAAGGCCTGAGCCCTGGGATGTTAAGTGCTGCTTGTGGGCTTCCAGGGGAGGTTTCAGGCCAGCTATGTGTTTCAGTGCTGGCTCCTTTGGTTTGGGCGCTATTGCTGGACGTTTGGCATTTTTGGCATAGAATTCTGCTCCGGCCGAGAGAGGCATTTTTAGAGGTATGAGGAGGGTTCCTGGGCAAAGGAAAGGCCTGATCCCTGGGAAGTTAAGTGCTGCTTGTGGGCTTCCAGGGGAGGTTTCAGGCCAGCTATGTGTTTCAGTGCTGGCTCCTTTGCTTTGGGCGCTATTGCTGGACGTTTGGCATTTTTGGCATAGAACTCTGCTCCGGCCGAGAGGGGCATTTTTAGAGGTATGAAGAGGGTTCCTGGGCAAAGGAAAGGCCTGAGCCCTGGGATGTTAAGTGCTGCTTGTGGGCTTCCAGGGGAGGTTTCAGGCCAGCTATGTGTTTCAGTGCTGGCTCCTTTGGTTTGGGCGCTATTGCTGGACGTTTGGCATTTTTGGCATAGAATTCTGCTCCGGCCGAGAGAGGCATTTTTAGAGGTATGAGGAGTGTTCCTGGGCAAAGGAAAGGCCTGAGCCCTGGGATGTTAAGTGCTGCTTGTGGGCTTCCAGGGGAGGTTTCAGGCCAGCTATGTGTTTCAGTGCTGGCTCCTTTGGTTTGGGCGCTATTGCTGGACGTTTGGCATTTTTGGCATAGAATTCTGCTCCGGCCGAGAGAGGCATTTTTAGAGGTATGAAGAGGGTTCCTGGGCAAAGGAAAGGCCTGAGCCCTGGGATGTTAAGTGCTGCTTGTGGGCTTCCAGGGGAGGTTTCAGGCCAGCTATGTGTTTCAGTGCTGGCTCCTTTGGTTTGGGCGCTATTGCTGGACGTTTGGCATTTTTGCATAGAATTCTGCTCCGGCTGTAAGCAGCATTTTTAGTAGTATTAGGAGGGTTCCCGGGCAAAACAAAGGCCTGAGCCCTGGGATGTTAAGTGCTGCTTGTGGGCTTCCAGGGGAGGTTTCAGGCCAGCTATGTGTTTCAGTGCTGACTCCTTTGGTTTGGGCGCTATTGCTGGACGTTTGGCATTTTTGGCATAGAATTCTGCTCCGGCCGAGAGAGGCATTTTTAGAGGTATGAGGAGGGTTCCTGGGCAAAGGAAAGGCCTGAGCCCTGGGAAGTTAAGTGCTGCTTGTGGGCTTCCAGGGGAGGTTTCAGGCCAGCTATGTGTTTCAGTGCTGGCTCCTTTGGTTTGGGCGCTATTGCTGGACGTTTGGCATTTTTGGCATAGAACTCTGCTCCGGCCGAGAGGGGCATTTTTAGAGGTATGAAGAGGGTTCCTGGGCAAAGGAAAGGCCTGAGCCCTGGGATGTTAAGTGCTGCTTGTGGGCTTCCAGGGGAGGTTTCAGGCCAGCTATGTGTTTCAGTGCTGGCTCCTTTGGTTTGGGCGCTATTGCTGGACGTTTGGCATTTTTGGTATAGAATTCTGCTCCGGCCGAGAGCATCAATTTTAAGGTATGAGGAGGGCTCCCGGACTAAGGAAAGGCCTGAGCCCTGGGATGTTAAGTGCTGCTTGTGGGCTTCCAGGGGAGGTTTCAGGCCAGCTATGTGTTTCAGTGCTGGCTCCTTTGCTTTGGGCGCTATTGCTGGACGTTTGGCATTTTTGGCATAGAATTCTGCTCCGGCCGAGAGAGGCATTTTTAGAGGTATGAGGAGGGTTCCTGGGCAAAGGAAAGGCCTGAGCCCTGGGATGTTAATTGCTGCTTGTGGGCTTCCAGGGGAGGTTTCAGGCCAGCTATGTGTTTCAGTGCTGGCTCCTTTGGTTTGGGCGCTATTGCTGGACGTTTGGCATTTTTGGCATAGAATTCTGCTCCGGCCGAGAGCGGCATTTTTAGAGGTATGAGGAGGGTTCCTGGGCAAAGGAAAGGCCTGAGCCCTGGGAAGTTAAGTGCTGCTTGTGGGCTTCCAGGGGAGGTTTCAGGCCAGCTATGTGTTTCAGTGCTGGCTCCTTTGGTTTGGGCGCTATTGCTGGACGTTTGGCATTTTTGCATAGAATTCTGCTCTGGCTGTAAGCAGCATTTTTAGAAGTATTAGGAGGGTTCCCGGGCAAAAGAAAGGCCTGAGCCCTGGGATGTTAAGTGCTGCTTGTGGGCTTCCAGGGGAGGTTTCAGGCCAGCTATGTGTTTCAGTGCTGGCTCCTTTGGTTTGGGCGCTATTGCTGGACGTTTGGCATTTTTGGCATAGAATTCTGCTCCGGCCGAGAGAGGCATTTTTAGAGGTATGAGGAGGGTTCCTGGGCAAAGGAAAGGCCTGAGCCCTGGGATGTTAAGTGCTGCTTGTGGGCTTCCAGGGGAGGTTTCAGGCCAGCTATGTGTTTCAGTGCTGGCTCCTTTGGTTTGGGCGCTATTGCTGGACGTTTGGCATTTTTGGCATTGAATTCTGCTCCGGCCGAGAGAGGCATTTTTAGAGGTATGAGGAGTGTTCCTGGGCAAAGGAAAGGCCTGAGCCCTGGGATGTTAAGTGCTGCTTGTGGGCTTCCAGGGGAGGTTTCAGGCCAGCTATGTGTTTCAGTGCTGGCTCCTTTGGTTTGGGCGCTATTGCTGGACGTTTGGCATTTTTGGTATAGAATTCTGCTACGGCCGAGAGCATCAATTTTAAGGTATGAGGAGGGCTCCCGGACTAAGGAAAGGCCTGATCCCTGGGATGTTAAGTGCTGCTTGTGGGCTTCCAGGGGAGGTTTCAGGCCAGCTATGTGTTTCAGTGCTGGCTCCTTTGGTTTGGGCGCTATTGCTGGACGTTTGGCATTTTTGGCATAGAATTCTGCTCCGGCCGAGAGAGGCATTTTTAGAGGTATGAGGAGGGTTCCTGGGCAAAGGAAAGGCCTGAGCCCTGGGATGTTAATTGCTGCTTGTGGGCTTCCAGGGGAGGTTTCAGGCCAGCTATGTGTTTCAGTGCTGGCTCCTTTGGTTTGGGCGCTATTGCTGGACGTTTGGCATTTTTGCATAGAATTCTTCTCCGGCTGTAAGCAGCATTTTTAGAAGTATTAGGAGGGTTCCCGGGCAAAAGAAAGGCCTGAGTCCTGGGATGTTAAGTGCTGCTTGTGGGCTTCCAGGGGAGGTTTCAGGCCAGCTATGTGTTTCAGTGCTGACTCCTTTGGTTTGGGCGCTATTGCTGGACGTTTGGCATTTTTGGCATAGAATTCTGCTCCGGCCGAGAGAGGCATTTTTAGAGGTATGAGGAGTGTTCCTGGGCAAAGGAAAGGCCTGAGCCCTGGGAAGTTAAGTGCTGCTTGTGGGCTTCCAGGGGAGGTTTCAGGCCAGCTATGTGTTTCAGTGCTGGCTCCTTTGGTTTGGGCGCTATTGCTGGACGTTTGGCCTTTTTGGCATTGAATTCTGCTCCGGCCGAGAGAGGCATTTTTAGAGGTATGAGGAGGGTTCCTGGGCAAAGGAAAGGCCTGAGCCCTGGGATGTTAAGTGCTGCTTGTGGGCTTCCAGGGGAGGTTTCAGGCCAGCTATGTGTTTCAGTGCTGGCTCCTTTGGTTTGGGCGCTATTGCTGGACGTTTGGCATTTTTGGCATAGAATTCTGCTCCTGCCAAGGGAGACATATTTAGAGGTATGAAGAGGGTTCCTGGGCAAAGGAAAGGCCTGAGCCCTGGGATGTTAAGTGCTGCTTGTGGGCTTCCAGGGGAGGTTTCAGGCCAGCTATGTGTTTCAGTGCTGGCTCTTCCTCCCCCTCCCCCGCAGGATCAATGACCCGGCTACTTTGGTTCCGTGTGGGTTTTTTTGTTCCGGGTTGTGCATCCCTAATAACTCTGTGTCCCCGCCCCCTCCCCGAAGAAACCATGAGCCGTCGACTGTTCTTCCGTGTGTTTTTCGTTCCAGGGTGCAGATACCTAAAAATTGTGTGTGTCTTTGCCCGGAGAAAAAATGACCCGGCTAGTTTGTTTCCAGGTGCTTTTTGTTCCGCGGGGGGGGGGGTGGTACAGCACTGAAAAGCGTCCGCGCGGAAACAACGACCCTGCGACTTTGGTTCCGGGTGCTTTTTGTTCCGGGGTGGGCTGGTGCAGCACTGAAAAGCGTCCCCGCGGAAACAACGAACAGGCTACTTTGGTTCCGGGTGCTTTTTGTTCCGGGGTGGGCTGGTGCAGCACTGAAAAGCGTCCCCAGGGAAACAACGACCCAGCTACTTTGGTTCCGGGTGCTTTTTGTTCCGGGGGTGGGCTCGTGCAGCACTGAAAAGCGTCCCCAGGGAAACAACGACCCGGCGACTTTGGTTCCGGGTGCTTTTTTTTCCGGGGTGGGCTGGTGCAGCACTGAAAAGCGTCCCCTGGGAAACAACGACCCAGCTACTTTGGTTCCGGGTGCTTTTTGTTCCGGGGGTGGGCTGGTGCAGCACTGAAAAGCCTCCCCAGGGAAACAACGACCCAGCTACTTTGGTTCCGGGTGCTTTTTGTTCCGAGGGGTGGGGGGGGGGGGTGTGCAGCGCTGAAAAGCGTCCCCACGGAAACAAAGACCCAGCGACTTTGGTTCCGGGTGCTTTTTGTTCCGGGGGGGGGGGCGTGCAGCGCTGAAAAGCATGTGTGTCCCCACCACCACAGCCGAAACAATCACCCGGTGATTTTGATTCCGGGTGCTCTTTGTTCCGGGCTGTGCAGCGCTGACGAATTTCCCCCCGTTGCCTAGCGACGACGCCGCGGTAGCGCAGTAGGACCGAGGCGCGTGCGCAGTAGAGTGCGCTGAAGCTGCCCGGGGTACCCTGCGCATGCGCTCTGCAAGGGTGTGGAGCCCCGCGGGATGCCGGGAAGCGCGCCCAGCCCACGCTCGGCTCTGCCGCGGAGCGCGCGCAGTTCGCCCTGGCTCCCGGCGCCGCTTCCGGCAGCGTGACGCCGCGCTGGGCGCCGGGCGCCGGGCGGTGCCGCCGGCTCCGCGCTCCCTCCCGGTGAGTCTCCGCCTCCGCTGCCCCGCGCGAGGTGGGCCGGGGACGGGCGGTCGGCGCTTGGCGGCGCGCGGGGTCGCTGCGGGCCGGGGCTCCGCGGGGTCGGTGCGCGGCCCGCGGGCGGCGAGGCGCCGCGCGTTCTTCCCCCGCCCGCGGCCGGCGTTGTCCCGGCGCCGCTCCGTGCCGGGGCGTTTCTCCGCGGCTTGCGGCGGGGCGTCTGAGCCGGTTGCGGAGCTCCGCGGTTCGCGGGCATTGCGCGCCGAGGGTCGCGGCGGCGCCTCGAGGGTGCGGCCACCCAGGGCTGCCCTTCCGCGAGCAGCCGGTACGGATGAGGTGAGTCAGCCCGGGCTGGTTCCTCAGCGCCTGGCATCGCTCCCCCATCGAAGGGGTCGGGCGGGGCGGTCCTGGGTGCTTCTCGGGATTTTTGGGCTCAGTGCTCGGCGGGGTAGGGGGGGGGGAAAGAGGCGGCGCAGGGTTTTTGTTCAGGCTGTGGTTTTCGCTGTGTTTTGGAGTTATCGGCGTTCTCCGGATGTAATTCTGCCCTGGGATGTTAAGTGCTGCTTGTGGACTTCCAGGGGAGGTTTCAGGCCAGCTATGTGTTTCAGTGCTGTCTCCTTTGGTTTGGGCGCTATTGCTCGACGTTTGGCATTTTTGGCATTGAATTCTGCTCCGGCCATGAGCATCAATTTTAAGGTATGAGGAGGGTTCCTGGGCAAAGGAAAGGCCTGAGCCCTGGGATGTTAAGTGCTGCTTGTGGGCTTCCAGGGGAGGTTTCAGGCCAGCTATGTGTTTCAGTGCTGGCTCCTTTGGTTTGGGCGCTATTGCTGGACGTTTGGCATTTTTGGCATAGAATTCTGCTCCGGCCGAGAGAGGCATTTTTAGAGGTATGAGGAGGGTTCCTGGGCAAAGGAAAGGCCTGAGCCCTGGGATGTTAAGTGCTGCTTGTGGGCTTCCAGGGGAGGTTTCAGGCCAGCTATGTGTTTCAGTGCTGGCTCCTTTGGTTTGGGCGCTATTGCTGGACGTTTGGCATTTTTGGCATAGAATTCTGCTCCGGCCGAGAGAGGCATTTTTAGAGGTATGAGGAGGGTTCCTGGGCAAAGGAAAGGCCTGAGCCCTGGGATGTTAAGTGCTGCTTGTGGGCTTCCAGGGGAGGTTTCAGGCCAGCTATGTGTTTCAGTGCTGGCTCCTTTGCTTTGGGCGCTATTGCTGGACGTTTGGCATTTTTGGCATAGAATTCTGCTCCGGCCGAGAGAGGCATTTTTAGAGGTATGAGGAGGGTTCCTGGGCAAAGGAAAGGCCTGAGCCCTGGGATGTTAAGTGCTGCTTGTGGGCTTCCAGGGGAGGTTTCAGGCCAGCTATGTGTTTCAGTGCTGGCTCCTTTGGTTTGGGCGCTATTGCTGGACGTTTAGTATTTTTGGCATAGAATTCTGCTCCGGCCGAGAGAGGCATTTTTAGAAGTATGAGGAGTGTTCCTGGGCAAAGGAAATGCCTGAGCCCTGGGATGTTAAGTGCTGCTTGTGGGCTTCCAGGGGAGGTTTCAGGCCAGCTATGTGTTTCAGCGCTGGCTCCTTTGGTTTGGGCGCTATTGCTGGATGTTTGGCATTTTTGGTATAGAATTCTGCTCCGGCCAAGAGCATCAATTTTAAGGTATGAGGAGGGATCCCGGGCAAAGGAAAGGCCTGAGCCCTGGGATGTTAAGTGCTGCTTGTGGGCTTCCAGGGGAGGTTTCAGGCCAGCTATGTGTTTCAGTGCTGGCTCCTTTGCTTTGGGCGCTATTGCTGGACGTTTGGCATTTTTGGCATAGAATTCTGCTCCGGCCGAGAGAGGCATTTTTAGAGGTATGAGGAGGGTTCCTGGGCAAAGGAAAGGCCTGAGCCCTGGTATGTTAAGTGCTGCTTGTGGGCTTCCAGGGGAGGTTTCAGGCCAGCTATGTGTTTCAGTGCTGGCTCCTTTGGTTTGGGCGCTATTGCTGGACGTTTAGTATTTTTGGCATAGAATTCTGCTCCAGCCGAGAGAGGCATTTTTAGAGGTATGAGGAGGGTTCCTGGGCAAAGGAAATGCCTGAGCCCTGGGATGTTAAGTGCTGCTTGTGGGCTTCCAGGGGAGGTTTCAGGCCAGCTATGTGTTTCAGTGCTGGCTCCTTTGGTTTGGGCGCTATTGCTGGACGTTTAGTATTTTTGGCATAGAATTCTGCTCCGGCCGAGAGAGGCATTTTTAGAAGTATGAGGAGTGTTCCTGGGCAAAGGAAATGCCTGAGCCCTGGGATGTTAAGTGCTGCTTGTGGGCTTCCAGGGGAGGTTTCAGGCCAGCTATGTGTTTCAGCGCTGGCTCCTTTGGTTTGGGCGCTATTGCTGGATGTTTGGCATTTTTGGTATAGAATTCTGCTCCGGCCAAGAGCATCAATTTTAAGGTATGAGGAGGGATCCCGGACAAAGGAAAGGCCTGAGCCCTGGGATGTTAAGTGCTGCTTGTGGGCTTCCAGGGGAGGTTTCAGGCCAGCTATGTGTTTCAGTGCTGGCTCCTTTGGTTTGGGCGCTATTGCTGGACGTTTGGCATTTTTGGCATAGAATTCTGCTCCGGCCGAGGGAGGCATTTTTAGAGGTATGAGGAGGGTTCCTGGGCAAAGGAAAGGCCTGAGCCCTGGGATGTTAAGTGCTGCTTGTGGGCTTCCAGGGGAGGTTTCAGGCCAGCTATGTGTTTCAGCGCTGGCTCCTTTGGTTTGGGCGCTATTGCTGGACGTTTGGCATTTTTGGCATAGAATTCTGCTCCGGCCGAGAGAGGCATTTTTAGAGGTATGAGGAGGGTTCCTGGGCAAAGGAAAGGCCTGAGCCCTGGTATGTTAAGTGCTGCTTGTGGGCTTCCAGGGGAGGTTTCAGGCCAGCTATGTGTTTCAGTGCTGGCTCCTTTGGTTTGGGCGCTATTGCTGGACGTTTAGTATTTTTGGCATAGAATTCTGCTCCAGCCGAGAGAGGCATTTTTAGAGGTATGAGGAGGGTTCCTGGGCAAAGGAAATGCCTGAGCCCTGGGATGTTAAGTGCTGCTTGTGGGCTTCCAGGGGAGGTTTCAGGCCAGCTATGTGTTTCAGCGCTGGCTCCTTTGGTTTGGGCGCTATTGCTGGATGTTTGGCATTTTTGGTATAGAATTCTGCTCCGGCCAAGAGCATCAATTTTAAGGTATGAGGAGGGATCCCGGGCAAAGGAAAGGCCTGAGCCCTGGGATGTTAAGTGCTGCTTGTGGGCTTCCAGGGGAGGTTTCAGGCCAGCTATGTGTTTCAGTGCTGGCTCCTTTGGTTTGGGCGCTATTGCTGGACGTTTGGCATTTTTGGCATAGAATTCTGCTCCGGCCGAGAGAGGCATTTTTAGAGGTATGAGGAGGGTTCCTGGGCAAAGGAAAGGCCTGAGCCCTGGGATGTTAAGTGCTGCTTGTGGGCTTCCAGGGGAGGTTTCAGGCCAGCTATGTGTTTCAGTGCTGGCTCCTTTGGTTTGGGCGCTATTGCTGGACGTTTGGCATTTTTGGCATAGAATTCTGCTCCGGCCGAGAGAGGCATTTTTAGAGGTATGAGGAGTGTTCCTGGGCAAAGGAAAGGCCTGAGCCCTGGGATGTTAAGTGCTGCTTTTGGGCTTCCAGGGGAGGTTTCAGGCCAGCTATGTGTTTCAGTGCTGGCTCCTTTGGTTTGGGCGCTATTGCTGGACGTTTGGCATTTTTGGCATAGAATTCTGCTCCGGCCGAGAGCATCAATTTTATGGTATGAGGAGGGCTCCCGGGCAAAGGAAAGGCCTGAGCCCTGGGATGTTAAGTGCTGCTTGTGGGCTTCCAGGGGAGGTTTCAGGCCAGCTATGTGTTTCAGTGCTGGCTCCTTTGGTTTGGGTGCTATTGCTGGACGTTTGGCATTTTTGGCATAGAATTCTGCTCCGGCCGAGAGCATCAATTTTATGGTATGAGGAGGGCTCCCGGGCAAAGGAAAGGCCTGAGCCCTGGGATGTTAAGTGCTGCTTGTGGGCTTCCAGGGGAGGTTTCAGGCCAGCTATGTGTTTCAGTGCTGGCTCCTTTGGTTTGGGCCCTATTGCTGGACGTTTGGCATTTTTGGCATAGAATTCTGCTCCGGCCGAGAGAGGCATTTTTAGAGGTATGAGGAGGGTTCCTGGGCAAAGGAAAGGCCTGAGCCCTGGGATGTTAAGTGCTGCTTGTGGGCTTCCAGGGGAGGTTTCAGGCCAGCTATGTGTTTCAGTGCTGGCTCCTTTGGTTTGGGCGCTATTGCTGGACGTTTAGTATTTTTGGCATAGAATTCTGCTCCAGCCGAGAGAGGCATTTTTAGAGGTATGAGGAGGGTTCCTGGGCAAAGGAAAGGCCTGAGCCCTGGGATGTTAAGTGCTGCTTGTGGGCTTCCAGGGGAGGTTTCAGGCCAGCTATGTGTTTCAGCGCTGGCTCCTTTGGTTTGGGCGCTATTGCTGGATGTTTGGCATTTTTGGTATAGAATTCTGCTCCGGCCAAGAGCATCAATTTTAAGGTATGAGGAGGGATCCCGGGCAAAGGAAAGGCCTGAGCCCTGGGATGTTAAGTGCTGCTTGTGGGCTTCCAGGGGAGGTTTCAGGCCAGCTATGTGTTTCAGTGCTGGCTCCTTTGGTTTGGGCGCTATTGCTGGACGTTTGGCATTTTTGGCATAGAATTCTGCTCCGGACGAGAGAGGCATTTTTAGAGGTATGAGGAGGGTTCCTGGGCAAAGGAAAGGCCTGAGCCCTGGGATGTTAAGTGCTGCTTGTGGGCTTCCAGGGGAGGTTTCAGGCCAGCTATGTGTTTCAGTGCTGGCTCCTTTGGTTTGGGCGCTATTGCTGGACGTTTGGCATTTTTGGCATAGAATTCTGCTCCGGCCGAGAGAGGCATTTTTAGAGGTATGAGGAGTGTTCCTGGGCAAAGGAAAGGCCTGAGCCCTGGGATGTTAAGTGCTGCTTGTGGGCTTCCAGGGGAGGTTTCAGGCCAGCTATGTGTTTCAGTGCTGGCTCCTTTGGTTTGGGTGCTATTGCTGGACGTTTGGCATTTTTGGCATAGAATTCTGCTCCGGCCGAGAGAGGCATTTTTAGAAGTATGAGGAGTGTTCCTGGGCAAAGGAAAGGCCTGAGCCCTGGGATGTTAAGTGCTGCTTGTGGGCTTCCAGGGGAGGTTTCAGGCCAGCTATGTGTTTCAGTGCTGGCTCCTTTGGTTTGGGCGCTATTGCTGGACGTTTGGCATTTTTGGCATAGAATTCTGCTCCGGCCGGGAGAGGCATTTTTAGAGGTATGAGGAGGGTTCCTGGCCAAAGGAAAGGCCTGAGCCCTGGGATGTTAAGTGCTGCTTGTGGGCTTCCAGGGGAGGTTTCAGGCCAGCTATGTGTTTCAGTGCTGGCTCCTTTGGTTTGGGCGCTATTGCTGGACGTTTGGCATTTTTGGCATAGAATTCTGCTCCGGCCGAGAGCAGCAATTTTAAGGTTTGAGGATGGCTTCCGGGCAGAGGAAAGGCCTGAGCCCTGGGATGTTAAGTGCTGCTTGTGGGCTTCCAGGGGAGGTTTCAGGCCAGCTATGTGTTTCAGTGCTGGCTCTTCCTCCCCCTCCCCCGCAGGATCAATGACCCGGCTACTTTGGTTCCGTGTGGGTTTTTTTGTTCCGGGTTGTGCATCCCTAATAACTCTGTGTCCCCGCCCCCTCCCCGAAGAAACCATGAGCCGTCGACTGTTCTTCCGTGTGTTTTTCGTTCCAGGGTGCAGATACCTAAAAATTGTGTGTGTCTTTGCCCGGAGAAAAAATGACCCGGGTAGTTTGGTTCCAGGTGCTTTTTGTTCCGCGGGGGGGGGGGGGTGGTACAGCACTGAAAAGCGTCCGCGCGGAAACAACGACCCTGCGACTTTGGTTCCGGGTGCTTTTTGTTCCGGGGTGGGCTGGTGCAGCACTGAAAAGCGTCCCCGCGGAAACAACGAACAGGCGACTTTGGTTCCGGGTGCTTTTTGTTCCGGGGTGGGCTGGTGCAGCACTGAAAAGCGTCCCCAGGGAAACAACGAACCAGCTACTTTGGTTCCGGGTGCTTTTTGTTCCGGGGGTGGGCTCGTGCAGCACTGAAAAGCGTCCCCAGGGAAACAACGACCCGGCGACTTTGGTTCCGGGTGCTTTTTATTCCGGGGTGGGCTGGTGCAGCACTGAAAAGCGTCCCCTGGGAAACAACGACCCAGCTACTTTGGTTCCGGGTGCTTTTTGTTCCGGGGGTGGGCTGGTGCAGCACTGAAAAGCGTCCCCAGGGAAACAACGACCCGGCGACTTTGGTTCCGGGTTCTTTTTGTTCCGGGAGGGGGAGGGGGCTGCTGCAGCACTGAAAAGCAACCCCTGCGGAAATAACGACCCAGCGACTTTGGTTCCGGGTGCTTTTTGTTCCGGGGGGGGGGGGGGGGGTGTGCAGAGCTGAAAAGCGTCCCCACTGAAACAACGACCCGGCGACTTTGGTTCCGGGTGCTTTTTGTTCCGAGGGGTGGGGGGGGGGGGGGGGGGTGTGCAGCGCTGAAAAGCGTCCCCACGGAAACAAAGACCCAGCGACTTTGGTTCCGGGTGCTTTTTGTTCCGGGGGGGGGGCGTGCAGCGCTGAAAAGCATGTGTGTCCCCACCACCACAGCCGAAACAATGACCCGGTGATTTTGATTGCGGGTGCTCTTTGTTCCGGGCTGTGCAGCGCTGACGAATTTCCCCCCGTTGCCTAGCGACGACGCCGCGGTAGCGCAGTAGGACCGAGGCGCGTGCGCAGTAGAGTGCGCTGAAGCTGCCCGGGGTACCCTGCGCATGCGCTCTGCAAGGGTGTGGAGCCCCGCGGGATGCCGGGAAGCGCGCCCAGCCCACGCTCGGCTCTGCCGCGGAGCGCGCGCAGTTCGCCCTGGCTCCCGGCGCCGGTTCCGGCAGCGTGACGCCGCGCTGGGCGCCGGGCGCCGGGCGGTGCCGCCGGCTCGGTGCTCCCTCCCGGTGAGTCTCCGCCTCCGCTGCCCCGCGCGAGGTGGGCCGGGGACGGGCGGTCGGCGCTTGGCGGCGCGCGGGGTCGCTGCGGGCCGGGGCTCCGCGGGGTCGGTGCGCGGCCCGCGGGCGGCGAGGCGCCGCGCGTTCTTCCCCCGCCCGCGGCCGGCGTTGTCCCGGCGCCGCTCCGTGCCGGGGCGTTTCTCCGCGGCTTGCGGCGGGGCGTCTGAGCCGGTTGCGGAGCTCCGCGGTTCGCGGGCATTGCGCGCCGAGGGTCGCGGCGGCGCCTCGAGGGTGCGGCCACCCAGGGCTGCCCTTCCGCGAGCAGCCGGTACGGATGAGGTGAGTCAGCCCGGGCTGGTTCCTCAGCGCCTGGCATCGCTCCCCCATCGAAGGGGCCGGGCGGGGCGGTCCTGGGTGCTTCTCGGGATTTTTGGGCTCAGTGCTCGGCGGGGTAGGGGGGGGGGGAAAGAGGCGGCGCAGGGTTTTTGTTCAGGCTGTGGTTTTCGCTGTGTTTTGGAGTTATCGGCGTTCTCCGGATGTAATTCTGCCCTGGGATGTTAAGTGCTGCTTGTGGACTTCCAGGGGAGGTTTCAGGCCAGCTATGTGTTTCAGTGCTGGCTCCTTTGGTTTGGACGCTATTGCTCGACGTTTGGCATTTTTGGCATTGAATTCTGCTCCGGCCATGAGCATCAATTTTAAGGTATGAGGAGGGTTCCTGGGCAAAGGAAAGGCCTGAGCCCTGGGATGTTAAGTGCTGCTTGTGGGCTTCCAGGGGAGGTTTCAGGCCAGCTATGTGTTTCAGTGCTGGCTCCTTTGGTTTGGGCGCTATTGCTGGACGTTTGGCATTTTTGGCATAGAATTCTGCTCCGGCCGAGGGAGGAATTTTTAGAGGTATGAAGAGGGTTCCTGGGCAAAGGAAAGGCCTGAGCCCTGGGATGTTAAGTGCTGCTTGTGGGCTTCCAGGGGAGGTTTCAGGCCAGCTATGTGTTTCAGTGCTGGCTCCTTTGGTTTGGGCGCTATTGCTGGACGTTTGGCATTTTTGGCATAGAATTCTGCTCCGGCCGAGAGAGGCATTTTTAGAGGTATGAGGAGGGTTCCTGGGCAAAGGAAAGGCCTGAGCCCTGGGAAGTTAAGTGCTGCTTGTGGGCTTCCAGGGGAGGTTTCAGGCCAGCTATGTGTTTCAGTGCTGGCTCCTTTGGTTTGGGCGCTATTGCTGGACGTTTGGCATTTTTGGCATAGAATTCTGCTCCGGCCGAGAGGGGCATTTTTAGAGGTATGAAGAGGGTTCCTGGGCAAAGGAAAGGCCTGAGCCCTGGGATGTTAAGTGCTGCTTGTGGGCTTCCAGGGGAGGTTTCAGGCCAGCTATGTGTTTCAGTGCTGGCTCCTTTTGTTTGGGCCCTATTGCTGGACATTTGGCATTTTTGGCATAGAATTCTGCTCCGGCCGAGAGAGGCATTTTTAGAGGTATGAGGAGTGCTCCTGGGCAAAGGAAAGGCCTGAGCCCTGGGATGTTAAGTGCTGCTTGTGGGCTTCCAGGGGAGGTTTCAGGCCAGCTATGTGTTTCAGTGCTGGCTCCTTTGCTTTGGGCGCTATTGCTGGACGTTTGGCATTTTTGGCATAGAATTCTGCTCCGGCCGAGAGAGGCATTTTTAGAGGTATGAGGAGGGTTCCTGGGCAAAGGAAAGGCCTGAGCCCTGGTATGTTAAGTGCTGCTTGTGGGCTTCCAGGGGAGGTTTCAGGCCAGCTATGTGTTTCAGTGCTGGCTCCTTTGGTTTGGGCGCTATTGCTGGACGTTTAGTATTTTTGGCATAGAATTCTGCTCCAGCCGAGAGAGGCATTTTTAGAGGTATGAGGAGGGTTCCTGGGCAAAGGAAATGCCTGAGCCCTGGGATGTTAAGTGCTGCTTGTGGGCTTCCAGGGGAGGTTTCAGGCCAGCTATGTGTTTCAGTGCTGGCTCCTTTGGTTTGGGCGCTATTGCTGGACGTTTAGTATTTTTGGCATAGAATTCTGCTCCGGCCGAGAGAGGCATTTTTAGAAGTATGAGGAGTGTTCTTGGGCAAAGGAAATGCCTGAGCCCTGGGATGTTAAGTGCTGCTTGTGGGCTTCCAGGGGAGGTTTCAGGCCAGCTATGTGTTTCAGCGCTGGCTCCTTTGGTTTGGGCGCTATTGCTGGATGTTTGGCATTTTTGGTATAGAATTCTGCTCCGGCCAAGAGCATCAATTTTAAGGTATGAGGAGGGATCCCGGACAAAGGAAAGGCCTGAGCCCTGGGATGTTAAGTGCTGCTTGTGGGCTTCCAGGGGAGGTTTCAGGCCAGCTATGTGTTTCAGTGCTGGCTCCTTTGGTTTGGGCGCTATTGCTGGACGTTTGGCATTTTTGGCATAGAATTCTGCTCCGGCCGAGGGAGGCATTTTTAGAGGTATGAGGAGGGTTCCTGGGCAAAGGAAAGGCCTGAGCCCTGGGATGTTAAGTGCTGCTTGTGGGCTTCCAGGGGAGGTTTCAGGCCAGCTATGTGTTTCAGCGCTGGCTCCTTTGGTTTGGGCGCTATTGCTGGACGTTTGGCATTTTTGGCATAGAATTCTGCTCCGGCCGAGAGAGGCATTTTTAGAGGTATGAGGAGGGTTCCTGGGCAAAGGAAAGGCCTGAGCCCTGGTATGTTAAGTGCTGCTTGTGGGCTTCCAGGGGAGGTTTCAGGCCAGCTATGTGTTTCAGTGCTGGCTCCTTTGGTTTGGGCGCTATTGCTGGACGTTTAGTATTTTTGGCATAGAATTCTGCTCCAGCCGAGAGAGGCATTTTTAGAGGTATGAGGAGGGTTCCTGGGCAAAGGAAATGCCTGAGCCCTGGGATGTTAAGTGCTGCTTGTGGGCTTCCAGGGGAGGTTTCAGGCCAGCTATGTGTTTCAGCGCTGGCTCCTTTGGTTTGGGCGCTATTGCTGGATGTTTGGCATTTTTGGTATAGAATTCTGCTCCGGCCAAGAGCATCAATTTTAAGGTATGAGGAGGGATCCCGGGCAAAGGAAAGGCCTGAGCCCTGGGATGTTAAGTGCTGCTTGTGGGCTTCCAGGGGAGGTTTCAGGCCAGCTATGTGTTTCAGTGCTGGCTCCTTTGGTTTGGGCGCTATTGCTGGACGTTTGGCATTTTTGGCATAGAATTCTGCTCCGGCCGAGAGAGGCATTTTTAGAGGTATGAGGAGGGTTCCTGGGGAAAGGAAAGGCCTGAGCCCTGGGATGTTAAGTGCTGCTTGTGGGCTTCCAGGGGAGGTTTCAGGCCAGCTATGTGTTTCAGTGCTGGCTCCTTTGGTTTGGGCGCTATTGCTGGACGTTTGGCATTTTTGGCATAGAATTCTGCTCCGGCCGAGAGAGGCATTTTTAGAGGTATGAGGAGTGTTCCTGGGCAAAGGAAAGGCCTGAGCCCTGGGATGTTAAGTGCTGCTTGTGGGCTTCCAGGGGAGGTTTCAGGCCAGCTATGTGTTTCAGTGCTGGCTCCTTTGGTTTGGGTGCTATTGCTGGACGTTTGGCATTTTTGGCATAGAATTCTGCTCCGGCCGAGAGCATCAATTTTATGGTATGAGGAGGGCTCCCGGGCAAAGGAAAGGCCTGAGCCCTGGGATGTTAAGTGCTGCTTGTGGGCTTCCAGGGGAGGTTTCAGGCCAGCTATGTGTTTCAGTGCTGGCTCCTTTGGTTTGGGTGCTATTGCTGGACGTTTGGCATTTTTGGCATAGAATTCTGCTCCGGCCGAGAGCATCAATTTTATGGTATGAGGAGGGCTCCCGGGCAAAGGAAAGGCCTGAGCCCTGGGATGTTAAGTGCTGCTTGTGGGCTTCCAGGGGAGGTTTCAGGCCAGCTATGTGTTTCAGTGCTGGCTCCTTTGGTTTGAGCGCTATTGCTGGACGTTTGGCATTTTTGGCATAGAATTCTGCTCCGGACGAGAGAGGCATTTTTAGAGGTATGAGGAGGGTTCCTGGGCAAAGGAAAGGCCTGAGCCCTGGGATGTTAAGTGCTGCTTGTGGGCTTCCAGGGGAGGTTTCAGGCCAGCTATGTGTTTCAGTGCTGGCTCCTTTGGTTTGGGCGCTATTGCTGGACGTTTGGCATTTTTGGCATAGAATTCTGCTCCGGCCGAGAGAGGCATTTTTAGAGGTATGAGGAGTGTTCCTGGGCAAAGGAAAGGCCTGAGCCCTGGGATGTTAAGTGCTGCTTGTGGGCTTCCAGGGGAGGTTTCAGGCCAGCTATGTGTTTCAGTGCTGGCTCCTTTGGTTTGGGTGCTATTGCTGGACGTTTGGCATTTTTGGCATAGAATTCTGCTCCGGCCGAGAGAGGCATTTTTAGAAGTATGAGGAGTGTTCCTGGGCAAAGGAAAGGCCTGAGCCCTGGGATGTTAAGTGCTGCTTGTGGGCTTCCAGGGGAGGTTTCAGGCCAGCTATGTGTTTCAGTGCTGGCTCCTTTGGTTTGGGCGCTATTGCTGGACGTTTGGCATTTTTGGCATAGAATTCTGCTCCGGCCGGGAGAGGCATTTTTAGAGGTATGAGGAGGGTTCCTGGCCAAAGGAAAGGCCTGAGCCCTGGGATGTTAAGTGCTGCTTGTGGGCTTCCAGGGGAGGTTTCAGGCCAGCTATGTGTTTCAGTGCTGGCTCCTTTGGTTTGGGCGCTATTGCTGGACGTTTGGCATTTTTGGCATAGAATTCTGCTCCGGCCGAGAGCAGCAATTTTAAGGTTTGAGGATGGCTTCCGGGCAGAGGAAAGGCCTGAGCCCTGGGATGTTAAGTGCTGCTTGTGGGCTTCCAGGGGAGGTTTCAGGCCAGCTATGTGTTTCAGTGCTGGCTCCTTTGGTTTGGGCGCTATTGCTGGACGTTTGGCATTTTTGGCATAGAATTCTGCTCCGTCCGAGAGAGGCATTTTTAGAGGTATGAAGAGGGTTCCTGGGCAAAGGAAAGGCCTGAGCCCTGGGATGTTAAGTGCTGCTTGTGGGCTTCCAGGGGAGGTTTCAGGCCAGCTATGTGTTTCAGTGCTGGCTCCTTTGGTTTTGGCGCTATTGCTGGACGTTTGGCATTTTTGGCATAGAATTCTGCTCCGGCCGAGAGAGGCATTTTTAGAGGTATGAGGAGGGTTCCTGGGCAAAGGAAAGGCCTGAGCCCTGGGAAGTTAAGTGCTGCTTGTGGGCTTCCAGGGGAGGTTTCAGGCCAGCTATGTGTTTCAGTGCTGGCTCCTTTGGTTTGGGCGCTATTGCTGAACGTTTGGCATTTTTGGCATAGAATTCTGCTCCGGCCGAGAGGGTTATTTTTAGAGGTATGAAGAGGGTTCCTGGGCAAAGGAAAGGCCTGAGCCCTGGGATGTTAAGTGCTGCTTGTGGCCTTCCAGGGGAGGTTTCAGGCCAGCTATGTGTTTCAGTGCTGGCTCCTTTGGTTTGGGCGCTATTGCTGGACGTTTGGCATTTTTGGTATAGAGTTCTGCTCCGGCCGAGAGCATCAATTTTAAGGTATGAGGAGGGCTCCCGGACTAAGGAAAGGCCTGAGCCCTGGGATGTTAAGTGCTGCTTGTGGGCTTCCAGGGGAGGTTTCAGGCCAGCTATGTGTTTCAGTGCTGGCTCCTTTGGTTTGGGCGCTATTGCTGGACGTTTGGCATTTTTGGCATAGAATTCTGCTCCGGCCGAGAGAGGTAATTTTAAGGGATGAAGAGGGTTCCTGGGCATAGGAAAGGCCTGAGCCCTGGGATGTTAAGTGCTGCTTTGTGGGCTTCCAGGGGAGGTTTCAGGCCAGCTATGTGTTTCAGTGCTGGCTCTTCCTCCCCCTCCCCCGCAGGATCAATGACCCGGCTACTTTGGTTCCGTGTGGGTTTTTTTGTTCCGGGTTGTGCATCCCTAATAACTCTGTGTCCCCGCCCCCTCCCCGAAGAAACCATGAGCCGTCGACTGTTCTTCCGTGTGTTTTTCGTTCCAGGGTGCAGATACCTAAAAATTGTGTGTGTCTTTGCCCGGAGAAAAAATGACCCGGGTAGTTTGGTTCCAGGTGCTTTTTGTTCCGCGGGGGGGGGGGGTGGTACAGCACTGAAAAGCGTCCGCGCGGAAACAACGACCCTGCGACTTTGGTTCCGGGTGCTTTTTGTTCCGGGGTGGGCTGGTGCAGCACTGAAAAGCGTCCCCGCGGAAACAACGAACAGGCGACTTTGGTTCCGGGTGCTTTTTGTTCCGGGGTGGGCTGGTGCAGCACTGAAAAGCGTCCCCAGGGAAACAACGAACCAGCTACTTTGGTTCCGGGTGCTTTTTGTTCCGGGGGTGGGCTCGTGCAGCACTGAAAAGCGTCCCCAGGGAAACAACGACCCGGCGACTTTGGTTCCGGGTGCTTTTTATTCCGGGGTGGGCTGGTGCAGCACTGAAAAGCGTCCCCTGGGAAACAACGACCCAGCTACTTTGGTTCCGGGTGCTTTTTGTTCCGGGGGTGGGCTGGTGCAGCACTGAAAAGCGTCCCCAGGGAAACAACGACCCGGCGACTTTGGTTCCGGGTTCTTTTTGTTCCGGGAGGGGGAGGGGGCTGCTGCAGCACTGAAAAGCAACCCCTGCGGAAATAACGACCCAGCGACTTTGGTTCCGGGTGCTTTTTGTTCCGGGGGGGGGGGGGGGGGGTGTGCAGAGCTGAAAAGCGTCCCCACTGAAACAACGACCCGGCGACTTTGGTTCCGGGTGCTTTTTGTTCCGAGGGGTGGGGGGGGGGGGGGGGGGGGGTGTGCAGCGCTGAAAAGCGTCCCCACGGAAACAAAGACCCAGCGACTTTGGTTCCGGGTGCTTTTTGTTCCGGGGGGGGGGGCGTGCAGCGCTGAAAAGCATGTGTGTCCCCACCACCACAGCCGAAACAATGACCCGGTGATTTTGATTGCGGGTGCTCTTTGTTCCGGGCTGTGCAGCGCTGACGAATTTCCCCCCGTTGCCTAGCGACGACGCCGCGGTAGCGCAGTAGGACCGAGGCGCGTGCGCAGTAGAGTGCGCTGAAGCTGCCCGGGGTACCCTGCGCATGCGCTCTGCAAGGGTGTGGAGCCCCGCGGGATGCCGGGAAGCGCGCCCAGCCCACGCTCGGCTCTGCCGCGGAGCGCGCGCAGTTCGCCCTGGCTCCCGGCGCCGGTTCCGGCAGCGTGACGCCGCGCTGGGCGCCGGGCGCCGGGCGGTGCCGCCGGCTCGGTGCTCCCTCCCGGTGAGTCTCCGCCTCCGCTGCCCCGCGCGAGGTGGGCCGGGGACGGGCGGTCGGCGCTTGGCGGCGCGCGGGGTCGCTGCGGGCCGGGGCTCCGCGGGGTCGGTGCGCGGCCCGCGGGCGGCGAGGCGCCGCGCGTTCTTCCCCCGCCCGCGGCCGGCGTTGTCCCGGCGCCGCTCCGTGCCGGGGCGTTTCTCCGCGGCTTGCGGCGGGGCGTCTGAGCCGGTTGCGGAGCTCCGCGGTTCGCGGGCATTGCGCGCCGAGGGTCGCGGCGGCGCCTCGAGGGTGCGGCCACCCAGGGCTGCCCTTCCGCGAGCAGCCGGTACGGATGAGGTGAGTCAGCCCGGGCTGGTTCCTCAGCGCCTGGCATCGCTCCCCCATCGAAGGGGCCGGGCGGGGCGGTCCTGGGTGCTTCTCGGGATTTTTGGGCTCAGTGCTCGGCGGGGTAGGGGGGGGGGAAAGAGGCGGCGCAGGGTTTTTGTTCAGGCTGTGGTTTTCGCTGTGTTTTGGAGTTATCGGCGTTCTCCGGATGTAATTCTGCCCTGGGATGTTAAGTGCTGCTTGTGGACTTCCAGGGGAGGTTTCAGGCCAGCTATGTGTTTCAGTGCTGGCTCCTTTGGTTTGGACGCTATTGCTCGACGTTTGGCATTTTTGGCATTGAATTCTGCTCCGGCCATGAGCATCAATTTTAAGGTATGAGGAGGGTTCCTGGGCAAAGGAAAGGCCTGAGCCCTGGGATGTTAAGTGCTGCTTGTGGGCTTCCAGGGGAGGTTTCAGGCCAGCTATGTGTTTCAGTGCTGGCTCCTTTGGTTTGGGCGCTATTGCTGGACGTTTGGCATTTTTGGCATAGAATTCTGCTCCGGCCGAGGGAGGAATTTTTAGAGGTATGAAGAGGGTTCCTGGGCAAAGGAAAGGCCTGAGCCCTGGGATGTTAAGTGCTGCTTGTGGGCTTCCAGGGGAGGTTTCAGGCCAGCTATGTGTTTCAGTGCTGGCTCCTTTGGTTTGGGCGCTATTGCTGGACGTTTGGCATTTTTGGCATAGAATTCTGCTCCGGCCGAGAGAGGCATTTTTAGAGGTATGAGGAGGGTTCCTGGGCAAAGGAAAGGCCTGAGCCCTGGGAAGTTAAGTGCTGCTTGTGGGCTTCCAGGGGAGGTTTCAGGCCAGCTATGTGTTTCAGTGCTGGCTCCTTTGCTTTGGGCGCTATTGCTTGACGTTTGGATTTTTGGCATAGAATTCTGCTCCGGCCGAGAGCAGCAATTTTAAGTTTTGAGGATGGCTCCCGGGCAGAGGAAAGGCCTGAGCCCTGGGATGTTAAGTGCTGCTTGTGGGCTTCCAGGGGAGGTTTCAGGCCAGCTATGTGTTTCAGTGCTGGCTCCTTTGGTTTGGGCGCTATTGCTGGACGTTTGGCATTTTTGGCATAGAATTCTGCTCCGGCCGAGGGAGGAATTTTTAGAGGTATGAAGAGGGTTCCTGGGCAAAGGAAAGGCCTGTGCCCTGGGATGTTAAGTGCTGCTTGTGGGCTTCCAGGGGAGGTTTCAGGCCAGCTATGTGTTTCAGTGCTGACTCCTTTGGTTTGGGCGCTATTGCTGGACGTTTGGCATTTTTGGCATAGAATTCTGCTCCGGCCGAGAGAGGCATTTTTAGAGGTATGAGGAGGGTTCCTGGGCAAAGGAAAGGCCTGAGCCCTGGGATGTTAAGTGCTGCTTGTGGGCTTCCAGGGGAGGTTTCAGGCCAGCTATGTGTTTCAGTGCTGGCTCCTTTGGTTTGGGCGCTATTGCTTGACGTTTGGCATTTTTGGCATAGAATTCTGCTCCGGCCGAGAGCAGCAATTTTAAGGTTTGTGGATGGCTCCCGGGCAGAGGAAAGGCCTGAGCCCTGGGATGTTAAGTGCTGCTTGTGGGCTTCCAGGAGAGGTTTCAGGCCAGCTATGTGTTTCAGTGCTGGCTCCTTTGGTTTGGGCGCTATTGCTGGACGTTTGGCATTTTTGGCATAGAATTCTGCTCCGGCCGAGAGCAGCAATTTTAAGGTTTGAGGATGGCTCCCGGGCAGAGGAAAGGCCTGAGCCCTGGGATGTTAAGTGCTGCTTGTGGGATTCCAGGGGAGGTTTCAGGCCAGCTATGTGTTTCAGTGCTGGCTCCTTTGGTTTGGGCGCTATTGCTGGACGTTTGGCATTTTTGGCATAGAATTCTGCTCCGGCCGAGGGAGGAATTTTTAGAGGTATGAAGAGGGTTCCTGGGCAAAGGAAAGGCCTGTGCCCTGGGATGTTAAGTGCTGCTTGTGGGCTTCCAGGGGAGGTTTCAGGCCAGCTATGTGTTTCAGTGCTGACTCCTTTGGTTTGGGCGCTATTGCTGGACGTTTGGCATTTTTGGCATAGAATTCTGCTCCGGCCGAGAGAGGCATTTTTAGAGGTATGAGGAGGGTTCCTGGGCAAAGGAAAGGCCTGAGCCCTGGGATGTTAAGTGCTGCTTGTGGGCTTCCAGGGGAGGTTTCAGGCCAGCTATGTGTTTCAGTGCTGGCTCCTTTGGTTTGGGCGCTATTGCTTGACGTTTGGCATTTTTGGCATAGAATTCTGCTCCGGCCGAGAGCAGCAATTTTAAGGTTTGTGGATGGCTCCCGGGCAGAGGAAAGGCCTGAGCCCTGGGATGTTAAGTGCTGCTTGTGGGCTTCCAGGGGAGGTTTCAGGCCATCTATGTGTTTCAGTGCTGGCTCCTTTGGTTTGGGCGCTATTGCTGGACGTTTGGCATTTTTGGCATAGAATTCTGCTCCGTCCGAGAGAGGCATTCTTAGAGGTATGAAGAGGGTTCCTGGGCAAAGGAAAGGCCTGAGCCCTGGGATGTTAAGTGCTGCTTGTGGGCTTCCAGGGGAGGTTTCAGGCCAGCTATGTGTTTCAGTGCTGGCTCCTTTGGTTTTGGCGCTATTGCTGGACGTTTGGCATTTTTGGCATAGAATTCTGCTCCGGCCGAGAGAGGCATTTTTAGAGGTATGAGGAGGGTTCCTGGGCAAAGGAAAGGCCTGAGCCCTGGGAAGTTAAGTGCTGCTTGTGGGCTTCCAGGGGAGGTTTCAGGCCAGCTATGTGTTTCAGTGCTGGCTCCTTTGGTTTGGGCGCTATTGCTGGACGTTTGGCATTTTTGGCATAGAATTCTGCTCCGGCCGAGAGGGTTATTTTTAGAGGTATGAAGAGGGTTCCTGGGCAAAGGAAAGGCCTGAGCCCTGGGATGTTAAGTGCTGCTTGTGGCCTTCCAGGGGAGGTTTCAGGCCAGCTATGTGTTTCAGTGCTGGCTCCTTTGGTTTGGGCGCTATTGCTGGACGTTTGGCATTTTTGGTATAGAATTCTGCTCCGGCCGAGAGCATCAATTTTAAGGTATGAGGAGGGCTCCCGGACTAAG
The DNA here is from genome assembly GCA_020800305.1 of Porphyrio hochstetteri. Classification (NCBI taxonomy): domain Eukaryota; kingdom Metazoa; phylum Chordata; class Aves; order Gruiformes; family Rallidae; genus Porphyrio; species Porphyrio hochstetteri. The sequence continues at coordinate 36,412 of JAJHSY010000021.1, read as the reverse complement.
GAAAGGCCTGAGCCCTGGGATGTTAAGTGCTGCTTGTGGGCTTCCAGGGGAGGTTTCAGGCCAGCTATGTGTTTCAGTGCTGGCTCCTTTGGTTTGGGCGCTATTGCTGGACGTTTGGCATTTTTGGCATAGAATTCTGCTCCGGCCGAGAGAGGTAATTTTAAGGGATGAAGAGGGTTCCTGGGCATAGGAAAGGCCTGAGCCCTGGGATGTTAAGTGCTGCTTTGTGGGCTTCCAGGGGAGGTTTCAGGCCAGCTATGTGTTTCAGTGCTGGCTCTTCCTCCCCCTCCCCCGCAGGATCAATGACCCGGCTACTTTGGTTCCGTGTGGGTTTTTTTGTTCCGGGTTGTGCATCCCTAATAACTCTGTGTCCCCGCCCCCTCCCCGAAGAAACCATGAGCCGTCGACTGTTCTTCCGTGTGTTTTTCGTTCCAGGGTGCAGATACCTAAAAATTGTGTGTGTCTTTGCCCGGAGAAAAAATGACCCGGGTAGTTTGGTTCCAGGTGCTTTTTGTTCCGCGGGGGGGGGGGGGTGGTACAGCACTGAAAAGCGTCCGCGCGGAAACAACGACCCTGCGACTTTGGTTCCGGGTGCTTTTTGTTCCGGGGTGGGCTGGTGCAGCACTGAAAAGCGTCCCCGCGGAAACAACGAACAGGCGACTTTGGTTCCGGGTGCTTTTTGTTCCGGGGTGGGCTGGTGCAGCACTGAAAAGCGTCCCCAGGGAAACAACGAACCAGCTACTTTGGTTCCGGGTGCTTTTTGTTCCGGGGGTGGGCTCGTGCAGCACTGAAAAGCGTCCCCAGGGAAACAACGACCCGGCGACTTTGGTTCCGGGTGCTTTTTATTCCGGGGTGGGCTGGTGCAGCACTGAAAAGCGTCCCCTGGGAAACAACGACCCAGCTACTTTGGTTCCGGGTGCTTTTTGTTCCGGGGGTGGGCTGGTGCAGCACTGAAAAGCGTCCCCAGGGAAACAACGACCCGGCGACTTTGGTTCCGGGTTCTTTTTGTTCCGGGAGGGGGAGGGGGCTGCTGCAGCACTGAAAAGCAACCCCTGCGGAAATAACGACCCAGCGACTTTGGTTCCGGGTGCTTTTTGTTCCGGGGGGGGGGGGGGGGGGGTGTGCAGAGCTGAAAAGCGTCCCCACTGAAACAACGACCCGGCGACTTTGGTTCCGGGTGCTTTTTGTTCCGAGGGGTGGGGGGGGGGGGGGGGGGGTGTGCAGCGCTGAAAAGCGTCCCCACGGAAACAAAGACCCAGCGACTTTGGTTCCGGGTGCTTTTTGTTCCGGGGGGGGGGGCGTGCAGCGCTGAAAAGCATGTGTGTCCCCACCACCACAGCCGAAACAATGACCCGGTGATTTTGATTGCGGGTGCTCTTTGTTCCGGGCTGTGCAGCGCTGACGAATTTCCCCCCGTTGCCTAGCGACGACGCCGCGGTAGCGCAGTAGGACCGAGGCGCGTGCGCAGTAGAGTGCGCTGAAGCTGCCCGGGGTACCCTGCGCATGCGCTCTGCAAGGGTGTGGAGCCCCGCGGGATGCCGGGAAGCGCGCCCAGCCCACGCTCGGCTCTGCCGCGGAGCGCGCGCAGTTCGCCCTGGCTCCCGGCGCCGGTTCCGGCAGCGTGACGCCGCGCTGGGCGCCGGGCGCCGGGCGGTGCCGCCGGCTCGGCGCTCCCTCCCGGTGAGTCTCCGCCTCCGCTGCCCCGCGCGAGGTGGGCCGGGGACGGGCGGTCGGCGCTTGGCGGCGCGCGGGGTCGCTGCGGGCCGGGGCTCCGCGGGGTCGGTGCGCGGCCCGCGGGCGGCGAGGCGCCGCGCGTTCTTCCCCCGCCCGCGGCCGGCGTTGTCCCGGCGCCGCTCCGTGCCGGGGCGTTTCTCCGCGGCTTGCGGCGGGGCGTCTGAGCCGGTTGCGGAGCTCCGCGGTTCGCGGGCATTGCGCGCCGAGGGTCGCGGCGGCGCCTCGAGGGTGCGGCCACCCAGGGCTGCCCTTCCGCGAGCAGCCGGTACGGATGAGGTGAGTCAGCCCGGCCTGGTTCCTCAGCGCCTGGCATCGCTCCCCCATCGAAGGGGCCGGGCGGGGCGGTCCTGGGTGCTTCTCGGGATTTTTGGGCTCAGTGCTCGGCGGGGTAGGGGGGGGGGAAAGAGGCGGCGCAGGGTTTTTGTTCAGGCTGTGGTTTTCGCTGTGTTTTGGAGTTATCGGCGTTCTCCGGATGTAATTCTGCCCTGGGATGTTAAGTGCTGCTTGTGGACTTCCAGGGGAGGTTTCAGGCCAGCTATGTGTTTCAGTGCTGGCTCCTTTGGTTTGGACGCTATTGCTCGACGTTTGGCATTTTTGGCATTGAATTCTGCTCCGGCCATGAGCATCAATTTTAAGGTATGAGGAGGGTTCCTGGGCAAAGGAAAGGCCTGAGCCCTGGGATGTTAAGTGCTGCTTGTGGGCTTCCAGGGGAGGTTTCAGGCCAGCTATGTGTTTCAGTGCTGGCTCCTTTGGTTTGGGCGCTATTGCTGGACGTTTGGCATTTTTGGCATAGAATTCTGCTCCGGCCGAGGGAGGAATTTTTAGAGGTATGAAGAGGGTTCCTGGGCAAAGGAAAGGCCTGAGCCCTGGGATGTTAAGTGCTGCTTGTGGGCTTCCAGGGGAGGTTTCAGGCCAGCTATGTGTTTCAGTGCTGGCTCCTTTGGTTTGGGCGCTATTGCTGGACGTTTGGCATTTTTGGCATAGAATTCTGCTCCGGCCGAGAGAGGCATTTTTAGAGGTATGAGGAGGGTTCCTGGGCAAAGGAAAGGCCTGAGCCCTGGGAAGTTAAGTGCTGCTTGTGGGCTTCCAGGGGAGGTTTCAGGCCAGCTATGTGTTTCAGTGCTGGCTCCTTTGCTTTGGGCGCTATTGCTGGACGTTTGGCATTTTTGGCATAGAATTCTGCTCCGGCCGAGAGGGGCATTTTTAGAGGTATGAAGAGGGTTCCTGGGCAAAGGAAAGGCCTGAGCCCTGGGATGTTAAGTGCTGCTTGTGGGCTTCCAGGGGAGGTTTCAGGCCAGCTATGTGTTTCAGTGCTGGCTCCTTTTGTTTGGGCCCTATTGCTGGACATTTGGCATTTTTGGCATAGAATTCTGCTCCGGCCGAGAGAGGCATTTTTAGAGGTATGAGGAGTGCTCCTGGGCAAAGGAAAGGCCTGAGCCCTGGGATGTTAAGTGCTGCTTGTGGGCTTCCAGGGGAGGTTTCAGGCCAGCTATGTGTTTCAGTGCTGGCTCCTTTGCTTTGGGCGCTATTGCTGGACGTTTGGCATTTTTGGCATAGAATTCTGCTCCGGCCGAGAGAGGCATTTTTAGAGGTATGAGGAGGGTTCCTGGGCAAAGGAAAGGCCTGAGCCCTGGTATGTTAAGTGCTGCTTGTGGGCTTCCAGGGGAGGTTTCAGGCCAGCTATGTGTTTCAGTGCTGGCTCCTTTGGTTTGGGCGCTATTGCTGGACGTTTAGTATTTTTGGCATAGAATTCTGCTCCAGCCGAGAGAGGCATTTTTAGAGGTATGAGGAGGGTTCCTGGGCAAAGGAAATGCCTGAGCCCTGGGATGTTAAGTGCTGCTTGTGGGCTTCCAGGGGAGGTTTCAGGCCAGCTATGTGTTTCAGTGCTGGCTCCTTTGGTTTGGGCGCTATTGCTGGACGTTTAGTATTTTTGGCATAGAATTCTGCTCCGGCCGAGAGAGGCATTTTTAGAAGTATGAGGAGTGTTCTTGGGCAAAGGAAATGCCTGAGCCCTGGGATGTTAAGTGCTGCTTGTGGGCTTCCAGGGGAGGTTTCAGGCCAGCTATGTGTTTCAGCGCTGGCTCCTTTGGTTTGGGCGCTATTGCTGGACGTTTGGCATTTTTGGTATAGAATTCTGCTCCGGCCAAGAGCATCAATTTTAAGGTATGAGGAGGGATCCCGGACAAAGGAAAGGCCTGAGCCCTGGGATGTTAAGTGCTGCTTGTGGGCTTCCAGGGGAGGTTTCAGGCCAGCTATGTGTTTCAGTGCTGGCTCCTTTGGTTTGGGCGCTATTGCTGGACGTTTGGCATTTTTGGCATAGAATTCTGCTCCGGCCGAGGGAGGCATTTTTAGAGGTATGAGGAGGGTTCCTGGGCAAAGGAAAGGCCTGAGCCCTGGGATGTTAAGTGCTGCTTGTGGGCTTCCAGGGGAGGTTTCAGGCCAGCTATGTGTTTCAGCGCTGGCTCCTTTGGTTTGGGCGCTATTGCTGGACGTTTGGCATTTTTGGCATAGAATTCTGCTCCGGCCGAGAGAGGCATTTTTAGAGGTATGAGGAGGGTTCCTGGGCAAAGGAAAGGCCTGAGCCCTGGTATGTTAAGTGCTGCTTGTGGGCTTCCAGGGGAGGTTTCAGGCCAGCTATGTGTTTCAGTGCTGGCTCCTTTGGTTTGGGCGCTATTGCTGGACGTTTAGTATTTTTGGCATAGAATTCTGCTCCAGCCGAGAGAGGCATTTTTAGAGGTATGAGGAGGGTTCCTGGGCAAAGGAAATGCCTGAGCCCTGGGATGTTAAGTGCTGCTTGTGGGCTTCCAGGGGAGGTTTCAGGCCAGCTATGTGTTTCAGCGCTGGCTCCTTTGGTTTGGGCGCTATTGCTGGATGTTTGGCATTTTTGGTATAGAATTCTGCTCCGGCCAAGAGCATCAATTTTAAGGTATGAGGAGGGATCCCGGGCAAAGGAAAGGCCTGAGCCCTGGGATGTTAAGTGCTGCTTGTGGGCTTCCAGGGGAGGTTTCAGGCCAGCTATGTGTTTCAGTGCTGGCTCCTTTGGTTTGGGCGCTATTGCTGGACGTTTGGCATTTTTGGCATAGAATTCTGCTCCGGCCGAGAGAGGCATTTTTAGAGGTATGAGGAGGGTTCCTGGGCAAAGGAAAGGCCTGAGCCCTGGGATGTTAAGTGCTGCTTGTGGGCTTCCAGGGGAGGTTTCAGGCCAGCTATGTGTTTCAGTGCTGGCTCCTTTGGTTTGGGCGCTATTGCTGGACGTTTGGCATTTTTGGCATAGAATTCTGCTCCGGCCGAGAGAGGCATTTTTAGAGGTATGAGGAGTGTTCCTGGGCAAAGGAAAGGCCTGAGCCCTGGGATGTTAAGTGCTGCTTTTGGGCTTCCAGGGGAGGTTTCAGGCCAGCTATGTGTTTCAGTGCTGGCTCCTTTGGTTTGGGTGCTATTGCTGGACGTTTGGCATTTTTGGCATAGAATTCTGCTCCGGCCGAGAGCATCAATTTTATGGTATGAGGAGGGCTCCCGGGCAAAGGAAAGGCCTGAGCCCTGGGATGTTAAGTGCTGCTTGTGGGCTTCCAGGGGAGGTTTCAGGCCAGCTATGTGTTTCAGTGCTGGCTCCTTTGGTTTGGGCCCTATTGCTGGACGTTTGGCATTTTTGGCATAGAATTCTGCTCCGGCCGAGAGAGGCATTTTTAGAGGTATGAGGAGGGTTCCTGGGCAAAGGAAAGGCCTGAGCCCTGGTATGTTAAGTGCTGCTTGTGGGCTTCCAGGGGAGGTTTCAGGCCAGCTATGTGTTTCAGTGCTGGCTCCTTTGGTTTGGGCGCTATTGCTGGACGTTTAGTATTTTTGGCATAGAATTCTGCTCCAGCCGAGAGAGGCATTTTTAGAGGTATGAGGAGGGTTCCTGGGCAAAGGAAAGGCCTGAGCCCTGGGATGTTAAGTGCTGCTTGTGGGCTTCCAGGGGAGGTTTCAGGCCAGCTATGTGTTTCAGCGCTGGCTCCTTTGGTTTGGGCGCTATTGCTGGATGTTTGGCATTTTTGGTATAGAATTCTGCTCCGGCCAAGAGCATCAATTTTAAGGTATGAGGAGGGATCCCGGGCAAAGGAAAGGCCTGAGCCCTGGGATGTTAAGTGCTGCTTGTGGGCTTCCAGGGGAGGTTTCAGGCCAGCTATGTGTTTCAGTGCTGGCTCCTTTGGTTTGGGCGCTATTGCTGGACGTTTGGCATTTTTGGCATAGAATTCTGCTCCGGACGAGAGAGGCATTTTTAGAGGTATGAGGAGGGTTCCTGGGCAAAGGAAAGGCCTGAGCCCTGGGATGTTAAGTGCTGCTTGTGGGCTTCCAGGGGAGGTTTCAGGCCAGCTATGTGTTTCAGTGCTGGCTCCTTTGGTTTGGGCGCTATTGCTGGACGTTTGGCATTTTTGGCATAGAATTCTGCTCCGGCCGAGAGAGGCATTTTTAGAGGTATGAGGAGTGTTCCTGGGCAAAGGAAAGGCCTGAGCCCTGGGATGTTAAGTGCTGCTTGTGGGCTTCCAGGGGAGGTTTCAGGCCAGCTATGTGTTTCAGTGCTGGCTCCTTTGGTTTGGGTGCTATTGCTGGACGTTTGGCATTTTTGGCATAGAATTCTGCTCCGGCCGAGAGAGGCATTTTTAGAAGTATGAGGAGTGTTCCTGGGCAAAGGAAAGGCCTGAGCCCTGGGATGTTAAGTGCTGCTTGTGGGCTTCCAGGGGAGGTTTCAGGCCAGCTATGTGTTTCAGTGCTGGCTCCTTTGGTTTGGGCGCTATTGCTGGACGTTTGGCATTTTTGGCATAGAATTCTGCTCCGGCCGGGAGAGGCATTTTTAGAGGTATGAGGAGGGTTCCTGGCCAAAGGAAAGGCCTGAGCCCTGGGATGTTAAGTGCTGCTTGTGGGCTTCCAGGGGAGGTTTCAGGCCAGCTATGTGTTTCAGTGCTGGCTCCTTTGGTTTGGGCGCTATTGCTGGACGTTTGGCATTTTTGGCATAGAATTCTGCTCCGGCCGAGAGCAGCAATTTTAAGGTTTGAGGATGGCTTCCGGGCAGAGGAAAGGCCTGAGCCCTGGGATGTTAAGTGCTGCTTGTGGGCTTCCAGGGGAGGTTTCAGGCCAGCTATGTGTTTCAGTGCTGGCTCCTTTGGTTTGGGCGCTATTGCTGGACGTTTGGCATTTTTGGCATAGAATTCTGCTCCGTCCGAGAGAGGCATTTTTAGAGGTATGAAGAGGGTTCCTGGGCAAAGGAAAGGCCTGAGCCCTGGGATGTTAAGTGCTGCTTGTGGGCTTCCAGGGGAGGTTTCAGGCCAGCTATGTGTTTCAGTGCTGGCTCCTTTGGTTTTGGCGCTATTGCTGGACGTTTGGCATTTTTGGCATAGAATTCTGCTCCGGCCGAGAGAGGCATTTTTAGAGGTATGAGGAGGGTTCCTGGGCAAAGGAAAGGCCTGAGCCCTGGGAAGTTAAGTGCTGCTTGTGGGCTTCCAGGGGAGGTTTCAGGCCAGCTATGTGTTTCAGTGCTGGCTCCTTTGGTTTGGGCGCTATTGCTGGACGTTTGGCATTTTTGGCATAGAATTCTGCTCCGGCCGAGAGGGTTATTTTTAGAGGTATGAAGAGGGTTCCTGGGCAAAGGAAAGGCCTGAGCCCTGGGATGTTAAGTGCTGCTTGTGGCCTTCCAGGGGAGGTTTCAGGCCAGCTATGTGTTTCAGTGCTGGCTCCTTTGGTTTGGGCGCTATTGCTGGACGTTTGGCATTTTTGGTATAGAGTTCTGCTCCGGCCGAGAGCATCAATTTTAAGGTATGAGGAGGGCTCCCGGACTAAGGAAAGGCCTGAGCCCTGGGATGTTAAGTGCTGCTTGTGGGCTTCCAGGGGAGGTTTCAGGCCAGCTATGTGTTTCAGTGCTGGCTCCTTTGGTTTGGGCGCTATTGCTGGACGTTTGGCATTTTTGGCATAGAATTCTGCTCCGGCCGAGAGAGGTAATTTTAAGGGATGAAGAGGGTTCCTGGGCATAGGAAAGGCCTGAGCCCTGGGATGTTAAGTGCTGCTTTGTGGGCTTCCAGGGGAGGTTTCAGGCCAGCTATGTGTTTCAGTGCTGGCTCTTCCTCCCCCTCCCCCGCAGGATCAATGACCCGGCTACTTTGGTTCCGTGTGGGTTTTTTTGTTCCGGGTTGTGCATCCCTAATAACTCTGTGTCCCCGCCCCCTCCCCGAAGAAACCATGAGCCGTCGACTGTTCTTCCGTGTGTTTTTCGTTCCAGGGTGCAGATACCTAAAAATTGTGTGTGTCTTTGCCCGGAGAAAAAATGACCCGGGTAGTTTGGTTCCAGGTGCTTTTTGTTCCGCGGGGGGGGGGGGTGGTACAGCACTGAAAAGCGTCCGCGCGGAAACAACGACCCTGCGACTTTGGTTCCGGGTGCTTTTTGTTCCGGGGTGGGCTGGTGCAGCACTGAAAAGCGTCCCCGCGGAAACAACGAACAGGCGACTTTGGTTCCGGGTGCTTTTTGTTCCGGGGTGGGCTGGTGCAGCACTGAAAAGCGTCCCCAGGGAAACAACGAACCAGCTACTTTGGTTCCGGGTGCTTTTTGTTCCGGGGGTGGGCTCGTGCAGCACTGAAAAGCGTTCCCAGGGAAACAACGACCCGGCGACTTTGGTTCCGGGTGCTTTTTATTCCGGGGTGGGCTGGTGCAGCACTGAAAAGCGTCCCCTGGGAAACAACGACCCAGCTACTTTGGTTCCGGGTGCTTTTTGTTCCGGGGGTGGGCTGGTGCAGCACTGAAAAGCGTCCCCAGGGAAACAACGACCCGGCGACTTTGGTTCCGGGTTCTTTTTGTTCCGGGAGGGGGAGGGGGCTGCTGCAGCACTGAAAAGCAACCCCTGCGGAAATAACGACCCAGCGACTTTGGTTCCGGGTGCTTTTTGTTCCGGGGGGGGGGGGGGGGGGTGTGCAGAGCTGAAAAGCGTCCCCACTGAAACAACGACCCGGCGACTTTGGTTCCGGGTGCTTTTTGTTCCGAGGGGTGGGGGGGGGGGGGGGGGGGGGGTGTGCAGCGCTGAAAAGCGTCCCCACGGAAACAATGACCCAGCGACTTTGGTTCCGGGTGCTTTTTGTTCCGGGGGGGGGGGCGTGCAGCGCTGAAAAGCATGTGTGTCCCCACCACCACAGCCGAAACAATGACCCGGTGATTTTGATTGCGGGTGCTCTTTGTTCCGGGCTGTGCAGCGCTGACGAATTTCCCCCCGTTGCCTAGCGACGACGCCGCGGTAGCGCAGTAGGACCGAGGCGCGTGCGCAGTAGAGTGCGCTGAAGCTGCCCGGGGTACCCTGCGCATGCGCTCTGCAAGGGTGTGGAGCCCCGCGGGATGCCGGGAAGCGCGCCCAGCCCACGCTCGGCTCTGCCGCGGAGCGCGCGCAGTTCGCCCTGGCTCCCGACGCCGGTTCCGGCAGCGTGACACCGCGCTGGGCGCCGGGCGCCGGGCGGTGCCGCCGGCTCGGTGCTCCCTCCCGGTGAGTCTCCGCCTCCGCTGCCCCGCGCGAGGTGGGCCGGGGACGGGCGGTCGGCGCTTGGCGGCGCGCGGGGTCGCTGCGGGCCGGGGCTCCGCGGGGTCGGTGCGCGGCCCGCGGGCGGCGAGGCGCCGCGCGTTCTTCCCCCGCCCGCGGCCGGCGTTTGTCCCGGCGCCGCTCCGTGCCGGGGCGTTTCTCCGCGGCTTGCGGCGGGGCGTCTGAGCCGGTTGCGGAGCTCCGCGGTTCGCGGGCATTGCGCGCCGAGGGTCGCGGCGGCGCCTCGAGGGTGCGGCCACCCAGGGCTGCCCTTCCGCGAGCAGCCGGTACGGATGAGGTGAGTCAGCCCGGGCTGGTTCCTCAGCGCCTGGCATCGCTCCCCCCATCGAAGGGGCCGGGCGGGGCGGTCCTGGGTGCTTCTCGGGATTTTTGGGCTCAGTGCTCGGCGGGGTAGGGGGGGGGGAAAGAGGCGGCGCAGGGTTTTTGTTCAGGCTGTGGTTTTCGCTGTGTTTTGGAGTTATCGGCGTTCTCCGGATGTAATTCTGCCCTGGGATGTTAAGTGCTGCTTGTGGACTTCCAGGGGAGGTTTCAGGCCAGCTATGTGTTTCAGTGCTGGCTCCTTTGGTTTGGACGCTATTGCTCGACGTTTGGCATTTTTGGCATTGAATTCTGCTCCGGCCATGAGCATCAATTTTAAGGTATGAGGAGGGTTCCTGGGCAAAGGAAAGGCCTGAGCCCTGGGATGTTAAGTGCTGCTTGTGGGCTTCCAGGGGAGGTTTCAGGCCAGCTATGTGTTTCAGTGCTGGCTCCTTTGGTTTGGGCGCTATTGCTGGACGTTTGGCATTTTTGGCATAGAATTCTGCTCCGGCCGAGGGAGGAATTTTTAGAGGTATGAAGAGGGTTCCTGGGCAAAGGAAAGGCCTGAGCCCTGGGATGTTAAGTGCTGCTTGTGGGCTTCCAGGGGAGGTTTCAGGCCAGCTATGTGTTTCAGTGCTGGCTCCTTTGGTTTGGGCGCTATTGCTGGACGTTTGGCATTTTTGGCATAGAATTCTGCTCCGGCCGAGAGAGGCATTTTTAGAGGTATGAGGAGGGTTCCTGGGCAAAGGAAAGGCCTGAGCCCTGGGAAGTTAAGTGCTGCTTGTGGGCTTCCAGGGGAGGTTTCAGGCCAGCTATGTGTTTCAGTGCTGGCTCCTTTGCTTTGGGCGCTATTGCTTGACGTTTGGATTTTTGGCATAGAATTCTGCTCCGGCCGAGAGCAGCAATTTTAAGTTTTGAGGATGGCTCCCGGGCAGAGGAAAGGCCTGAGCCCTGGGATGTTAAGTGCTGCTTGTGGGCTTCCAGGGGAGGTTTCAGGCCAGCTATGTGTTTCAGTGCTGGCTCCTTTGGTTTGGGCGCTATTGCTGGACGTTTGGCATTTTTGGCATAGAATTCTGCTCCGGCCGAGGGAGGAATTTTTAGAGGTATGAAGAGGGTTCCTGGGCAAAGGAAAGGCCTGTGCCCTGGGATGTTAAGTGCTGCTTGTGGGCTTCCAGGGGAGGTTTCAGGCCAGCTATGTGTTTCAGTGCTGACTCCTTTGGTTTGGGCGCTATTGCTGGACGTTTGGCATTTTTGGCATAGAATTCTGCTCCGGCCGAGAGAGGCATTTTTAGAGGTATGAGGAGGGTTCCTGGGCAAAGGAAAGGCCTGAGCCCTGGGATGTTAAGTGCTGCTTGTGGGCTTCCAGGGGAGGTTTCAGGCCAGCTATGTGTTTCAGTGCTGGCTCCTTTGGTTTGGGCGCTATTGCTTGACGTTTGGCATTTTTGGCATAGAATTCTGCTCCGGCCGAGAGCAGCAATTTTAAGGTTTGTGGATGGCTCCCGGGCAGAGGAAAGGCCTGAGCCCTGGGATGTTAAGTGCTGCTTGTGGGCTTCCAGGAGAGGTTTCAGGCCAGCTATGTGTTTCAGTGCTGGCTCCTTTGGTTTGGGCGCTATTGCTGGACGTTTGGCATTTTTGGCATAGAATTCTGCTCCGGCCGAGAGCAGCAATTTTAAGGTTTGAGGATGGCTCCCGGGCAGAGGAAAGGCCTGAGCCCTGGGATGTTAAGTGCTGCTTGTGGGATTCCAGGGGAGGTTTCAGGCCAGCTATGTGTTTCAGTGCTGGCTCCTTTGGTTTGGGCGCTATTGCTGGACGTTTGGCATTTTTGGCATAGAATTCTGCTCCGGCCGAGGGAGGAATTTTTAGAGGTATGAAGAGGGTTCCTGGGCAAAGGAAAGGCCTGTGCCCTGGGATGTTAAGTGCTGCTTGTGGGCTTCCAGGGGAGGTTTCAGGCCAGCTATGTGTTTCAGTGCTGACTCCTTTGGTTTGGGCGCTATTGCTGGACGTTTGGCATTTTTGGCATAGAATTCTGCTCCGGCCGAGAGAGGCATTTTTAGAGGTATGAGGAGGGTTCCTGGGCAAAGGAAAGGCCTGAGCCCTGGGATGTTAAGTGCTGCTTGTGGGCTTCCAGGGGAGGTTTCAGGCCAGCTATGTGTTTCAGTGCTGGCTCCTTTGGTTTGGGCGCTATTGCTTGACGTTTGGCATTTTTGGCATAGAATTCTGCTCCGGCCGAGAGCAGCAATTTTAAGGTTTGTGGATGGCTCCCGGGCAGAGGAAAGGCCTGAGCCCTGGGATGTTAAGTGCTGCTTGTGGGCTTCCAGGGGAGGTTTCAGGCCAGCTATGTGTTTCAGTGCTGGCTCCTTTGGTTTGGGCGCTATTGCTGGACGTTTGGCATTTTTGGCATAGAATTCTGCTCCGTCCGAGAGAGGCATTCTTAGAGGTATGAAGAGGGTTCCTGGGCAAAGGAAAGGCCTGAGCCCTGGGATGTTAAGTGCTGCTTGTGGGCTTCCAGGGGAGGTTTCAGGCCAGCTATGTGTTTCAGTGCTGGCTCCTTTGGTTTTGGCGCTATTGCTGGACGTTTGGCATTTTTGGCATAGAATTCTGCTCCGGCCGAGAGAGGCATTTTTAGAGGTATGAGGAGGGTTCCTGGGCAAAGGAAAGGCCTGAGCCCTGGGAAGTTAAGTGCTGCTTGTGGGCTTCCAGGGGAGGTTTCAGGCCAGCTATGTGTTTCAGTGCTGGCTCCTTTGGTTTGGGCGCTATTGCTGGACGTTTGGCATTTTTGGCATAGAATTCTGCTCCGGCCGAGAGGGTTATTTTTAGAGGTATGAAGAGGGTTCCTGGGCAAAGGAAAGGCCTGAGCCCTGGGATGTTAAGTGCTGCTTGTGGCCTTCCAGGGGAGGTTTCAGGCCAGCTATGTGTTTCAGTGCTGGCTCCTTTGGTTTGGGCGCTATTGCTGGACGTTTGGCATTTTTGGTATAGAATTCTGCTCCGGCCGAGAGCATCAATTTTAAGGTATGAGGAGGGCTCCCGGACTAAGGAAAGGCCTGAGCCCTGGGATGTTAAGTGCTGCTTGTGGGCTTCCAGGGGAGGTTTCAGGCCAGCTATGTGTTTCAGTGCTGGCTCCTTTGGTTTGGGCGCTATTGCTGGACGTTTGGCATTTTTGGCATAGAATTCTGCTCCGGCCGAGAGAGGTAATTTTAAGGGATGAAGAGGGTTCCTGGGCATAGGAAAGGCCTGAGCCCTGGGATGTTAAGTGCTGCTTTGTGGGCTTCCAGGGGAGGTTTCAGGCCAGCTATGTGTTTCAGTGCTGGCTCTTCCTCCCCCTCCCCCGCAGGATCAATGACCCGGCTACTTTGGTTCCGTGTGGGTTTTTTTTGTTCCGGGTTGTGCATCCCTAATAACTCTGTGTCCCCGCCCCCTCCCCGAAGAAACCATGAGCCGTCGACTGTTCTTCCGTGTGTTTTTCGTTCCAGGGTGCAGATACCTAAAAATTGTGTGTGTCTTTGCCCGGAGAAAAAATGACCCGGGTAGTTTGGTTCCAGGTGCTTTTTGTTCCGCGGGGGGGGGGGGGTGGTACAGCACTGAAAAGCGTCCGCGCGGAAACAACGACCCTGCGACTTTGGTTCCGGGTGCTTTTTGTTCCGGGGTGGGCTGGTGCAGCACTGAAAAGCGTCCCCGCGGAAACAACGAACAGGCGACTTTGGTTCCGGGTGCTTTTTGTTCCGGGGTGGGCTGGTGCAGCACTGAAAAGCGTCCCCAGGGAAACAACGAACCAGCTACTTTGGTTCCGGGTGCTTTTTGTTCCGGGGGTGGGCTCGTGCAGCACTGAAAAGCGTCCCCAGGGAAACAACGACCCGGCGACTTTGGTTCCGGGTGCTTTTTATTCCGGGGTGGGCTGGTGCAGCACTGAAAAGCGTCCCCTGGGAAACAACGACCCAGCTACTTTGGTTCCGGGTGCTTTTTGTTCCGGGGGTGGGCTGGTGCAGCACTGAAAAGCGTCCCCAGGGAAACAACGACCCGGCGACTTTGGTTCCGGGTTCTTTTTGTTCCGGGAGGGGGAGGGGGCTGCTGCAGCACTGAAAAGCAACCCCTGCGGAAATAACGACCCAGCGACTTTGGTTCCGGGTGCTTTTTGTTCCGGGGGGGGGGGGGGGTGTGCAGAGCTGAAAAGCGTCCCCACTGAAACAACGACCCGGCGACTTTGGTTCCGGGTGCTTTTTGTTCCGAGGGGGGGGGGGGGGGGGGGGGGGGGGTGTGCAGCGCTGAAAAGCGTCCCCACGGAAACAAAGACCCAGCGACTTTGGTTCCGGGTGCTTTTTGTTCCGGGGGGGGGGCGTGCAGCGCTGAAAAGCATGTGTGTCCCCACCACCACAGCCGAAACAATGACCCGGTGATTTTGATTGCGGGTGCTCTTTGTTCCGGGCTGTGCAGCGCTGACGAATTTCCCCCCGTTGCCTAGCGACGACGCCGCGGTAGCGCAGTAGGACCGAGGCGCGAGCGCAGTAGAGTGCGCTGAAGCTGCCCGGGGTACCCTGCGCATGCGCTCTGCAAGGGTGTGGAGCCCCGCGGGATGCCGGGAAGCGCGCCCAGCCCACGCTCGGCTCTGCCGCGGAGCGCGCGCAGTTCGCCCTGGCTCCCGGCGCCGGTTCCGGCAGCGTGACGCCGCGCTGGGCGCCGGGCGCCGGGCGGTGCCGCCGGCTCGGCGCTCCCTCCCGGTGAGTCTCCGCCTCCGCTGCCCCGCGCGAGGTGGGCCGGGGACGGGCGGTCGGCGCTTGGCGGCGCGCGGGGTCGCTGCGGGCCGGGGCTCCGCGGGGGTCGGTGCGCGGCCCGCGGGCGGCGAGGCGCCGCGCGTTCTTCCCCCGCCCGCGGCCGGCGTTGTCCCGGCGCCGCTCCGTGCCGTGGCGTTTCTCCGCGGCTTGCGGCGGGGCGTCTGAGCCGGTTGCGGAGCTCCGCGGTTCGCGGGCATTGCGCGCCGAGGGTCGCGGCGGCGCCTCGAGGGTGCGGCCACCCAGGGCTGCCCTTCCGCGAGCAGCCGGTACGGATGAGGTGAGTCAGCCCGGGCTGGTTCCTCAGCGCCTGGCATCGCTCCCCCATCGAAGGGGACGGGCGGGGCGGTCCTGGGTGCTTCTCGGGATTTTTGGGCTCAGTGCTCGGCGGGGTAGGGGGGGGGGAAAGAGGCGGCGCAGGGTTTTTGTTCAGGCTGTGGTTTTCGCTGTGTTTTGGAGTTATCGGCGTTCTCCGGATGTAATTCTGCCCTGGGATGTTAAGTGCTGCTTGTGGACTTCCAGGGGAGGTTTCAGGCCAGCTATGTGTTTCAGTGCTGTCTCCTTTGGTTTGGACGCTATTGCTCGACGTTTGGCATTTTTGGCATTGAATTCTGCTCCGGCCATGAGCATCAATTTTAAGGTATGAGGAGGGTTCCTGGGCAAAGGAAAGGCCTGAGCCCTGGGATATTAAGTGCTGCTTGTGGGCTTCCAGGGGAGGTTTCAGGCCAGCTATGTGTTTCAGTGCTGGCTCCTTTGGTTTGGGCGCTATTGCTGGACGTTTGGCATTTTTGGCATAGAATTCTGCTCCGGCCGAGGGAGGAATTTGTAGAGGTATGAAGAGGGTTCCTGGGCAAAGGAAAGGCCTGAGCCCTGGGATGTTAAGTGCTGCTTGTGGGCTTCCAGGGGAGGTTTCAGGCCAGCTATGTGTTTCAGTGCTGGCTCCTTTGGTTTGGGCGCTATTGCTGGACGTTTGGCATTTTTGGCATAGAATTCTGCTCCGGCCGAGAGAGGCATTTTTAGAGGTATGAGGAGGGTTCCTGGGCAAAGGAAAGGCCTGAGCCCTGGGATGTTAAGTGCTGCTTGTGGGCTTCCAGGGGAGGTTTCAGGCCAGCTATGTGTTTCAGTGCTGGCTCCTTTGCTTTGGGCGCTATTGCTGGACGTTTGGCATTTTTGGCATAGAATTCTGCTCCGGCCGAGAGAGGCATTTTTAGAGGTATGAGGAGGGTTCCTGGGCAAAGGAAAGGCATGAGCCCTGGGAAGTTAAGTGCTGCTTGTGGGCTTCCAGGGGAGGTTTCAGGCCAGCTATGTGTTTCAGTGCTGGCTCCTTTGGTTTGGGCGCTATTGCTGGACGTTTGGCATTTTTGGCATAGAATTCTGCTCCGGCCGAGAGGGGCATTTTTAGAGGTATGAAGAGGGTTCCTGGGCAAAGGAAAGGCCTGAGCCCTGGGATGTTAAGTGCTGCTTGTGGGCTTCCAGGGGAGGTTTCAGGCCAGCTATGTGTTTCAGTGCTGGCTCCTTTGGTTTGGGCCCTATTGCTGGACATTTGGCATTTTTGGCATAGAATTCTGCTCCGGCCGAGAGAGGCATTTTTAGAGGTATGAGGAGTGCTCCTGGGCAAAGGAAAGGCCTGAGCCCTGGGATGTTAAGTGCTGCTTGTGGGCTTCCAGGGGAGGTTTCAGGCCAGCTATGTGTTTCAGTGCTGGCTCCTTTGGTTTGGGCGCTATTGCTGGACGTTTGGCATTTTTGGCATAGAATTCTGCTCCGGCCGAGAGCAGCAATTTTAAGGTTTGAGGATGGCTCCCGGGCAGAGGAAAGGCCTGAGCCCTGGGATGTTAAGTGCTGCTTGTGGGCTTCCAGGGGAGGTTTCAGGCCAGCTATGTGTTTCAGTGCTGGCTCCTTTGGTTTGGGCGCTATTGCTGGACGTTTGGCATTTTTGGCATAGAATTCTGCTCCGGCCGAGAGCAGCAATTTTAAGGTTTGAGGATGGCTCCCGGGCAGAGGAAAGGCCTGAGCCCTGGGATGTTAAGTGCTGCTTGTGGGCTTCCAGGGGAGGTTTCAGGCCAGCTATGTGTTTCAGTGCTGGCTCCTTTGGTTTGGGCGCTATTGCTGGACGTTTGGCATTTTTGGCATAGAATTCTGCTCCGGCCGAGAGAGGCATTTTTAGAGGTATGAAGAGGGTTCCTGGGCAAAGGAAAGGCCTGAGCCCTGGGATGTTAAGTGCTGCTTGTGGGCTTCCAGGGGAGGTTTCAGGCCAGCTATGTGTTTCTGTGCTGGCTCCTTTGGTTTGGGCGCTATTGCTTGACGTTTGGCATTTTTGGCATAGAATTCTGCTCCGGCCGAGAGCAGCAATTTTAAGGTTTCAGGATGGCTCCCGGGCAGAGGAAAGGCCTGAGCCCTGGGATGTTAAGTGCTGCTTGTGGGCTTCCAGGGGAGGTTTCAGGCCAGCTATGTGTTTCAGTGCTGGCTCCTTTGGTTTGGGCGCTATTGCTGGACGTTTGGCATTTTTGGCATAGAATTCTGCTCCGGCCGAGGGAGGAATTTTTAGAGGTATGAAGAGGGTTCCTGGGCAAAGGAAAGGCCTGAGCCCTGGGATGTTAAGTGCTGCTTGTGGGCTTCCAGGGGAGGTTTCAGGCCAGCTATGTGTTTCAGTGCTGGCTCCTTTGGTTTGGGCGCTATTGCTGGACGTTTGGCATTTTTGCATAGAATTCTGCTCCGGCCGAGAGCATCAATTTTAAGGTATGAGGAGGGCTCCCGGACTAAGGAAAGGCCTGAGCCCTGGGATGTTATGTGCTGCTTGTGGGCTTCCAGGGGAGGTTTCAGGCCAGCTATGTGTTTCAGTGCTGGCTCCTTTGGTTTGGGCCCTATTGCTGGACGTTTGGCATTTTTGGCATAGAATTCTGCTCCGGCCGAGAGAGGCATTTTTAGAAGTATGAGGAGTGTTCCTGGGCAAAGGAAAGGCCTGAGCCCTGGGATGTTAAGTGCTGCTTGTGGGCTTCCAGGGGAGGTTTCAGGCCAGCTATGTGTTTCAGTGCTGGCTCCTTTGGTTTGGGCGATATTACTTGACGTTTGGCATTTTTGGCATAGAATTCTGCTCCGGATGAGAGCAGCAATTTTAAGGTTTGAGGATGGCTCCCGGGCAGAGGAAAGGCCTGAGCCCTGGGATGTTAAGTGCTGCTTGTGGGCTTCCAGGGGAGGTTTCAGGCCAGCTATGTGTTTCAGTGCTGGCTCCTTTGGTTTGGGCGCTATTGCTGGACGTTTGGCATTTTTGGCATAGAATTCTGCTCCGGCCGAGGAAGGAATTTTTAGAGGTATGAAGAGGGTTCCTGGGCAAAGGAAAGGCCTGAGCCCTGGGATGTTAAGTGCTGCTTGTGGGCTTCCAGGGGAGGTTTCAGGCCAGCTATGTGTTTCAGTGCTGGCTCCTTTGGTTTGGGCGCTATTGCTGGACGTTTGGCATTTTTGGTATAGAATTCTGCTCCGGCCGAGAGCATCAATTTTAAGGTATGAGGAGGGCTCCCGGACTAAGGAAAGGCCTGAGCCCTGGGATGTTAAGTGCTGCTTGTGGGCTTCCAGGGGAGGTTTCAGGCCAGCTATGTGTTTCAGTGCTGGCTCCTTTGGTTTGGGCGCTATTGCTGGACGTTTGGCATTTTTGGCATAGAATTCTGCTCCGGCCGAGGGAGGAATTTTTAGAGGTATGAAGAGGGTTCCTGGGCAAAGGAAAGGCCTGAGCCCTGGGATGTTAAGTGCTGCTTGTGGGATTCCAGGGGAGGTTTCAGGCCAGCTATGTGTTTCAGTGCTGGCTCCTTTGGTTTGGGCGCTATTGCTGGACGTTTGGCATTTTTGCATAGAATTCTGCTCCGGCTGTAAGCAGCATTTTTAGAGGTATTAGGAGGGTTCCCGGGCAAAAGAAAGGCCTGAGCCCTGGGATGTTATGTGCTGCTTGTGGGCTTCCAGGGGAGGTTTCAGGCCAGCTATGTGTTTCAGTGCTGGCTCCTTTGGTTTGGGCCCTATTGCTGGACGTTTGGCATTTTTGGCATAGAATTCTGCTCCGGCCGAGAGAGGCATTTTTAGAAGTATGAGGAGTGTTCCTGGGCAAAGGAAAGGCCTGAGCCCTGGGATGTTAAGTGTTGCTTGTGGGCTTCCAGGGGAGGTTTCAGGCCAGCTATGTGTTTCAGTGCTGGCTCCTTTGGTTTGGGCGATATTACTTGACGTTTGGTATTTTTGGCATAGAATTCTGCTCCGGATGAGAGCAGCAATTTTAAGGTTTGAGGATGGCTCCCGGGCAGAGGAAAGGCCTGAGCCCTGGGATGTTAAGTGCTGCTTGTGGGCTTCCAGGGGAGGTTTCATGCCAGCTATGTGTTTCAGTGCTGGCTCCTTTGGTTTGGGCGCTATTGCTGGACGTTTGGCATTTTTGGCATAGAATTCTGCTCCGGCCGAGGAAGGAATTTTTAGAGGTATGAAGAGGGTTCCTGGGCAAAGGAAAGGCCTGAGCCCTGGGATGTTAAGTGCTGCTTGTGGGCTTCCAGGGGAGGTTTCAGGCCAGCTATGTGTTTCAGTGCTGGCTCCTTTGGTTTGGGCGCTATTGCTGGACGTTTGGCATTTTTGGTATAGAATTCTGCTCCGGCCGAGAGCATCAATTTTAAGGTATGAGGAGGGCTCCCGGACTAAGGAAAGGCCTGAGCCCTGGGATGTTAAGTGCTGCTTGTGGGCTTCCAGGGGAGGTTTCAGGCCAGCTATGTGTTTCAGTGCTGGCTCCTTTGGTTTGGGCGCTATTGCTGGACGTTTGGCATTTTTGGCATAGAATTCTGCTCCGGCCGAGGGAGGAATTTTTAGAGGTATGAAGAGGGTTCCTGGGCAAAGGAAAGGCCTGAGCCCTGGGATGTTAAGTGCTGCTTGTGGGATTCCAGGGGAGGTTTCAGGCCAGCTATGTGTTTCAGTGCTGGCTCCTTTGGTTTGGGCGCTATTGCTGGACGTTTGGCATTTTTGCATAGAATTCTGCTCCGGCTGTAAGCAGCATTTTTAGAGGTATTAGGAGGGTTCCCGGGCAAAAGAAAGGCCTGAGCCCTGGGATGTTAAGTGCTGCTTGTGGGCTTCCAGGGGAGGTTTCAGGCCAGCTATGTGTTTCAGCGCTGGCTCCTTTGGTTTGGGCGCTATTGCTGGACTTTTGGCATTTTTGGTATAGAATTCTGCTCCGGCCAAGAGCATCAATTTTAAGGTATGAGGAGGGCTCCCGGACTAAGGAAAGGCCTGAGCCCTGGGATGTTAAGTGCTGCTTGTGGGCTTCCAGGGGAGGTTTCAGGCCAGCTATGTGTTTCAGTGCTGGCTCCTTTGGTTTGGGCGCTATTGCTGGACGTTTGGCATTTTTGGCATAGAATTCTGCTCCGGCCGAGAGAGGCATTTTTAGAGGTATGAGGAGTGTTCCTGGGCAAAGGAAATGCCTGAGCCCTGGGATGTTAAGTGCTGCTTGTGGGCTTCCAGGGGAGGTTTCAGGCCAGCTATGTGTTTCAGCGCTGGCTCCTTTGGTTTGGGCGCTATTGCTGGACGTTTGGCATTTTTGGCATAGAATTCTGCTCCGGCCGAGAGCAGCAATTTTAAGGTTTGAGGATGGCTCCCGGGCAGAGGAAAGGCCTGAGCCCTGGGATGTTAAGTGCTGCTTGTGGGCTTCCAGGGGAGGTTTCAGGCCAGCTATGTGTTTCAGTGCTGGCTCCTTTGGTTTGGGCGCTATTGCTGGACGTTTGGCATTTTTGGCATAGAATTCTGCTCCGGCCGAGAGCAGCAATTTTAAGGTTTGAGGATGGCTCCCGGGCAGAGGAAAGGCCTGAGCCCTGGGATGTTAAGTGCTGCTTGTGGGCTTCCAGGGGAGGTTTCAGGCCAGCTATGTGTTTCAGTGCTGGCTCCTTTGGTTTGGGCGCTATTGCTGGACGTTTGGCATTTTTGGCATAGAATTCTGCTCCGGCCGAGAGAGGCATTTTTAGAGGTATGAAGAGGGTTCCTGGGCAAAGGAAAGGCCTGAGCCCTGGGATGTTAAGTGCTGCTTGTGGGCTTCCAGGGGAGGTTTCAGGCCAGCTATGTGTTTCAGTGCTGGCTCCTTTGGTTTGGGCGCTATTGCTGGACGTTTGGCATTTTTGGCATAGAATTCTGCTCCGGCCGAGAGAGGCATTTTTAGAGGTATGAAGAGGGTTCCTGGGCAAAGGAAAGGCCTGAGCCCTGGGATGTTAAGTGCTGCTTGTGGGCTTCCAGGGGAGGTTTCAGGCCAGCTATGTGTTTCTGTGCTGGCTCCTTTGGTTTGGGCGCTATTGCTTGACGTTTGGCATTTTTGGCATAGAATTCTGCTCCGGCCGAGAGCAGCAATTTTAAGGTTTCAGGATGGCTCCCGGGCAGAGGAAAGGCCTGAGCCCTGGGATGTTAAGTGCTGCTTGTGGGCTTCCAGGGGAGGTTTCAGGCCAGCTATGTGTTTCAGTGCTGGCTCCTTTGGTTTGGGCGCTATTGCTGGACGTTTGGCATTTTTGGCATAGAATTCTGCTCCGGCCGAGGGAGGAATTTTTAGAGGTATGAAGAGGGTTCCTGGGCAAAGGAAAGGCCTGAGCCCTGGGATGTTAAGTGCTGCTTGTGGGCTTCCAGGGGAGGTTTCAGGCCAGCTATGTGTTTCAGTGCTGGCTCCTTTGGTTTGGGCGCTATTGCTGGACGTTTGGCATTTTTGCATAGAATTCTGCTCCGGCCGAGAGCATCAATTTTAAGGTATGAGGAGGGCTCCCGGACTAAGGAAAGGCCTGAGCCCTGGGATGTTATGTGCTGCTTGTGGGCTTCCAGGGGAGGTTTCAGGCCAGCTATGTGTTTCAGTGCTGTCTCCTTTGGTTTGGGCCCTATTGCTGGACGTTTGGCATTTTTGGCATAGAATTCTGCTCCGGCCGAGAGAGGCATTTTTAGAAGTATGAGGAGTGTTCCTGGGCAAAGGAAAGGCCTGAGCCCTGGGATGTTAAGTGCTGCTTGTGGGCTTCCAGGGGAGGTTTCAGGCCAGCTATGTGTTTCAGTGCTGGCTCCTTTGGTTTGGGCGATATTACTTGACGTTTGGCATTTTTGGCATAGAATTCTGCTCCGGATGAGAGCAGCAATTTTAAGGTTTGAGGATGGCTCCCGGGCAGAGGAAAGGCCTGAGCCCTGGGATGTTAAGTGCTGCTTGTGGGCTTCCAGGGGAGGTTTCAGGCCAGCTATGTGTTTCAGTGCTGGCTCCTTTGGTTTGGGCGCTATTGCTGGACGTTTGGCATTTTTGGCATAGAATTCTGCTCCGGCCGAGGAAGGAATTTTTAGAGGTATGAAGAGGGTTCCTGGGCAAAGGAAAGGCCTGAGCCCTGGGATGTTAAGTGCTGCTTGTGGGCTTCCAGGGGAGGTTTCAGGCCAGCTATGTGTTTCAGTGCTGGCTCCTTTGGTTTGGGCGCTATTGCTGGACGTTTGGCATTTTTGGTATAGAATTCTGCTCCGGCCGAGAGCATCAATTTTAAGGTATGAGGAGCGCTCCCGGACTAAGGAAAGGCCTGAGCCCTGGGATGTTAAGTGCTGCTTGTGGGCTTCCAGGGGAGGTTTCAGGCCAGCTATGTGTTTCAGTGCTGGCTCCTTTGGTTTGGGCGCTATTGCTGGACGTTTGGCATTTTTGGCATAGAATTCTGCTCCGGCCGAGGGAGGAATTTTTAGAGGTATGAAGAGGGTTCCTGGGCAAAGGAAAGGCCTGAGCCCTGGGATGTTAAGTGCTGCTTGTGGGATTCCAGGGGAGGTTTCAGGCCAGCTATGTGTTTCAGTGCTGGCTCCTTTGGTTTGGGCGCTATTGCTGGACGTTTGGCATTTTTGCATAGAATTCTGCTCCGGCTGTAAGCAGCATTTTTAGAGGTATTAGGAGGGTTCCCGGGCAAAAGAAAGGCCTGAGCCCTGGGATGTTATGTGCTGCTTGTGGGCTTCCAGGGGAGGTTTCAGGCCAGCTATGTGTTTCAGTGCTGGCTCCTTTGGTTTGGGCCCTATTGCTGGACGTTTGGCATTTTTGGCATAGAATTCTGCTCCGGCCGAGAGAGGCATTTTTAGAAGTATGAGGAGTGTTCCTGGGCAAAGGAAAGGCCTGAGCCCTGGGATGTTAAGTGCTGCTTGTGGGCTTCCAGGGGAGGTTTCAGGCCAGCTATGTGTTTCAGTGCTGGCTCCTTTGGTTTGGGCGATATTACTTGACGTTTGGTATTTTTGGCATAGAATTCTGCTCCGGATGAGAGCAGCAATTTTAAGGTTTGAGGATGGCTCGCGGGCAGAGGAAAGGCCTGAGCCCTGGGATGTTAAGTGCTGCTTGTGGGCTTCCAGGGGAGGTTTCAGGCCAGCTATGTGTTTCAGTGCTGGCTCCTTTGGTTTGGGCGCTATTGCTGGATGTTTGGCAATTTTGGCATAGAATTCTGCTCCGGCCGAGGAAGGAATTTTTAGAGGTATGAAGAGGGTTCCTGGGCAAAGGAAAGGCCTGAGCCCTGGGATGTTAAGTGCTGCTTGTGGGCTTCCAGGGGAGGTTTCAGGCCAGCTATGTGTTTCAGTGCTGGCTCCTTTGGTTTGGGCGCTATTGCTGGACGTTTGGCATTTTTGGTATAGAATTCTGCTCCGGCCGAGAGCATCAATTTTAAGGTATGAGGAGGGCTCCCGGACTAAGGAAAGGCCTGAGCCCTGGGATGTTAAGTGCTGCTTGTGGGCTTCCAGGGGAGGTTTCAGGCCAGCTATGTGTTTCAGTGCTGGCTCCTTTGGTTTGGGCGCTATTGCTGGACGTTTGGCATTTTTGGCATAGAATTCTGCTCCGGCCGAGGGAGGAATTTTTAGAGGTATGAAGAGGGTTCCTGGGCAAAGGAAAGGCCTGAGCCCTGGGATGTTAAGTGCTGCTTGTGGGATTCCAGGGGAGGTTTCAGGCCAGCTATGTGTTTCAGTGCTGGCTCCTTTGGTTTGGGCGCTATTGCTGGACGTTTGGCATTTTTGCATAGAATTCTGCTCCGGCTGTAAGCAGCATTTTTAGAGGTATTAGGAGGGTTCCCGGGCAAAAGAAAGGCCTGAGCCCTGGGATGTTAAGTGCTGCTTGTGGGCTTCCAGGGGAGGTTTCAGGCCAGCTATGTGTTTCAGCGCTGGCTCCTTTGGTTTGGGCGCTATTGCTGGACTTTTGGCATTTTTGGTATAGAATTCTGCTCCGGCCAAGAGCATCAATTTTAAGGTATGAGGAGGGCTCCCGGACTAAGGAAAGGCCTGAGCCCTGGGATGTTAAGTGCTGCTTGTGGGCTTCCAGGGGAGGTTTCAGGCCAGCTATGTGTTTCAGTGCTGGCTCCTTTGGTTTGGGCGCTATTGCTGGACGTTTGGCATTTTTGGCATAGAATTCTGCTCCGGCCGAGAGAGGCATTTTTAGAGGTATGAGGAGTGTTCCTGGGCAAAGGAAATGCCTGAGCCCTGGGATGTTAAGTGCTGCTTGTGGGCTTCCAGGGGAGGTTTCAGGCCAGCTATGTGTTTCAGCGCTGGCTCCTTTGGTTTGGGCGCTATTGCTGGACTTTTGGCATTTTTGGTATAGAATTCTGCTCCGGCCAAGAGCATCAATTTTAAGGTATGAGGAGGGATCCCGGTCAAAGGAAAGGCCTGAGCCCTGGGATGTTAAGTGCTGCTTGTGGGCTTCCAGGGGAGGTTTCAGGCCAGCTATGTGTTTCAGTGCTGGCTCCTTTGGTTTGGGCGCTATTGCTGGACGTTTGGCATTTTTGGCATAGAATTCTGCTCCGGCCGAGAGAGGCATTTTTAGAGGTATGAGGAGGGTTCCTGGGCAAAGGAAAGGCCTGAGCCCTGGGATGTTAAGTGCTGCTTGTGGGCTTCCAGGGGAGGTTTCAGGCCAGCTATGTGTTTCAGTGCTGGCTCCTTTGGTTTGGGCGCTATTGCTGGACGTTTGGCATTTTTGGCATAGAATTCTTCTCCGGCCGAGAGAGGCATTTTTAGAGGTATGAGGAGTGTTCCTGGGCAAAGGAAAGGCCTGAGCCCTGGGATGTTAAGTGCTGCTTGTGGGCTTCCAGGGGAGGTTTCAGGCCAGCTATGTGTTTCAGTGCTGGCTCCTTTGGTTTGGGTGCTATTGCTGGACGTTTGGCATTTTTGGCTTAGAATTCTGCTCCGGCCGAGAGCATCAATTTTAATGTATGAGGAGGGCTCCCGGGCAAAGGAAAGGCCTGAGCCCTGGGATGTTAAGTGCTGCTTGTGGGCTTCCAGGGGAGGTTTCAGGCCAGCTATGTGTTTCATTGCTGGCTCCTTTGGTTTGGGCGCTATTGCTGGACGTTTGGCATTTTTGGCATAGAATTCTGCTCCGGCCGAGAGAGGCATTTTTAGAAGTATGAAGAGGGTTCCTGGGCAAAGGAAAGGCCTGAGCCCTGGGATGTTAAGTGCTGCTTGTGGGCTTCCAGGGGAGGTTTCAGGCCAGCTATGTGTTTCAGTGCTGGCTCCTTTGGTTTGGGCGCTATTGCTGGACGTTTGGCATATTTGGCATAGAATTCTGCTCCGGCCGAGAGAGGCATTTTTAGAGGTATGAGGATGGCTCCCGGGCAGAGGAAAGGCCTGAGCCCTGGGATGTTAAGTGCTGCTTGTGGGCTTCCAGGGGAGGTTTCAGGCCAGCTATGTGTTTCAGTGCTGGCTCCTTTGGTTTGGGCGCTATTGCTTGACGTTTGGCATTTTTGGCATAGAATTCTGCTCCGGCCGAGGGAGGAATTTTTAGAGGTATGAAGAGGGTTCCTGGGCAAAGGAAAGGCCTGAGCCCTGGGATGTTAAGTGCTGCTTGTGGGCTTCCAGGGGAGGTTTCAGGCCAGCTATGTGTTTCAGTGCTGGCTCCTTTGGTTTGGGCGCTATTGCTGGACGTTTGGCATTTTTGCATAGAATTCTGCTCCGGCTGTAAGCAGCATTTTTAGAGGTATTAGGAGGGTTCCCGGGCAAAAGAAAGGCCTGAGCCCTGGGATGTTAAGTGCTGCTTGTGGGCTTCCAGGGGAGGTTTCAGGCCAGCTATGTGTTTCAGTGCTGACTCCTTTGGTTTGGGCGCTATTGCTGGACGTTTGGCATTTTTGGCATAGAATTCTGCTCCGGCCGAGAGAGGCATTTTTAGAGGTATGAGGAGGGTTCCTGGGCAAAGGAAAGGCCTGAGCCCTAGGAAGTTAAGTGCTGCTTGTGGGCTTCCAGGGGAGGTTTCAGGCCAGCTATGTGTTTCAGTGCTGGCTCCTTTGGTTTGGGCGCTATTGCTGGACGTTTGGCATTTTTGGCATAGAATTCTGCTCCGGCCGAGAGGGGCATTTTTAGAGGTATGAAGAGGGTTCCTGGGCAAAGGAAAGGCCTGAGCCCTGGGATGTTAAGTGCTGCTTGTGGGCTTCCAGGGGAGGTTTCAGGCCAGCTATGTGTTTCAGTGCTGGCTCCTTTGGTTTGGGTGCTATTGCTGGACGTTTGGCATTTTTGGTATAGAATTCTGCTCCGGCCGAGAGCATCAATTTTAAGGTATGAGGAGGGCTCCCGGACTAAGGAAAGGCCTGAGCCCTGGGATGTTAAGTGCTGCTTGTGGGCTTCCAGGGGAGGTTTCAGGCCAGCTATGTGTTTCAGTGCTGGCTCCTTTGGTTTGGGCGCTATTGCTGGACGTTTGGCATTTTTGGCATAGAATTCTGCTCCGGCCGAGAGAGGCATTTTTAGAAGTATGAGGAGTGTTCCTGGGCAAAGGAAAGGCCTGAGCCCTGGGATGTTAAGTGCTGCTTGTGGGCTTCCAGGGGAGGTTTCAGGCCAGCTATGTGTTTCAGTGCTGACTCCTTTGGTTTGGGCGCTATTGCTGGACATTTGGCATTTTTGGCATAGAATTCTGCTCCGGCCGAGAGAGGCATTTTTAGAGGTATGAAGAGGGTTCCTGGGCAAAGGAAAGGCCTGAGCCCTGGGATGTTAAGTGCTGCTTGTGGGCTTCCAGGGGAGGTTTCAGGCCAGCTATGTGTTTCAGTGCTGGCTCCTTTGGTTTGGGCGCTATTGCTTGACGTTTGGCATTTTTGGCATAGAATTCTGCTCCGGCCGAGAGCAGCAATTTTAAGGTTTGAGGATGGCTCCCGGGCAGAGGAAAGGCCTGAGCCCTGGGATGTTAAGTGCTGCTTGTGGGCTTCCAGGGGAGGTTTCAGGCCAGCTATGTGTTTCAGTGCTGGCTCCTTTGGTTTGGGCGCTATTGCTGGACGTTTGGCATTTTTGGCATAGAATTCTGCTCCGGCCGAGAGAGGCATTTTTAGAGGTATGAAGAGGGTTCCTGGGCAAAGGAAAGGCCTGAGCCCTGGGATGTTAAGTGCTGCTTGTGGGCTTCCAGGGGAGGTTTCAGGCCAGCTATGTGTTTCAGTGCTGGCTCCTTTGGTTTGGGCGCTATTGCTTGACGTTTGGCATTTTTGGCATAGAATTCTGCTCCGGCCGAGAGCAGCAATTTTAAGGTTTGAGGATGGCTCCCGGGCAGAGGAAAGGCCTGAGCCCTGGGATGTTAAGTGCTGCTTGTGGGCTTCCAGGGGAGGTTTCAGGCCAGCTATGTGTTTCAGTGCTGGCTCCTTTGGTTTGGGCGCTATTGCTTGACGTTTGGCATTTTTGGCATAGAATTCTGCTCCGGCCGAGGGAGGAATTTTTAGAGGTATGAAGAGGGTTCCTGGGCAAAGGAAAGGCCTGAGCCCTGGGATGTTAAGTGCTGCTTGTGGGCTTCCAGGGGAGGTTTCAGGCCAGCTATGTGTTTCAGTGCTGGCTCCTTTGGTTTGGGCGCTATTGCTGGACGTTTGGCATTTTTGCATAGAATTCTGCTCCGGCTGTAAGCAGCATTTTTAGAGGTATTAGGAGGGTTCCCGGGCAAAAGAAAGGCCTGAGCCCTGGGATGTTAAGTGCTGCTTGTGGGCTTCCAGGGGAGGTTTCAGGCCAGCTATGTGTTTTAGTGCTGACTCCTTTGGTTTGGGCGCTATTGCTGGACGTTTGGCATTTTTGGCATAGAATTCTGCTCCGGCCGAGAGAGGCATTTTTAGAGGTATGAGGAGGGTTCCTGGGCAAAGGAAAGGCCTGAGCCCTGGGAAGTTAAGTGCTGCTTGTGGGCTTCCAGGGGAGGTTTCAGGCCAGCTATGTGTTTCAGTGCTGGCTCCTTTGGTTTGGGCGCTATTGCTGGACGTTTGGCATTTTTGGCATAGAATTCTGCTCCGGCCGAGAGGGGCATTTTTAGAGGTATGAAGAGGGTTCCTGGGCAAAGGAAAGGCCTGAGCCCTGGGATGTTAAGTGCTGCTTGTGGGCTTCCAGGGGAGGTTTCAGGCCAGCTATGTGTTTCAGTGCTGGCTCCTTTGGTTTGGGTGCTATTGCTGGACGTTTGGCATTTTTGGTATAGAATTCTGCTCCGGCCGAGAGCATCAATTTTAAGGTATGAGGAGGGCTCCCGGACTAAGGAAAGGCCTGAGCCCTGGGATGTTAAGTGCTGCTTGTGGGCTTCCAGGGGAGGTTTCAGGCCAGCTATGTGTTTCAGTGCTGGCTCCTTTGGTTTGGGGCGCTATTGCTGGACGTTTGGCATTTTTGGCATAGAATTCTGCTCCGGCCGAGAGAGGCATTTTTAGAAGTATGAGGAGTGTTCCTGGGCAAAGGAAAGGCCTGAGCCCTGGGATGTTAAGTGCTGCTTGTGGGCTTCCAGGGGAGGTTTCAGGCCAGCTATGTGTTTCAGTGCTGACTCCTTTGGTTTGGGCGCTATTGCTGGACGTTTGGCATTTTTGGCATAGAATTCTGCTCCGGCCGAGAGAGGCATTTTTAGAGGTATGAAGAGGGTTCCTGGGCAAAGGAAAGGCCTGAGCCCTGGGATGTTAAGTGCTGCTTGTGGGCTTCCAGGGGAGGTTTTCAGGCCAGCTATGTGTTTCAGTGCTGGCTCCTTTGGTTTGGGCGCTATTGCTTGACGTTTGGCATTTTTGGCATAGAATTCTGCTCGGCCGAGAGCAGCAATTTTAAGGTTTGAGGATGGCTCCCGGGCAGAGGAAAGGCCTGAGCCCTGGGATGTTAAGTGCTGCTTGTGGGCTTCCAGGGGAGGTTTCAGGCCAGCTATGTGTTTCAGTGCTGGCTCCTTTGGTTTGGGCGCTATTGCTGGACGTTTGGCATTTTTGGCATAGAATTCTGCTCCGGCCGAGAGAGGCATTTTTAGAGGTATGAAGAGGGTTCCTGGGCAAAGGAAAGGCCTGAGCCCTGGGATGATAAGTGCTGCTTGTGGGCTTCCAGGGGAGGTTTCAGGCCAGCTATGTGTTTCAGTGCTGGCTCCTTTGGTTTGGGCGCTATTGCTTGACGTTTGGCATTTTTGGCATAGAATTCTGCTCCGGCCGAGAGCAGCAATTTTAAGGTTTGAGGATGGCTCCCGGGCAGAGGAAAGGCCTGAGCCCTGGGATGTTAAGTGCTGCTTGTGGGCTTCCAGGGGAGGTTTCAGGCCAGCTATGTGTTTCAGTGCTGGCTCCTTTGGTTTGGGCGCTATTGCTGGACGTTTGGCATTTTTGGCATAGAATTCTGCTCCGGCCGAGGGAGGAATTTTTAGAGGTATGAAGAGGGTTCCTGGGCAAAGGAAAGGCCTGAGCCCTGGGATGTTAAGTGCTGCTTGTGGGCTTCCAGGGGAGGTTTCAGGCCAGCTATGTGTTTCAGTGCTGGCTCCTTTGGTTTGGGCGCTATTGCTGGACGTTTGGCATTTTTGCATAGAATTCTGCTCCGGCTGTAAGCAGCATTTTTAGAGGTATTAGGAGGGTTCCCGGGCAAAAGAAAGGCCTGAGCCCTGGGATGTTAAGTGCTGCTTGTGGGCTTCCAGGGGAGGTTTCAGGCCAGCTATGTGTTTCAGTGCTGGCTCGTTTGGTTTGGGCGCTATTGCTGGACGTTTGGCATTTTTGGCATAGAATTCTGCTCCGGCCGAGAGAGGCATTTTTAGAGGTATGAGGAGGGTTCCTGGGCAAAGGAAAGGCCTGAGCCCTGGGAAGTTAAGTGCTGCTTGTGGGCTTCCAGGGGAGGTTTCAGGCCAGCTATGTGTTTCAGTGCTGGCTCCTTTGGTTTGGGCGCTATTGCTGGACGTTTGGCATTTTTGCATAGAATTCTGCTCCGGCTGTAAGCAGCATTTTTAGAGGTATTAGGAGGGTTCCCGGGCAAAAGAAAGGCCTGAGCCCTGGGATGTTAAGTGCTGCTTGTGGGCTTCCAGGGGAGGTTTCAGGCCAGCTATGTGTTTCAGTGCTGGCTCCTTTGGTTTGGGCGCTATTGCTGGACGTTTGGCATTTTTGGCATAGAATTCTGCTCCGGCCGAGAGAGGCATTTTTAGAGGTATGAGGAGGGTTCCTGGGCAAAGGAAAGGCCTGAGCCCTGGGAAGTTAAGTGCTGCTTGTGGGCTTCCAGGGGAGGTTTCAGGCCAGCTATGTGTTTCAGTGCTGGCTCCTTTGGTTTGGGCGCTATTGCTGGACGTTTGGCATTTTTGCATAGAATTCTGCTCCGGCTGTAAGCAGCATTTTTAGAGGTATTAGGAGGGTTCCCGGGCAAAAGAAAGGCCTGAGCCCTGGGATGTTAAGTGCTGCTTGTGGGCTTCCAGGGGAGGTTTCAGGCCAGCTATGTGTTTCAGTGCTGGCTCCTTTGGTTTGGGCGCTATTGCTGGACGTTTGGCATTTTTGGCATAGAATTCTGCTCCGGCCGAGAGAGGCATTTTTAGAGGTATGAGGAGGGTTCCTGGGCAAAGGAAAGGCCTGAGCCCTGGGAAGTTAAGTGCTGCTTGTTGGCTTCCAGGGGAGGTTTCAGGCCAGCTATGTGTTTCAGTGCTGGCTCCTTTGGTTTGGGCGCTATTGCTGGACGTTTGGCATTTTTGGCATAGAATTCTGCTCCGGCCGAGAGGGGCATTTTTAGAGGTATGAAGAGGGTTCCCGGGCAAAGGAAAGGCCTGAGCCCTGGGATGTTAAGTGCTGCTTGTGGGCTTCCAGGGGAGGTTTCAGGCCAGCTATGTGTTTCAGTGCTGGCTCCTTTGGTTTGGGCGCTATTGCTGGACGTTTGGCATTTTTGGCATAGAATTCTGCTCCGGCTGAGGGAGGAATTTTTAGAGGTATGAAGAGGGTTCCTGGGCAAAGGAAAGGCCTGAGCCCTGGGATGTTAAGTGCTGCTTGTGGGCTTCCAGGGGAGGTTTCAGGCCAGCTATGTGTTTCAGTGCTGGCTCCTTTGGTTTGGGCGCTATTGCTGGACGTTTGGCATTTTTGGCATAGAATTCTGCTCCGGCTGAGGGAGGAATTTTTAGAGGTATGAAGAGGGTTCCTGGGCAAAGGAAAGGCCTGAGCCCTGGGATGTTAAGTGCTGCTTGTGGGCTTCCAGGGGAGGTTTCAGGCCAGCTATGTGTTTCAGTGCTGGCTCCTTTGGTTTGGGCGCTATTGCTGGACGTTTGGCATTTTTGCATAGAATTCTGCTCCGGCTGTAAGCAGCATTTTTAGAAGTATTAGGAGGGTTCCTGGGCAAAAGAAAGGCCTGAGCCCTGGGATTTTAAGTGCTGCTTGTGGGCTTCCAGGGGAGGTTTCAGGCCAGCTATGTGTTTCAGTGCTGGCTCCTTTGGTTTGGGCGCTATTGCTGGACGTTTGGCATTTTTGGCATAGAATTCTGCTCCGGCCGAGAGAGGCATTTTTAGAGGTATGAGGAGGGTTCCTGGGCAAAGGAAAGGCCTGAGCCCTGGGAAGTTAAGTGCTGCTTGTGGGCTTCCAGGGGAGGTTTCAGGCCAGCTATGTGTTTCAGTGCTGGCTCCTTTTGTTTGGGCGCTATTGCTGGACGTTTGGCATTTTTGGCATAGAACTCTGCTCCGGCCGGGAGGGGCATTTTTAGAGGTATGAAGAGGGTTCCTGGGCAAAGGAAAGGCCTGAGCCCTGGGATGTTAAGTGCTGCTTGTGGGCTTCCAGGGGAGGTTTCAGGCCAGCTATGTGTTTCAGTGCTGGCTCCTTTGGTTTGGGCGCTATTGCTGGACGTTTGGCATTTTTGGCATTGAATTCTGCTCCGGCCGAGAGAGGCATTTTTAGAGGTATGAGGAGTGTTCCTGGGCAAAGGAAAGGCCTGAGCCCTGGGATGTTAAGTGCTGCTTGTGGGCTTCCAGGGGAGGTTTCAGGCCAGCTATGTGTTTCAGTGCTGGCTCCTTTGGTTTGGGCGCTATTGCTGGACGTTTGGCATTTTTGGCATAGAATTCTGCTCCGGCCGAGAGAGGCATTTTTAGAGGTATGAAGAGGGTTCCTGGGCAAAGGAAAGGCCTGAGCCCTGGGATGTTAAGTGCTGCTTGTGGGCTTCCAGGGGAGGTTTCAGGCCAGCTATGTGTTTCAGTGCTGGCTCCTTTGGTTTGGGCGCTATTGCTTGACGTTTGGCATTTTTGGCATAGAATTCTGCTCCGGCGAAGAGCAGCAATTTTAAGGTTTGAGGATGGCTCCCGGGCAGAGGAAAGGCCTGAGCCCTGGGATGTTAAGTGCTGCTTGTGGGCTTCCAGGGGAGGTTTCAGGCCAGCTATGTGTTTCAGTGCTGGCTCCTTTGGTTTGGGCGCTATTGCTGGACGTTTGGCATTTTTGGCATAGAATTCTGCTCCGGCTGAGGGAGGAATTTTTAGAGGTATGAAGAGGGTTCCTGGGCAAAGGAAAGGCCTGAGCCCTGGGATGTTAAGTGCTGCTTGTGGGCTTCCAGGGGAGGTTTCAGGCCAGCTATGTGTTTCAGTGCTGGCTCCTTTGGTTTGGGCGCTATTGCTGGACGTTTGGCATTTTTGCATGGAATTCTGCTCCGGCTGTAAGCAGCATTTTTAGAAGTATTAGGAGGGTTCCCGGGCAAAAGAAAGGCCTGAGCCCTGGGATGTTAAGTGCTGCTTGTGGGCTTCCAGGGGAGGTTTCAGGCCAGCTATGTGTTTCAGTGCTGACTCCTTTGGTTTGGGCGCTATTGCTGGACGTTTGGCATTTTGGCATAGAATTCTGCTCCGGCCGAGAGAGGCATTTTTAGAGGTATGAGGAGGGTTCCTGGGCAAAGGAAAGGCCTGAGCCCTGGGAAGTTAAGTGCTGCTTGTGGGCTTCCAGGGGAGGTTTCAGGCCAGCTATGTGTTTCAGTGCTGGCTCCTTTGGTTTGGGCGCTATTGCTGGACGTTTGGCATTTTTGGCATTGAATTCTGCTCCGGCCGAGAGAGGCATTTTTAGAGGTATGAGGAGGGTTCCTGGGCAAAGGAAAGGCCTGAGCCCTGGGATGTTAAGTGCTGCTTGTGGGCTTCCAGGGGAGGTTTCAGGCCAGCTATGTGTTTCAGTGCTGGCTCCTTTGGTTTGGGCGCTATTGCTGGACGTTTGGCATTTTTGGCATAGAATTCTGCTCCGGCCGAGAGAGGCATTTTTAGAGGTATGAAGAGGGTTCCTGGGCAAAGGAAAGGCCTGAGCCCTGGGATGTTAAGTGCTGCTTGTGGGCTTCCAGGGGAGGTTTCAGGCCAGCTATGTGTTTCAGTGCTGGCTCCTTGGGTTTGGGCGCTATTGCTTGACGTTTGGCATTTTTGGCATAGAATTCTGCTCCGGCCGAGAGCAGCAATTTTAAGGTTTGAGGACGGCTCCCGGGCAGAGGAAAGGCCTGAGCCCTGGGATGTTAAGTGCTGCTTGTGGGCTTCCAGGGGAGGTTTCAGGCCAGCTATGTGTTTCAGTGCTGGCTCCTTTGGTTTGGGCGCTATTGCTGGACGTTTGGCATTTTTTGGCATAGAATTCTGCTCCGGCTGAGGGAGGAATATTTAGAGGTATGAAGAGGGTTCCTGGGCAAAGGAAAGGCCTGAGCCCTGGGATGTTAAGTGCTGCTTGTGGGCTTCCAGGGGAGGTTTCAGGCCAGCTATGTGTTTCAGTGCTGCCTCCTTTGGTTTGGGCGCTATTGCTGGACGTTTGGCATTTTTGCATAGAATTCTGCTCCGGCTGTAAGCAGCATTTTTAGAAGTATTAGGAGGGTTCCTGGGCAAAAGAAAGGCCTGAGCCCTGGGATGTTAAGTGCTGCTTGTGGGCTTCCAGGGGAGGTTTCAGGCCAGCTATGTGTTTCAGTGCTGGCTCCTTTGGTTTGGGCGCTATTGCTGGACGTTTGGCATTTTTGGCATAGAATTCTGCTCCGGCCCGAGAGAGGCATTTTTAGAGGTATGAGGAGGGTTCCTGGGCAAAGGAAAGGCCTGATCCCTGGGAAGTTAAGTGCTGCTTGTGGGCTTCCAGGGGAGGTTTCAGGCCAGCTATGTGTTTCAGTGCTGGCTCCTTTGGTTTGGGCGCTATTGCTGGACGTTTGGCATTTTTGGCATAGAACTCTGCTCCGGCCGAGAGGGGCATTTTTAGAGGTATGAAGAGGGTTCCTGGGCAAAGGAAAGGCCTGAGCCCTGGGATGTTAAGTGCTGCTTGTGGGCTTCCAGGGGAGGTTTCAGGCCAGCTATGTGTTTCAGTGCTGGCTCCTTTGGTTTGGGCGCTATTGCTGGACGTTTGGCATTTTTGGCATTGAATTCTGCTCCGGCGAGAGAGGCATTTTTAGAGGTATGAGGAGTGTTCCTGGGCAAAGGAAAGGCCTGAGCCCTGGGATGTTAAGTGCTGCTTGTGGGCTTCCAGGGGAGGTTTCAGGCCAGCTATGTGTTTCAGTGCTGGCTCCTTTGGTTTGGGCGCTATTGCTGGACGTTTGGCATTTTTGGCATAGAATTCTGCTCCGGCCGAGAGAGGCATTTTTAGAGGTATGAAGAGGGTTCCTGGGCAAAGGAAAGGCCTGAGCCCTGGGATGTTAAGTGCTGCTTGTGGGCTTCCAGGGGAGGTTTCAGGCCAGCTATGTGTTTCAGTGCTGGCTCCTTTGGTTTGGGCGCTATTGCTGGACGTTTGGCATTTTTGCATAGAATTCTGCTCCGGCTGTAAGCAGCATTTTTAGTAGTATTAGGAGGGTTCCCGGGCAAAAGAAAGGCCTGAGCCCTGGGATGTTAAGTGCTGCTTGTGGGCTTCCAGGGGAGGTTTCAGGCCAGCTATGTGTTTCAGTGCTGACTCCTTTGGTTTGGGCGCTATTGCTGGACGTTTGGCATTTTTGGCATAGAATTCTGCTCCGGCCGAGAGAGGCATTTTTAGAGGTATGAGGAGGGTTCCTGGGCAAAGGAAAGGCCTGAGCCCTGGGAAGTTAAGTGCTGCTTGTGGGCTTCCAGGGGAGGTTTCAGGCCAGCTATGTGTTTCAGTGCTGGCTCCTTGGTTTGGGCGCTATTGCTGGACGTTTGGCATTTTTGGCATAGAACTCTGCTCCGGCCGAGAGGGGCATTTTTAGAGGTATGAAGAGGGTTCCTGGGCAAAGGAAAGGCCTGAGCCCTGGGATGTTAAGTGCTGCTTGTGGGCTTCCAGGGGAGGTTTCAGGCCAGCTATGTGTTTCAGTGCTGGCTCCTTTGGTTTGGGCGCTATTGCTGGACGTTTGGCATTTTTGGTATAGAATTCTGCTCCGGCCGAGAGCATCAATTTTAAGGTATGAGGAGGGCTCCCGGACTAAGGAAAGGCCTGAGCCCTGGATGTTAAGTGCTGCTTGTGGGCTTCCAGGGGAGGTTTCAGGCCAGCTATGTGTTTCAGTGCTGGCTCCTTTGGTTTGGGCGCTATTGCTGGACGTTTGGCATTTTGGCATAGAATTCTGCTCCGGCCGAGAGAGGCATTTTTAGAGGTATGAGGAGGGTTCCTGGGCAAAGGAAAGGCCTGAGCCCTGGGATGTTAATTGCTGCTTGTGGGCTTCCAGGGGAGGTTTCAGGCCAGCTATGTGTTTCAGTGCTGGCTCCTTTGGTTTGGGCGCTATTGCTGGACGTTTGGCATTTTTGGCATAGAATTCTGCTCCGGCCGAGAGCGGCATTTTTAGAGGTATGAGGAGGGTTCCTGGGCAAAGGAAAGGCCTGAGCCCTGGGAAGTTAAGTGCTGCTTGTGGGCTTCCAGGGGAGGTTTCAGGCCAGCTATGTGTTTCAGTGCTGGCTCCTTTGGTTTGGGCGCTATTGCTGGACGTTTGGCATTTTTGCATAGAATTCTGCTCTGGCTGTAAGCAGCATTTTTAGAAGTATTAGGAGGGTTCCCGGGCAAAAGAAAGGCCTGAGCCCTGGGATGTTAAGTGCTGCTTGTGGGCTTCCAGGGAGGTTTCAGGCCAGCTATGTGTTTCAGTGCTGGCTCCTTTGGTTTGGGCGCTATTGCTGGACGTTTGGCATTTTTGGCATAGAATTCTGCTCCGGCCGAGAGAGGCATTTTTAGAGGTATGAGGAGGGTTCCTGGGCAAAGGAAAGGCCTGAGCCCTGGGAAGTTAAGTGCTGCTTGTGGGCTTCCAGGGGAGGTTTCAGGCCAGCTATGTGTTTCAGTACTGGCTCCTTTGGTTTGGGCGCTATTGCTGGACGTTTGGCATTTTTGGCATAGAATTCTGCTCCGGCCGAGAGGGTTATTTTTAGAGGTATGAAGAGGGTTCCTGGGCAAAGGAAAGGCCTGAGCCCTGGGATGTTAAGTGCTGCTTGTGGCCTTCCAGGGGAGGTTTCAGGCCAGCTATGTGTTTCAGTGCTGGCTCCTTTGGTTTGGGCGCTATTGCTGGACGTTTGGCATTTTTGGTATAGAATTCTGCTCCGGCCGAGAGCATCAATTTTAAGGTATGAGGAGGGCTCCCGGACTAAGGAAAGGCCTGAGCCCTGGGATGTTAAGTGCTGCTTGTGGGCTTCCAGGGGAGGTTTCAGGCCAGCTATGTGTTTCAGTGCTGGCTCCTTTGGTTTGGGCGCTATTGCTGGACGTTTGGCATTTTTGGCATAGAATTCTGCTCCGGCCGAGAGAGGTAATTTTAAGGGATGAAGAGGGTTCCTGGGCATAGGAAAGGCCTGAGCCCTGGGATGTTAAGTGCTGCTTTGTGGGCTTCCAGGGGAGGTTTCAGGCCAGCTATGTGTTTCAGTGCTGGCTCTTCCTCCCCCTCCCCCGCAGGATCAATGACCCGGCTACTTTGGTTCCGTGTGGGTTTTTTTGTTCCGGGTTGTGCATCCCTAATAACTCTGTGTCCCCGCCCCCTCCCCGAAGAAACCATGAGCCGTCGACTGTTCTTCCGTGTGTTTTTCGTTCCAGGGTGCAGATA
>JAJHSY010000019.1:0-109785 GCA_020800305.1 Porphyrio hochstetteri | reverse complement strand
GAAATCCTTTGTAGGGAATTTAGAATGTAACAAATAGCACATAAGATAAAGGGGAAGCAAACTTTTACTTTACGTGTTATCAGTCACGTGGTGTAGCAGCTTCCCCCCCCCTTTTTTTTCCCGCTTTTGTCTAATAGATTTATAGAGAGAAACTCCTGATTAATTGAACAAAACTAAACTTTTTTAGCGTTCACAATCATAACAGCAAAGGAAAGCAGTCACAATCATGAGGAGGATCATAATAGTAGTAACTGCTATCAGTACATAAATTGCAATCCTCAGGCGTCGCTCACACATCTCTTCATCATGTGCCACCCTGCGGGGAGCGGCATGGGTCGTCTGCCTAGAAATAAAGCAATAACAGAAAAGGAAGGCCTTGATCCTTTCTAGGCCAACTATCTAAGTTTAAAGAGACCACTCAGTCTCAAGAACACCCACCTCTCTGGTTCCTCCGGGATGCGAAAAAGCACCCGTCTGGTAGGCAACGATGGCCTGAGAATCTAAGGGTAAAGGAACAATATACCACTATAGCCATAGCAAGGACATTGTCCTTACTGCCTGGCTATAGTGCTGTAGAGGGGAGGCCTTACCTCTGGGGAAGTCTGGGGATCTGGGGTCTCACCTTCACCCACGCCAGCCATTTTCTGCCGCTCGGGTGCTCGTTCCCCTAGCTATGTATTCTGGGAAATGCGCAGGCACAGTGTTCCCCAAGTCTCCCCACAGAAAGTACTAGAAAAGGAAGCTCACGCTTGCGTGAATCCAATGAAGGCAAAAGCTAGAATCAGACAAATATTTTGAAAAGTTAGACAGAGAATCGTTATATTAGAATTAAGGTGTAGTAAAAGAATTTACTAACTTTATAGAAAAAGGGGGATTGATACGGGGCTTTCTAACGAGATGCTTACAAAGGGTTAAAGGGTGCTTGCTAATAAAATGCTTGGTAAGGGGGGCTTACTAACAGTTTGTGTCAGAAATGACCTTGCATAAACAATGCCTACTATGAGCTCTGTGAAAATAGAATTATTTCTTTGATGAGTTCTAGTCTCCCACATTGGTCTGTTTAACTCCTTATCTGTTCAGGAATTTCTTGCGTCTCTCATAATTTGTCATAAATTCAGAGAAAGTATTTCATTGTAGCTAGTTCGAGCTCTCCCGTGTCTTTGAAAGTGTGCAAAACCTGCTGAAACCGGGTTTGTAGTTTGGATCAGAGTCAAGGGGAAACTGAGTCTGCACAAAACAGAAGGTTACTTGCGGTGATGAAGAGGAGCCATCTGACTTCATCCCCCACAACCCTCAACGACCACCACTAAACAGCAGTGCGCAGGCACAGTTGGGAGGAGTTTATGGGAATGACTTCTTGGAACTCATTTTAATACGAAGCGGGACAGGTTATGAATATGTATAGGTGTATGATGTAATCTAGTAATTTCAGACGGGGAGATGGTATAAGAATCCTACCAGATCTAACCAAAAGTGTGCCTTTGTTAGGTCACCCGCTCTTGCAAGAACGCATAATAAATTACTGCCTCACAAAAGTGTCTACCTCGAGTCCTTTCTCAGGACCCTTGTCATTTCTAACAAGGGGCATTCGTAGACAGGAGAGCAGAGCAGGCCGAGGAGAAGCCTACCTCACTGCCAGACTCTGCCGGGGCCTACTTTTAGAAGTGTTAAAAGAAAGAAAAAAGAAACTCCTATTAAGTTTCGGGGCTGAAAGCTCTGCCTGGACAGAGCACACACACACATAGCCCCTCACCACGGACAACCCCCTCACACCCAGGTAGCCCCACGATCCGCTCTGGTGCACTCTGGGGGTGCAGGGGCATTCTCAGAGACCGGAACAGAGCAGGCCAAGCAGAGGCCTACCTCACTTCCAGACCATGCCGGGACCTACTTTCACAAGTGCTAAGAAAATAAACCCCTCTAATAAGCTCCTACATGAACCCATGCCAGGGCTGAAAGCTCTACCTGGACTGAACACCCTCTTCCGCCACACACACACACACCGTCCATACACCACAAAACCCCCTGTAATCCCGGGTAGCCTCACGAGCAGCTGCGGAAAACAGGGGCATTCCTAAACAGGAGAGCAGAGCAGGCTGAGCAGAGGCCTACCTCACTGCCAGATTCTGCCGGGGCCTACTTTTACAACAGGTAAAAGAAAGAGAAAAGAAACTCCTATTAAGTTTTCGGGGCTGAAATCTCTGCCTGGACTGAGCACACACACACAGCCCCTCAACATGGACCACCCCCCCACACCCAGGAAGACCCACGAGCCGCTCTGGTGCACTTTGGGGGTTAAGGGGCATTCTCAGACACCGGAATAGAGCAGGCCAAGCAGAGGCCTACCTCACTGCCAGACGCTTTTGGGACCTACTTTCACAAATGCTAACAAAACAATCCCCCTAATAAACCATTACATGAACCCATGCCGGGGCTGAAAGCTCTGCATGGACTGAACACAACCCCCCCCCCACACACACACCCCGTCTACACATCGCCCCCCACCTCCCAGATAGCCTTACGAGCAGATGCAGCTATATTTTGGAGTTCAGGGGCATTCCTAAACAGGAGAGCAGAGCAGGCCGAGCAGAAGCCTACCTCACTGCAAGACCATGCCCGAATCTTCTTTCACAGGGGCTAACAAAAAGAAACCCCTCCTAAGAAGCTGCTACAAAGAACCGGTGCCGGGACTGAAAGCTCTTCCTGGACTGAACAGACACCCACCCTCCACACACACCCTGCACACCACTGCCCCCTACTACCGAGTAGCCACACGAGCTGCTCTGTTCACTTTCGGGGTGAGGGGTATTCTCAGCCACCAGAACAGAGCAGGCCAAGCAGAGGCCTACCTCACTGCCAGACTCTGTTGGGACCTACTTTCACAAGTGCTAACAAAACAATCCCCATAATAAGCTCCTACAGGAAACCCATGCCGGGGCTGGAAAGCTGTGCCTGGTCTCAAGACACATCCCCCCCCCCAACAGACACCTTCTACACACACACACTGCCAGCCTCTGCCGGGGCCTACTTTTACAACTGGTAAAACAAAGAAAAAAGAAACTGCTATTCAGCTTTCGGGGTTGAAAGCTCAGCCTGGACTGAGCATACACATATGGCCCATAAACCCGGACCACCCCCCCGAACCCAGGTAGCCCCATGAGCCTCTCGGGTGCAATTTGGGGGTGCAGGGGCATTCTCAGCCACAGGAACAGAGCAGGCCAAGCAGAGGCCTACCTCACTGCCAGACTCTGTTGGGACAAACTTTCACAAGTGCTAACAAAACAATCCCCCTAATAAGCTCCTACATGAACCCATGCCGGAGCTGAAAGCTCTGCCTGGACTGAACAGAAACACCCGCCCAACACATACACACCGTCCACACACACTCCACCCCCCCCACAGCCGGGCAGCCTCAGGAGCAGCTCCAGCTAACTTTGGGGTTCAGGGGCATTCCTAAACAGCAGAGCAGAGCAGGCAGAGCAGGACCCTACCTCACTCTGCCTGCTCCTACTTTTAGAAGTGTGAAAAGAAAGAAAGAAGAAACTCCTATTAAGCTTTTGGGGCTGAAAGCTCTGCCTGGACTGAACACACAACACCCCCCCCCACCCACACATACACCATCTACACATACACCCTCCACACTCCCGGGTAGCCTCACGAGCAGCTCCAGCTAACTTTGGGGTTCAGGGGCATTCCTAAACAGGAGAGCAGAGCAGGGGCCTACCTCACTGCCAGACCATGCCGGGACCTATTTTCACAAGTGCTAACAAAAAGAAACCCCCCTAAGGAGCTGCTACAAAGATCCGGTGCCGGGGCTGAAAGCTCTTCCTGGACCGCGCACACACACCAACTACCACCACTCCCAGGTAGCCCCACGTACCGCTCCGCTGCAAATTCGGGGTGCAGGGGCATTCTCAGCCTCAGGAGCAGAGGGGGCCAAGCAGAAGCCTACCTCACTTCCAGACCATGCCGGGACATACTTTCCAAGGTGATAAGAAAATAAACCCCCCCTAATAAGCTCCTACATGAACACATGCCAGGGCTGAAAGCTCTACCTTGACTGAACACCCGCCCCCGCCATACACACACACACACCGTCCACACACCACACAACCCCCCAAAATCCCGGGTAGCCTCACGAGCAGCTGCGGATAACAGGGTCATTCCTAAACAGGAGAGCAGAGCAGTCCGAGCAGAGACCTACCTCACTGTCAGCCTCTACCAGGCCCTGATTTTAGAACTGGTAAAAGAAAGAAAAAAACCCCTCCTATTAAGATTTCGGGGCAGAAAGCTCTGCCTGGACTAAGCACACACACACAGCCCCTCACCCTGGACCACCCCACCACACCCAGGTAGCCCCACGGGCCGCTCTGGTGAACTTTCGGGGTGTAGGGGCATTCTCAGCCACGGGAACAGAGCAGGTCAAGCAGAGGCCTACCTCACTGCCAGACTCTGTTGGGACCTACTTTCAGAAGTGCTAACAAAACAATCTCCCTAATAAGCTCCTACAAGAACCCATGCCGAGGCTGAAAGCTCTGCCTGGAGTGAACACAACCCCACCCCCCGCACACACACCGTCTACACATGCCCACCTGACCTACCGGGTAGCCTCACGAGCAGCTCCAGCTATACTCTGGGGTTCAGGGGCATTCCTAAACAGGAGAGCAGAGCAGGGGGAGCAGAGGCATACCACACTGCCAGACCAGGCCTAAAACTACTTTCAGAAGGGCTAACAAAAAGAAACCCCTCCTAAGAAGCTGCTACAAAAAGCCGTACGGGGCCTGAAAGCTCTTCCTGGACTGAACACACACCCACCCCCAAAACACACCCTGCA
This sequence comes from Porphyrio hochstetteri, assembly GCA_020800305.1. Classification (NCBI taxonomy): domain Eukaryota; kingdom Metazoa; phylum Chordata; class Aves; order Gruiformes; family Rallidae; genus Porphyrio; species Porphyrio hochstetteri. The sequence goes on along the minus strand of JAJHSY010000019.1, from coordinate 104,951 downwards.
CACCACCCCCCTCAACTATCGGGTAGCCACACGAGCTGCTCTGGTGCACTTTGGGGGTGCAGGGGCATTCTCAGCCACAAGAGAAGAGCAGGCCAAGCAGAGGCCTTCCTCACTGCAAGATTCGGTTGGGAACTACTTTCACAAGCGCTAACAAAACAATCCACCTAATAAGCTCCTATATGAACCCAGGTCGGGGCTGAAAGCTCTGCCTGGTCTGAACACACACACCCCACCAACAGACACACACCGTCCACACACACAAACACCCCCAATCCCAGGTATCTGCACGGGCAGATACAGCTAACTTTGGGGTTCAGGGGCATTCCTAAACAGGGGAGCAGAGCAGGCTGAGCAGGGGCCTACCTCACTGCCAGACCATGCCGGGACCTATTTTCACAAGTGCTAACAAAAATAAACCCCTCTAAGAAGCTGCTACAAAGAACCCGTGCCGGGGCTGAAAGCTCTTCCTGAACCATACACACACCAACTACCACCACTCCCAGGTAGCCCCACGTACCGCTCCGCTGCACTTTGGGGCTGAAGGGGCATTCTCAGCCTCAGGAACAGAGGGGGCCAAGCAGAGGCCTACCTCACTTCCAGACCATGCCGGGACATACTTTCAAAGGTGCTAACAAAATAAACCCCCCTAGTAAGCTCCTACATGAACCCATGCCAGGGCTGAAAGCTCTACCTTGACTGAACACCCGCCCCCGCCATACACACACCCCCCCCCCCCCCCCCAATCCAAACACCACACCACCATCCCACACTCCTGGGTAGCCTCACGAGTGTCACCAACGTTTGCTGATTCTTCTCCTGGGAAACTCACAAACATGATCATTGTAAAATTTGTTTGATTAATCTTGAAAGGATCTCCTTGAGAACTTTTATGCTCGCATAAGCTTAAACAAATGTGATTGTACTTGCGAATCTTTAGATCTTAGTATCTCCATGCTTGCGTTAATGTGAAACCTACCCTAAGAGATTTTTTGTAAGAAACTTTATGCTTGTATTGGTATGATCAAACAAACCTGAAAGGACCACCTGGAGCATAACACCTGCCCTCCGAAACTGACCACAAGACGCATCAGCGGACTGAAACAAATCCTAGTCAATGATTGGATCAGAAGATGATGAAATGAATATACATGGAATTGTGTCTGTCGACCATAAAGATGGCTAGATAGCTTGAAAAATATATTACTTTGTTTGTCACTGAGTATAAATATCTGTAGCCCACCTCTCCTCTGCGCGGTGCAGTGAGACTCCGGTCCCTGCTCGCCCAGCGCTGCTTTTCTTTCTCTCTAAATTAATTGCTGCTAACACACTCCCAGCGTGAGTGTCCTTTTTGCCGATAACAATTTTGGTGCCGTGACTCGGATCCGGTAACCGACAGCCAAGTACTTCTACAGGGAGGCGCCCCACCCGACTTTCTGGGTGGCCCTGAGGAAGTTCCCCGGCTGGTCAGTCCCGGATTTTCCGAATGGCAGAGAGAAAGAAAGAAATTTGATTCCCGTGCACGAAGATACCGAACGAAGAAGCTCGAGAGGAACGGCGAGTTTTCGGACATCCAGTACATAAATCTCACGGTCCCAGTCTTTCCGAAGGTACTGGTAAGTCCTTGCGTTTCCGTTCGGGAATACCCCCCCTTAAATAGGTCGGGATACCGAATGAAGAAGCTCGAGAGCTAGCGCGAGCTTTCTGACATTCAGTACATAAATCTCACGGTCCCGGTCTTTCCGAAGGTACTGATAAGTCATTGCGTTTCCGTTCGGTAATACCCCCCTTCAAATGGGTCAGGAAAATAGTAAATCTAAGGGAATCCCCGACCCTAAAGTTCCCCCAGAAAGTCCATTAGGATTAATGATACGTCATTGGGGAGAATCCTCGATTCGAAAGGGAAAATCAAAAGAAAAGATGATTCGTTATTGTGTATACACATGGGGGGAAAAGGAAATTGGGAAAAATATCTTTTGGCCTCGATTTGGTTCCTTTGAGGACTGGGTATGTCAAGCCCTTAATTTTTATGTGAATAATCAGACTCCTTATATTCAAGAGGAGAGTCAGTATGCCTTTCTGTGGATAGTCGCTTCTAAAGATGACAAGATAGCGACGATTTATTCTTTAGGAACTAAGCCAAGGAGGAGGAACTCTAACGAGTTGATTTACCCTCCTCCTTATGTAGGAGACCCCTCGGCCCCATCACCCCCACCAAGTTCCCCTATAAATAGACCTCGTACAAGGAGATTTGCTCGGACAGAGGCAGCTCAGGGACTCTTTCCCTTATGAGAAGCACCCATGGGGGGACCACAACCGGGTATAGGGTATGTATCTATACCATTAAACAGCGGTGACGTAAGGGAATTCAAAAAGGAGATGGGACGTCTTTTGGATGATCCGCTAGGAGTGGCGGATAAATTAGATCAGTTCTTAGGTCCTAGTATATACACCTGGGACGAATTAGAAGCGATCTTGAAAGTATTATTTACAAATGAAGAAAGGGGACTATTTATACAGATTCAAAATATGCATACAGGGTAGTCCATGTATTTGGAAAAATTTGGGAAGAACGAGGACTAATTAACACCCGAGGAAAGGGACTGATTCATGAACAACTGATAAAGGAGGTCTTAAAGGCACTCCGGGGCCCTAAAAGAATAGCTATGGTGCATGTTAAAGGTCATCAAAAGGGCCTATCCCCAATAGTACGAGGAAATAATCTAGCAGATTTAGAGGCCAAACGGGCAGCCCTCTTAGCGATACGAGAAAGTCCGATGCCCGAGAAAAAAGTAGAAACACAGACACAAACCGAATACAAATTTACCAAACAGGAAGAGGAAAAATTTAGAGAGATGGGGATTAACCAAAAACAAGGACAGTGGTTTCTCCCAGATGGACAACAAGTATTGCCAAAAGGGGAGGCATGGAATTTTCTTAACAAATTGAACCAAAAAAAAAAAAACCTCATTCGGCCACACAGTCCTTGGTGGACGATTTTGAAACAAAATTCGCCGCTATTGGAATTCACACATTGGCTAAACGAATAATTATGGGATGCCTAACTTGTCAACGAGTTAACAAGAGAAACCTTAGAGAAAGAATACAAGGAGGGCGAGACTTGTCTAAGCGCCCCTTTGAGAGAGTACAGATAGACTTCACGGACTTACCGAAACAGGGCAGATACCGATATCTACTGGTAATAGTGGATCATTTCACCCACTTCGTTGAAGCTTATCCTACCTCCAGAGCAACTGCCTAAGTTGTAGCTAAAATACTTCTGGAGGAAGTCATTCCCCGATATGGAGTAGTGTGGTCGATAGATTCAGATCGGGGATCCCACTTTACCTCCCAAGGGATCCAGAACCTATCCCAAGCCTTAGGGATCAAGTAGGAACTTCACGCTCCGTATCATCCCCAGAGTTCGGGTAGAGTAGAGAGAATGAATGGAGAAATTAAAAAACACCTCACAAAACTCATGTTAGAAACAGGATTAAATTGGCTTAGGTGTCTACCCCTGGCACTCTTACAAATAAGAACTCGCCCCCGAGCTGATGTTGGCCTTTCCCCTTACGAAATCCTGTATGGGATGCCTTATGATTTTGGACAAAATCCTGATTCATCTAACTTGAGTGATAGAAATTTGGAAAGCTATCTAAATATCTTAAATAAGAGACGAGAACAACTTAGGAAAAAAGGATTAATAACTCAAAGGCCCCCACTAGACTTGGCCATACATCGTATACAACCAGGAGACCAGGTATTAATAAAATCCTGGAAAGAAACTAATTTGACTCCCCGATGGGAGGGACCTTATCTCGTTTTGCTTACAACAGATTCTGCGATACGGACGAAAGAAAAGGGGTGGACTCACGCTAGCAGGGTAAAGAAAACAACCTCAGCAGACAAGTGGACGTCGACCCATCATCCAGACTCCCTGAGGATCACCTTAAAACGACAAACTGAATGAATGAACGAGGGAGAAAAACTTAAACTCTGGTTTGGACTGCCGACCTACGAATCATTACGGAGAGTATCGTATGTCTCCTGGGTACAGGGGAGAATACCATATCTAGGGGAAAAAGGAGGCCTTCATAGGGCCTGTAAGGAAGGATGGACTTACTAGCCTTGTGATGTGATATTGAGACTGGGATCCCAACCCAATCTATATTGCCCAGACGAATACCCTGTTTGAAACATCCTTTATCGGGCCACGAGGCCTGGGTCCAATGTATCTGTTATAATTGTAAACAGATTTGGAATTGTACTTCCCGGTTTAGACAGGCTTATTGCATATATTGTAGACAACATCGAAATTACGGATCAGGACAGGAAAATATACTCACACTCTTTTGCGGATGGGAATTGTTAATACCGTATTGGTGGGAATTTTTGAAATTAACCGAATTAAGGTAGTCACCAAGTGTAAAAAAACGATTTCGCTGGAAACTGAGCAAACCCAATACCTAAAACAAAAATCCATTCTCAGAAGGGAGAAAGGAAGGAGTGAATAGGAACAGGCCGCCCCTGAAGACACTGAGTTGTTGCCGAGAAGAACGTTACCCCGGTTGCCCTTCTGCCCAGGGTAGACCGAGGAAGGGCAAAGCCAGTAAAACATGTGGGGCAGACGGCTTTTCCTTATTCTTGAGGTCCTCCTATCTCCTTGTGGAATTAGCCATCAACCATACAAATGGATTCTGAAAGGTACTGGAAGTGGCTCAGAAAACAAAGTTGTTAAAACGATCATGTAACCAACCCGGAGAATATTTTTGTGGATATTGGGGCTGTGAAACAATAGCATCAGCCTGGTCTCCCACCGAGCCGGACCAATTCCTATCCGTAAAACGGTACTCCAATGGCAGTATAAGCTTACTTGTGAACAGATATGGGGACTCTACGTGGCTTATAGGGAAAACTTGGGGCCTAAGGTACTATGTTAACGGAAGAGACCCAGGAGGATTCTTTTCTATCCAGAAGAAGAAGCTATCTTTACCTTCCTTGACTGTAGGGCCCAGCCAAGTGATGTCAGTCAAACCCCGCCCCTCAGTCACCCAACCTCCAGTTCCTCTAGAAACTTCAATTAAACCTGTTATAAAACCCGAAAATTCGACATTTGGGGATAGGGATTCCCTATGGACTCTAATGAAAGCGGCCTTCATTGTAATTAATCACACACATCCTAACATCACTAATGATTGTTGGTTCTGTTATGGAATAAGGCCCCCTTATTATGAAGGTATAGCAACCCCTCTTTGCTTTTCAGTAGGAAACATGACTCTACCTCCTCCTCAGTGTAGCTGGACAAATGCTGACCAACAAAAGGCCAAACTCACCCTACAAGAAATAACAGGAAAAGGACAATGTATAGGAAAGGTTCCAGCCAATAAGCAAAACCCTTGTAACGTAACTCTAACTTGGAATGAGACCACTCTCCCAGCTACCAAGTGGAAATGGGCTATTCCTAATAATGGGACCTGGTGGATTTGCTCGATATCTGGGCTCCAACCCTGTTTATCTCTTTTTATAGTATATAACAATCTTGAATTTTGTGTCCAAGTCACAATAATGCCACGAATATTGATACACTCCTCAACTGAAGTCATGAGCAACCAGGAAGGGGATCTATTAAGGTATAAAAGAGAACCTATAACAGCCCTCACCGTAGCCACCTTGGTGGGCCTCAGCATAGTTGGAGTCGGTATAGGAACTACTTCAATAATATTGCAACAAAAGGGACTATTCGCACTTCAGGCAGCCGTAGACGAGGACTTGGCACAGTTAGAAAAATCAATCTCTTACCTTGAAAAATCGTTAACTTCTTTATCAGAAGTAGTATTGCAAAACAGAAGGGGTCTGGATTTAATATTCCTAAGGGAAGGAGGACTGTGTGTAGCTTTAGGAGAAGAATGCTGTTTCTATGCTGATCATACCGGGATAGTTCGAGATTCTTTAGCAAAAGTACGGGAAAGATTAGAACAAAGGAAAAGGGAGAGAGAGTCCCAGGCCCCTTGGTATGAGAATTGGTTCAAGTGGTCACCTTGGGTCACCACTTTGCTGTCAACAATTGCTGGACCTGTAATTATCTTGATCCTTATATTAACTTTTCGACCTTGCATATTGAATAAGATAGTGACTTTAATTAAACAGAGAATAGACCGAATCGAAATTCTCACTATTCGGGCTATGGAATCAGCAAACAGGTAATCAAAAGAAAAGGGGTGGAATTGTCACCAACGTTTGCTGATTCTTCTCCTGGGAAACTCACAAACATGATCATTGTAAAATTTGTTTGATTAATCTTGAAAGGATCTCCTTGAGAACTTTTATGCTCGCATAAGCTTAAACAAATGTGATTGTACTTGCGAATCTTTAGATCTTAGTATCTCCATGCTTGCGTTAATGTGAAACCTACCCTAAGAGATTTTTTGTAAGAAACTTTATGCTTGTATTGGTATGATCAAACAAACCTGAAAGGACCACCTGGAGCATAACACCTGCCCTCCGAAACTGACCACAAGACGCATCAGCGGACTGAAACAAATCCTAGTCAATGATTGGATCAGAAGATGATGAAATGAATATACATGGAATTGTGTCTGTCGACCATAAAGATGGCTAGATAGCTTGAAAAATATATTACTTTGTTTGTCACTGAGTATAAATATCTGTAGCCCACCTCTCCTCTGCGCGGTGCAGTGAGACTCCGGTCCCTGCTCGCCCAGCGCTGCTTTTCTTTCTCTCTAAATAAATTGCTGCTAACACACTCCCAGCGTGAGTGTCCTTTTTGCCGATAACAACGAGCAGCTTCGGATAACAGGGTCATTTTTAAACAGGAGAGCAGAGCAGGCCGAGCAGACCACTACCTCACTGCCAGCCTCTGCCGGGGCCTACTTTTACAACTGGTAAAACAAAGAAAAAAGAAACTGCTATTCAGCTTTCGGGGTTGAAAGCTCAGCCTGGACTGAGCATACACACACGGCCCATAAACCCGGACCACCCCCCCACACCCAGGTAGCCCCACGAGCCTCTCTGGTGCACTTTGGGGGTTAAGGGGCATTCTCAGACACCGGAATAGAGCAGGCCAAGCAGAGGCCTACCTCACTGCCAGACTCAGTTGGGACCTACTTTCACAAATGCTAACAAAACAATCCCCCTAATAAACCATTACATGAACCCATGCCGGGGTTGAAAGCTCTGCATGGACTGAACACAACCCCCCCCCCCCCCACACACACACCGTCTACACATCGCCCCCCACCTCCCAGATAGCCTTATGAGCAGATGCAGCTATATTTTGGGGTTCAGGGGCATTCCTAAACAGGAGAGCAGAGCAGGCCGAGCAGAAGCCTACCTCACTGCAAGACCATGCCCGAATCTTCTTTCACAGGGGCTAACAAAAAGAAACCCCTCCTAAGAAGCTGCTACAAAGAACCGGTGCCGGGACTGAAAGCTCTTCCTGGACTGAACAGACACCCACCCTCCACACACACCCTGCACACCACTGCCCCCTACTACCGAGTAGCCACACGAGCTGCTCTGTTCACTTTCGGGGTGAGGGGTATTCTCAGCCACCAGAACAGAGCAGGCCAAGCAGAGGCCTACCTCACTGCCAGACTCTGTTGGGACCTACTTTCACAAGTGCTAACAAAACAATCCCCATAATAAGCTCCTACAGGAAACACATGCCGGGGCTGGAAAGCTGTGCCTGGTCTCAAGACACATCCCCCCCCCCCAACAGACACCTTCTACACACACACACTGCTAGACTCTGCCGGGGCCTACTTTTAGAATTGTTAAAAGAAAGAAAAAAATTCCTATTAAGCTTTCGGGGCTGAAAGCTCTGCCTGGATTGAGCACACACACACAGCCCCTCACCCCGGACCACCCCCTCACGCCCAGGAAGACCCACGAGCCGCTCTGGTGCACTTTGGGTGTGCAGGGGCATTCTCAGCCACAGGAATAGAGCAGGCCAAGCAGAGGCCTACCTCACTGCCAGACTCTGTTGGGACCTACTTTCACAAGGGCTAACGAAACAATCCCCCTAATAAGCTGCTATATGAACCCATGCAGGGGCTGGAAGCTCTGCCTGGTCTTAACACAGACACACCCCCCAACAGACACACACCGTCCACACACACACCACATCCCCAACAGCCGGGTAGACTCACAGGCAGCTCCAGCTAACTTTGGGGTTCAGGGGCATTCCTAAACAGGAGAGCAGAGCAGGCCGAGCAGAGCCGTACCTCACTGCCAGACTCTGCCTAATCTTACTTTTAGAAGTGTGAAAAGAAAGAAAGAAAGAAGAAACTCCTATTAAGCTTTCGGGTCTGAAAGCTGTGCCTGGACTGAACACACAACCCCCCCCCAACAAACACACACACATCATCTACACATATCCCCTCCACACTCCCGGGTAGCCTCACGAGCAGCTCCAGCTAACTTTGGAGTTCAGGGGCATTCCTAAACAGGAGACCAGAGCAGGCTGAGCAGGGGCCTACCTCACTGCCAGACCATGCCGGGACCTATTTTCACAAGTGCTAAAAAAAAGAAACCCTCCTAAGAAGCTGCTACAAAGATCCGGTGCCGGGGCTGAAAGCTCTTCCTGGACCGTACACACACCAAGCACCAACACTCCCAGGTAGCCCTACATGCCGCTCCGCTGCACTCTGGGGGTGCAGGTGCGTTGTCATCCTCAGGAGCAGAGCAGGCTGAGCAGAGGCCTACCTCACTTCCAGACCATGCCGGGACCTACTTTCACAAGTGCTAAGAAAATGAACCCCCCTAATAAGCTCCTACATGAACCCATGCCAGGGCTGAAAGCTCTACCTTGACTGAACACCCTCTCCCGCCACACACACTCCGTCCACACACCACACAACGCCCCGTAATCCAGGGTAGCCTCACGAGCAGCTGCGGATAACAGGGTCATTCCTAAACAGGAGAGCAGAGCAGGCCAAGCAGAGGCCTACCTCACTGCCAGACTCTGTTGGGACCTACTTTCACAAGGGCTAACAAAACAATCCGCCTAATGAGCTCCTACATGAACCCTTGCCGGAGCTGAAATCTCTGCCTGAACTGAACACAACACCACAACACACACACTGTCTGCACATACCCACCTCACCTCCCGGGTAGCCTCACGACCAGATCCAGCTGCTCGTGTTGGTGTTCATGGTCAGGACATTCGGGGAGACTTGGGTAAGTCTCCCAGGTACCGAATGGAAAATAGCCGGCTTTAGGGGTTAGGAGAACCCCTGGGAACCTTCCTCCATACAGTCCCTTCGGGAGGATGGAAAGACATGTCACTCTGGGGATACCTGTAAGTCGTGAGGAGAGGTCCTACGCACGGTAAAGAACATTGGCGCTCGCCCCACGAGAGGATTCGAATGCGGTACGTGAGACCCTTGTGTGGTCTGGGCTTCGCGCTATTTGGGATAGCGTTAGCAATGTGGGATAGCTATCATTTATCTGCAGCCCATGGGAATTGAAATTACAGCGTTGTGGTTAGAACTGGGATTTTCATAACCATTGGTACGCTTTGTGCGTGCAATAAGTTTTTGGTGCCCGGTACCGTGTGTTGTATAAGATATTTGTGTGAGTTTTTCTGAGTGCTGTATACGGATCTAAGGATTTGTGTGTGTGTGTGAGAATGAGATGCAGTCTGACTGCGAAGCGAGTGCAGAGTCCCAACCCGCGGTTCCGAATCTCCGCGAGGAGACCGGCCGGAGACGGACGAAGCGTATGACAGATTTAAACTGTCTGTGAAACCTTTCCGTGTAAACCATCATTTGCATTCGGTGTGGTGAGTGTGAGAGCAACTGAGTGGGAGAGCTCCTGCCTGTGACACAGGAGACGGGTTTGATTCCCGGGGGGAGTTGCTGCTCTGGTGACACTGATTTATTGGTATCGACTTCGGATATTGTTACAAGGAACTGTGTTTTGAAAATTGATTTGGATTTGACAAACTGTTTGTGTGAGTGAAACGACTTAACTCTAGTGTGAGTGGTGAGTGGCTGAGCTGCAGCATATCTGTGTGAGAGAGAAAGAAAAATACCCACTAGAAATTTATGGTTTGTTTTGTTTGGTGTAATCAGTTTTGAACTGAGAATGTATTAGAGAAGGAAAAACCCGTATAATTCTCGTTAGTATTACTGGAAAAATACTGTTTTGTGATTTGCAAACTAGAAAGAATATTAGAGGTGGAAAAGCTAAACTGGTGGTTTCAAATTATAGTAAAAACAAACCCCCCCTTCTGGGGAACAAAAGTCAGAGGGAGGGTGACCCCACCTCAAACGGGAGGATCGGGATTACACAGCATCCAGCAGAAGCTATTCTGCATTATCTTATGGTTTGTATACCTCAAGAAATCAAACCCCCTGTCTCAAGCATTACCCAAACTTAAGACACAGAGCCTGGGTAAAGTTTAAGTGCTTAACCTGTCATCTAGCACACAGCTGCCACTTTAGGTACGAGTGTCAGTGTCCTGCGTGCATCACTCTATTTTGTGTCTGGGAATTAGGGGTAACAACCTTGTGGGAAATATTGGAGGACTGGCAAGAGAGGAGACTGGAGGTGTTGGAAGCACGGAAGGAAGGTATGAGGAGGGGCAGGACAAGAATCCTGGCACAACAGGGTGGTATTTAAACAAGGGCCAGGGTCTTCGAAGCAGCAGTGGGAGAAGGTCAAAAGGGTGGAGCCTCGTTAGAAGGGAAATAGGGGAAGAAGGAGTGAGAAAAGCACCTAGGGAACGGCCCTGGGGTGTTAACTCAGGAGTGGGGAGGCAAGCAATGGAATTACTGATGAGGAAAATCAAAGTGTAAAAGAATCAGGAAGATTACCTAACAAATGGTCTGCCCAGACATGCAAATTATATGTTTTAAATCAAGCATTACAATTGTTAAATAGGACAGAAGGGACGATTTATACTGACTCCAGGTATTCTTTTGGGGTAGCTCAAACATTTGGGAAAATATGGGATGAAAGAGGGTTAATTAACAGCAAAGGAAAGGAATTGGTACATGGGGAACTGGTGAACCAGGTTTTGAAGAATTTACTCCTACCCAGAGAAATTGCAATAGTCCGTGTAAATGGACATCAGAAAGGGAACTCCTTGGAAGCTAGAGGGAACCGACTGGCAGATGAGGTAACAAGAAAAGCTGCCTTAGGGCCTGAATTTGTTAAGATGTATAATCTTACTCCTTGTATATCTGAACCAAAGGGAGTTCCAGTTTTCACTGGAGAGAAAAAGGAACTGAAAGAATTGGGAGCTACTGAAACAGAAGAAGGGAGGTGGATTCTCCCAGGTGGACGAGAAATGCTAAACAAACAAATCATGAGGGAAATAATGGCCATTTTACATCAAGGGAGTCATTGGGGGGTACAAGCAATGTGTGACCTGATCCTAAGAAAGTATGGATGCATAGGAATCTACAGTATAGCTAAACAAATCTGTGAAAGGTGCATTGTTTGTAAAAAGATAAATAAAAAGGTTCTCAAGGAACAGCCTCAAGGAGGAAAAGAACCCGGTTTAAGACCTTTTCAAAGTATCCAAGTAGACTTCACGGAATTGCCACCCATGGGAAGTTGAAATATCTTCTGGTATTGGTTGACCATCTAACAGGATGGGTAGAAGCATATCCAATGGCTTCAGCCACAGCTGCAGGGGTAATTAAAATCCTTCTAGAACAGATCATTCCTAGGTATGGAATAATTGGAAATGTCAATTCAGACCAAGGGAGTCATTTTACATCCGGGGTGCTTCAAGGGACTATGGGAGGATTAGGGATATCCTGGGACTTTCATACTCCCTGGCATCCGCCCTCCTCTGGTAGGCTTGAACGAATGAATCAAACCCTAAAAAAACAATTATCAAAGTTAATTTTAGAAACCAAATTACCTTGGATCAAATGCTTGCCCATTGCCTTACTGAGAATTCGAACTGCACCTAGGAAAGGCTTAGGTGTATCTCCCTATGAAATGTTGTTTGGCTTGCCTTATATGGGTGAAATGGGAAAAATCCCAAGGTTTGAAACCAAAGACACTTTTCTTAAGAACTATATACTGGGGATATCCTCTTCTTTATCCTTTCTCAGGAGTAAAGGACTCCTTGCACAAACCCCACCATTGGAATTTGCAGTCCATACTATCCAACCTGGAATGGGTTCTAATTAAGTCATGGAAGGAATCCAAACTGCAGCCTGAATGGGAAGGCCTTTTCCAGGTTCTACTGACAACCGAAACTGCCGTGAGAACTGCTGAGAAGGGCTGGACTCATTACACCCGACTCAAAGGACCGGTGGAACACTCCTCTGAGGACGAACGTTGGTGTATACAGCCCACCGAGAATCCTCTGCTCATCAAACTGAAGAAACAGTAATTTAAAGACTATTTGAAATAATCTTTTTATAGTAGAGATTCTGTTTAATTTTTTTTTTCTTATTACACCAGTATTTACTTATTGTGTTGGGGAGGGAGGAAATGGTTGAAAATGTTTAGAATAATGTTAATATGGTGTTTATACCTCACTATAATGAAAATAAGAGTGCTGGGTCATAATCAAATGAACTTAGAATTCAGCATTCCAGAAGGGAACGGGTTACAGAGCATCATATTTGACGCTTGCCAGATTTGGAATTGTGGGAGTCTAAAAAAAAAACCGAAGGGCACTAAGCCGTGCAGAGAAGTACATGTGTCCTGAACCAGTACAAGGTTGGACACTCCATAGGCAGGGTCCTCCTTGCCCTTCTTGGAGCAATGTTTGATGGACGACTTGGGTTAATGGATGGACATCAAATGTGAATCAAGAAAGTTGGTATTGGAAACCCCTAAAACAGATGATTACAGTCTCAAAAGGACACACTACCCACAATTGCAAAGAAAAAGCGTGTAATCTTATAATAGTTACTATCCGTGATGCTAATAGTACTGTCACTGGAGCCTATGGGCTAGGGATAGAGGTCACGGGAAGAGATCCATTAGGGCAATTCACAATGACGGTAGAAAAATCTGAAAATAGAGCCTCAAACAAGGAAGAAGAGTGGAAAAGTACACAGAAACCTAGGACAGAGGTAGGAGGATTTGTCAATGATCCTACAATAGTAAAAGTAGTTAGAATTGAGGATTTGAGACAGACATTTGAAGTAGAAACAGGATATGGAGACACGAATGCCTGGGTGGAATGGGTAAAATATACTGTGAAAAGTTTAAACAAGAGTGACTGCTATGCATGTGCCTCAGGGCGACCTAAACCACAGGTTGTACCTTTTCCTCTAGGATGGTCCAATGATCACACCAGAATGGAGTGCATTATTGCACTGAATCAGGAGAAGAAAAAAAAAAAACAAACCTGGGGAAATGATACCTGTAAAACACTTTCGCTTCTGTTCCCAGCCTTGCTGAAGAAGGACATTCAAACCCCCCCTGTTGCCACAGGTGTAGTTGGAAACCACACGGCTTGTCTCTCACGACAGGGCGGAGTGGCTACACAATTTTTAGGGGAGTTCTCAGGATGCAAGAGAACGGTGAATGTGACAAATGTTAAAGGTGGGAACTATTCCTCATTGCAGGTTGCGAGAGCTGACCTGTGGTGGTATTGTGGAGGAAGAGTTCTGAGGAATATTCTTCCGTCCAATTGGGAAGGCACTTGTGCTATTGTACAATTGGCCATCCCATTCACCCTGGCATTCCAAGAGGAAAAGGCTTCTAGGGAAAAAGAGATCAGGGCCAAAAGAAGCATATTGGGAACCTCCTTTGATGACAGTATATAACTCAATTGGAGTTCCTCAAGGGGTTCCTGATGAATTTAAAGCTAGGAAGCAAGTTACTGCGGGTTTTGAATCATTTCTTTTTTTTGGTGGGTCACAATAAACAAAAATGTAGATTGGATCAGTTATATCTACTATAATCAGCAAAGATTTATAAATTATACAAGGGATGCTGTTAAAGGAGTATCAGAACAATTGGATGCCAACAGTAGAATGACCTGGGAAAATCGAATGGTCCTAGATATGATGTTAGCAGAGAAAGGAGGAGTATGTGTTATGTTAGGAGGACAGTGTTGCACATTTATACCAAATAATACTGCTCCTGATGGAACAATTACCAGAGCTTTACAAGGCCTCACCACTTTGGCCGATGAACTAGCAGAAAATTCAGGAATAGATGCTACTCTTACTGGGTGGTTGGAATCTCGGTTTGGAAAATGGAAGGGAATGGTGGTATCAATTCTCACTTCTCTGATAGTGGTAGTAGGGATGTTAGTAGCCGTAGGGTGTTGTATAATCCCTTGTGTTAGGGGTCTAATACAGAGATTACTAGAAACTGCAATAAGTAAGAAGATGCCTCTGGAACCACCACCTTATAATATGCTTCTCCTGGAAGGACAAGAAACAGATAGTAGAGAATCTCAGGAAAGAGAATGTGAAACAATGCTGACCAGGTTTGAAGAAAGATGCAAAAGACAACAGTGAGTGTAAAGAAAAGAAGGGGGGGATTGTGGAAAATGCTGAGAAATGTTGCTTTTGCAAACTGAAAAGGGTTGTTGTATTTTGTGGAGGACTAAGGCTGTCTCATCAGAAATCCTTTGTAGGGAATTTAGAATGTAACAAATAGCACATAAGATAAAGGGGAAGCAAACTTTTACTTTACGTGTTATCAGTCACGTGGTGTAGCAGCTTCCCCCCCTCCCTTTTTTTTCCCGCTTTTGTCTAATAGATTTATAGAGAGAAACTCCTGATTAATTGAACAAAACTAAACTTTTTTAGCGTTCACAATCATAACAGCAAAGGAAAGCAGTCACAATCATGAGGAGGATCATAATAGTACTAACTGCTATCAGTACATAAATTGCAATCCTCAGGCGTCGCTCACACATCTCTTCATCATGTGCCACCCTGCGGGGAGCGGCATGGGTCGTCTGCCTAGAAATAAAGCAATAACAGAAAAGGAAGGCCTTGATCCTTTCTAGGCCAACTATCTAAGTTTAAAGAGACCACTCAGTCTCAAGAACACCCACCTCTCTGGTTCCTCCGGGATGCGAAAAAGCACCCGTCTGGTAGGCGACGATGGCCTGAGAATCTAAGGGTAAAGGAACAATATACCACTATAGCCATAGCAAGGACATTGTCCTTACTGCCTGGCTATAGTGCTGTAGAGGGGAGGCCTTACCTCTGGGGAAGTCTGGGGATCCGGGGTCTCACCTTCACCCACGCCAGCCATTTTCTGCCGCTCGGGTGCTTGTTCCCCTAGCTATGTATTCTGGGAAATGCGCAGGCACAGTGTTCCCCCAGTCTCCCCACAGAAAGTACTAGAAAAGGAAGCTCACGCTTGCGTGAATCCAATGAAGGCAAAAGCTAGAATCAGACAAATATTTTGAAAAGTTAGACAGAGAATCGTTATATTAGAATTAAGGTGTAGTAAAAGAATTTACTAACTTTATAGAAAAAGGGGGATTGATACGGGGCTTTCTAACGAGATGCTTACAAAGGGTTAAAGGGTGCTTGCTAATAAAATGCTTGGTAAGGGGGGCTTACTAACAGTTTGTGTCAGAAATGACCTTGCATAAACAATGCCTACTATGAGCTCTGTGAAAATAGAATTATTTCTTTGATGAGTTCTAGTCTCCCACATTGGTCTGTTTAACTCCTTATCTGTTCAGGAATTTCTTGCGTCTCTCATAATTTGTCATAAATTCAGAGAAAGTATTTCATTGTAGCTAGTTCGAGCTCTCCCGTGTCTTTGAAAGTGTGCAAAACCTGCTGAAACCGGGTTTGTAGTTTGGATCAGAGTCAAGGGGAAACTGAGTCTGCACAAAACAGAAGGTTACTTGCGGTGATGAAGAGGAGCCATCTGACTTCATCCCCCACAACCCTCAACGACCACCACTAAACAGCAGTGCGCAGGCACAGTTGGGAGGAGTTTATGGGAATGACTTCTTGGAACTCATTTTAATACGAAGCGGGACAGGTTATGAATATGTATAGGTGTATGATGTAATCTAGTAATTTCGGATGGGGAGATGGTATAAGAATCCTACCAGATCTAACCAAAAGTGTGCCTCTGTTAGGTCACCCGCTCTTGCAAGAACGCATAATAAATTACTGCCTCACAAAAGTGTCTACCTCGAGTCCTTTCTCAGGACCCTTGTCATTTCTAACAAGGGGCATTCGTAGACAGGAGAGCAGAGCAGGCCGAGGAGAAGCCTACCTCACTGCCAGACTCTGCCGGGGCCTACTTTTAGAAGTTTTAAAAGAAAGAAAAAAGAAACTCCTATTAAGTTTCGGGGCTGAAAGCTCTGCCTGGACAGAGCACACACACACACAGCCCCTCACCACGGACCACCCCCTCACACCCAGGTAGCCCCACGATCCGCTCTGGTGCACTCTGGGGGTGCAGGGGCATTCTCAGAGACCGGAACAGAGCAGGCCAAGCAGAGGCCTACCTCACTTCCAGACCATGCCGGGACCTACTTTCACAAGTGCTAAGAAAATAAACCCCTCTAATAAGCTCCTACATGAACCCATGCCAGGGCTGAAAGCTCTACCTGGACTGAACACCCTCTTCCGCCACACACACACACACCGTCCATACACCACAAAACCCCCTGTAATCCCGGGTAGCCTCACGAGCAGCTGCGGAAAACAGGGGCATTCCTAAACAGGAGAGCAGAGCAGGCCGAGCAGAGGCCTACCTCACTGCCAGATTCTGCCGGGGCCTACTTTTACAACAGGTAAAAGAAAGAGAAAAGAAACTCCTATTAAGTTTTCGGGGCTGAAATCTCTGCCTGGACTGAGCACACACACACAGCCCCTCACCACGGACCACCCCCCCCCACCCAGGAAGACCCACGAGCCGCTCTGGTGCACTTTGGGGGTTAAGGGGCATTCTCAGACACCGGAATAGAGCAGGCCAAGCAGAGGCCTACCTCACTGCCAGACGCTTTTGGGACCTACTTTCACAAATGCTAACAAAACAATCCCCCTAATAAACCATTACATGAACCCATGCCGGGGCTGAAAGCTCTGCATGGACTGAACACAACCCCCCCACACACACACACCCCGTCTACACATCGCCCCCCACCTCCCAGATAGCCTTACGAGCAGATGCAGCTATATTTTGGGGTTCAGGGGCATTCCTAAACAGGAGAGCAGAGCAGGCCGAGCAGAAGCCTACCTCACTGCAAGACCATGCCCGAATCTTCTTTCACAGGGGCTAACAAAAAGAAACCCCTCCTAAGAAGCTGCTACAAAGAACCGGTGCCGGGACTGAAAGCTCTTCCTGGACTGAACAGACACCCACCCTCCACACACACCCTGCACACCACTGCCCCCTACTACCGAGTAGCCACACGAGCTGATCTGTTCACTTTCGGGGTGAGGGGTATTCTCAGCCACCAGAACAGAGCAGGCCAAGCAGAGGCCTACCTCACTGCCAGACTCTGTTGGGACCTACTTTCACAAGCGCTAACAAAACAATCCCCATAATAAGCTCCTACAGGAAACCCATGCCGGGGCTGGAAAGCTGTGCCTGGTCTCAAGACACATCCCCCCCCCCAACAGACACCTTCTACACACACACACTGCCAGCCTCTGCCGGGGCCTACTTTTACAACAGGTAAAAGAAAGAAAAAGGAAACTCCTATTAAGGTTTCGGGGCTGAAATCTCTGCGTGGTCCGAGCACACACACACAGCCCCTCACCCCAGACCACCCCCCCCACACCCAGATAGACCCACGAGCCGCTCTGGTGCACTTTCGGGGTGTAGGGACATTCTCAGAGACCGGAACAGAGCCGGCCAAGCAGAGGCCTACCTCACTGCCAGACTCTGTTGGGACCTACTTTCACAACTGCTAAAAAAACAATCCCCCTAATGAACTCTTACATGAACCCATGCCGGGGATGAAAGCTCTGCCTGGAGTGAACACAACCCCCCCCCCCGCACACACACCGTCTACACATACCCACCTGACCTACCGGGTAGCCTCACGAGCAGCTCCAGCTATACTCTGGGATTCAGGGGCATTCCTAAACAGGAGAGCAGAGCAGGGGGAGCAGAGGCATACCACACTGCCAGACCAGGCCTAAAACTACTTTCAGAAGGGCTAACAAAAAGAAACCCCTCCTAAGAAGCTGCTACAAAAAGCCGTACGGGGGCTGAAAGCTCTTCCTGGACTGAACACACACCCACCCCCAAAACACACCCTGCACACCACCCCCGTCAAATATCGGGTAGCCACACGAACTGCTCTGGTGCACTTTGGGGGTGCAGGGGCATTCTCAGCCACAAGAGAAGAGCAGGCCAAGCAGAGGCCTTCCTCACTGCAAGATTCGGTTGGGAACTACTTTCACAAGCGCTAACAAAACAATCCACCTAATAAGCTCCTATATGAACCCAGGTCGGGGCTGAAAGCTCTGCCTGGTCTGAACACACACACCCCACCAACAGACACACACCGTCCACACACACAAACACCCCCAATCCCAGGTATCTGCACGGGCAGATACAGCTAACTTTGGGGTTCAGGGGCATTCCTAAACAGGAGAGCAGAGCAGGGGCCTACCTCACTGCCAGACCATGCCGGGACCTATTTTCACAAGTGCTAACAAAAAGAAACCCCCCTAAGGAGCTGCTACAAAGATCCGGTGCCGGGGCTGAAAGCTCTTCCTGGACCGCGCACACACACCAACTACCACCACTCCCAGGTAGCCCCACGTACCGCTCCGCTGCACTTTGGGGCTGAAGGGGCATTCTCAGCCTCAGGAACAGAGGGGGCCAAGCAGAGGCCTACCTCACTTCCAGACCATGCCGGGACATACTTTCAAAGGTGCTAACAAAATAAACCCCCCTAGTAAGCTCCTACATGAACCCATGCCAGGGCTGAAAGCTCTACCTTGACTGAACAACCGCCCCCGCCATACACACACCCCCCCCCCAATCCAAACACCACACCACCATCCCACACTCCTGGGTAGCCTCACGAGCAGCTGCAGATAACAGGGTCATTTTTAAACAGGAGAGCAGAGCAGGCCGAGCAGACCACTACCTCACTGCCAGCCTCTGCCGGGGCCTACTTTTACAACTGGTAAAACAAAGAAAAAAGAAACTGCTATTCAGCTTTCGGGGTTGAAAGCTCAGCCTGGACTGAGCATACACACACGGCCCATAAACCCGGACCACCCCCCCGAACCCAGGTAGCCCCACGAGCCTCTCTGGTGCAATTTGGGGGTTAAGGGGCATTCTCAGCCACGGGAACAGAGGAGGCCAAGCAGAGGCCTACCTCACTTCCAGACTCTGTTGGGACCTACTTTCAGAAGTGCTAACAAAACAATCTCCCTAATAAGCTCCTACAAGAACCCATGCCGAGGCTGAAAGCTCTGCCTGGAGTGAACACAACCCCACCCCCCGCACACACACCGTCTACACATACCCACCTGACCTACCGGGTAGCCTCACGAGCAGCTCCAGCTGTACTCTGGGGTTCAGGGGCATTCCTAAAAAGGAGAGCAGAGCAGGGGGATCAGAGGCATACCACACTGCCAGACCAGGCCTAAAACTACTTTCAGAAGGGCTAACAAAAAGAAACCCCTCCTAAGAAGCTGCTACAAAAAGCCGTACGGGGGCTGAAAGCTCTTCCTGGACTGAACACACACCCACCCCCAAAACACACCCTGCACACCACCCCCCTCAACTATCGGGTAGCCACACGAGCTGCTCTGGTGCACTTTGGGGGTGCAGGGGCATTCTCAGCCACAAGAGAAGAGCAGGCCAAGCAGAGGCCTTCCTCACTGCAAGATTCGGTTGGGAACTACTTTCACAAGCGCTAACAAAACAATCCACCTAATAAGCTCCTATATGAACCCAGGTCGGGGCTGAAAGCTCTGCCTGGTCTGAACACACACACCCCACCAACAGACACACACCGTCCACACACACAAACACCCCCAATCCCAGGTATCTGCACGGGCAGATACAGCTAACTTTAGGGTTCAGGGGCATTCCTAAACAGGGGAGCAGAGCAGTCTGAGCAGGGGCCTTACCTCACTGCCAGACCATGCCGGGACCTATTTTCACAAGTGCTAACAAAAAGAAACCCCTCTAAGAAGCTGCTACAAAGAACCCGTGCCGGGGCTGAAAGCTCTTCCTGGACCATACACACACCAACTACCACCACTCCCAGGTAGCCCCACGTACCGCTCCGCTGCACTTTGGGGCTGAAGGGGCATTCTCAGCCTCAGGAACAGAGGGGGCCAAGCAGAGGCCTACCTCACTTCCAGACCATGCCGGGACATACTTTCAAAGGTGCTAACAAAATAAACCCCCCTAGTAAGCTCCTACATGAACCCATGCCAGGGCTGAAAGCTCTACCTTGACTGAACAACCGCCCCCGCCATACACACACCACCCCCCCAATCCAAACACCACACCACCATCCCACACTCCTGGGTAGCCTCACGAGCAGCTGCGGATAACAGGGTCATTTTTAAACAGGAGAGCAGAGCAGGCCGAGCAGACCACTACCTCACTGCCAGCCTCTGCCTGGGCCTACTTTTACAACTGGTAAAACAAAGAAAAAAGAAACTGCTATTCAGATTTCGGGGTTGAAAGCTCAGCCTGGACTGAGCATACACACACGGCCCATAAACCCGGACCATCCCCCCGAACCCAGGTAGCCCCACGAGCCTCTCTGGTGCAATTTGGGGGTGCAGGGGCATTCTCAGCCACAGGAACAGAGCAGGCCAAGCAGAGGCCTACCTCACTGCCAGACTCTGTTGGGACAAACTTTCAAAAGTGCTAACAAAACAATCCCCCTAATAAGCTCCTACATGAACCCATGCCGGAGCTGAAAGCTCTTCCTGGACTGAACACAAACACCCGCCCAACACATACACACCGTCCACACACACCGCACCCCCCCCACAGCCGGGCAGCCTCAGGAGCAGCTCCAGCTAACTTTGGGGTTCAGGGGCATTCCTAAACAGGAGAGCAGAGCAGGCAGAGCAGGACCCTACCTCACTCTGCCTGCTCCTACTTTTAGAAGTGTGAAAAGAAAGAAAGAAGAAACTCCTATTAAGCTTTTGGGGCTGAAAGCTTTGCCTGGACTGAACACACAACACCCCCCCCACCCACACACACACCATCTACACATACCCCCTCCACACTCCCGGGTAGCCTCACGAGCAGCTCCAGCTAACTTTGGGGTTCAGGGGCATTCCTAAACAGGAGAGCAGAGCAGGGGCCTACCTCACTGCCAGACCATGCCGGGACCTATTTTCACAAGTGCTAACAAAAAGAAACCCCCCTAAGGAGCTGCTACAAAGATCCGGTGCCGGGGCTGAAAGCTCTTCCTGGACCGCGCACACACACCAACTACCACCACTCCCAGGTAGCCCCACGTACCGCTCTGCTGCAAATTCGGGGTGCAGGGGCATTCTCAGCCTCAGGAGCAGAGGGGGCCAAGCAGAAGCCTACCTCACTTCCAGACCATGCCGGGACATACTTTCCAAGGTGATAAGAAAATAAACCCCCCTAATAAGCTCCTACATGAACACATGCCAGGGCTGAAAGCTCTACCTTGACTGAACACCCGCCCCCGCCACACACACACACACACCGTCCACACACCACACAACCCCCCAAAATCCCGGGTAGCCTCACGAGCAGCTGCGGATAACAGGGTCATTCCTAAACAGGAGAGCAGAGCAGTCCGAGCAGAGGCCTACCTCACTGTCAGCCTCTACCAGGCCCTGATTTTAGAAGTGGTAAAAGAAAGAAAAAAACCCCTCCTATTAAGCTTTCGGGGCAGAAAGCTCTGCCTGGACTAAGCACACACACACAGCCCCTCACCCTGGACCACCCCCCCACACCCAGATAGCCCCACGGGCCGCTCTGGTGCACTTTGGGGGTTAAGGGGCATTCTCAGACACCGGAATAGAGCAGGCCAAGCAGAGGCCTACCTCACTGCCAGACGCTTTTGGGACCTACTTTCACAAATGCTAACAAAACAATCCCCCTAATAAACCATTACATGAACCCATGCCGGGGCTGAAAGCTCTGCATGGACTGAACACAACCCCCCCACACACACACACCCCGTCTACACATCGCCCCCCACCTCCCAGATAGCCTTACGAGCAGATGCAGCTATATTTTGGGGTTCAGGGGCATTCCTAAACAGGAGAGCAGAGCAGGCCGAGCAGAAGCCTACCTCACTGCAAGACCATGCCCGAATCTTCTTTCACAGGGGCTAACAAAAAGAAACCCCTCCTAAGAAGCTGCTACAAAGAACCGGTGCCGGGACTGAAAGCTCTTCCTGGACTGAACAGACACCCACCCTCCACACACACCCTGCACACCACTGCCCCCTACTACCGAGTAGCCACACGAGCTGCTCTGTTCACTTTCGGGGTGAGGGGTATTCTCAGCCACCAGAACAGAGCAGGCCAAGCAGAGGCCTACCTCACTGCCAGACTCTGTTGGGACCTACTTTCACAAGTGCTAACAAAACAATCCCCATAATAAGCTCCTACAGGAAACCCATGCCGGGGCTGGAAAGCTGTGCCTGGTCTCAAGACACATCCCCCCCCCCAACAGACACCTTCTACACACACACACTGCCAGCCTCTGCCGGGGCCTACTTTTACAACAGGTAAAAGAAAGAAAAAGGAAACTCCTATTAAGGTTTCGGGGCTGAAATCTCTGCGTGGTCCGAGCACACACACACAGCCCCTCACCCCAGACCACCCCCCCCACACCCAGATAGACCCACGAGCCGCTCTGGTGCACTTTCGGGGTGTAGGGACATTCTCAGAGACCGGAACAGAGCAGGCCAAGCAGAGGCCTACCTCACTGCCAGACTCTGTTGGGACCTACTTTCACAACTGCTAAAAAAACAATCCCCCTAATGAACTCTTACATGAACCCATGCCGGGGATGAAAGCTCTGCCTGGAGTGAACACAACCCCACCCCCCGCACACACACCGTCTACACATACCCACCTGACCTACCGGGTAGCCTCACGAGCAGCTCCAGCTATACTCTGAGGTTCAGGGGCATTCCTAAACAGGAGAGCAGAGCAGGGGGAGCAGAGGCATACCACACTGCCAGACCAGGCCTAAAACTACTTTCAGAAGGGCTAACAAAAAGAAACCCCTCCTAAGAAGCTGCTACAAAAACCCGTACGGGGGCTGAAAGCTCTTCCTGGACTGAACACACACCCACCCCCAAAACACACCCTGCACACCACCCCCGTCAAATATCGGGTAGCCACACGAACTGCTCTGGTGCACTTTGGGGGTGCAGGGGCATTCTCAGCCACAAGAGAAGAGCAGGCCAAGGAGAGGCCTTCCTCACTGCAAGATTCGGTTGGGAACTACTTTCACAAGCGCTAACAAAACAATCCACCTAATAAGCTCCTATATGAACCCAGGTCGGGGCTGAAAGCTCTGCCTGGTCTGAACACACACACCCCACCAACAGACACACACCGTCCACACACACAAACACCCCCAATCCCAGGTATCTGCACGGGCAGATACAGCTAACTTTGGGGTTCAGGGGCATTCCTAAACAGGAGAGCAGAGCAGGGGCCTACCTCACTGCCAGACCATGCCGGGACCTATTTTCACAAGTGCTAACAAAAAGAAACCCCCCTAAGGAGCTGCTACAAAGATCCGGTGCCGGGGCTGAAAGCTCTTCCTGGACCGCGCACACACACCAACTACCACCACTCCCAGGTAGCCCCACGTACCGCTCCGCTGCACTTTGGGGCTGAAGGGGCATTCTCAGCCTCAGGAACAGAGGGGGCCAAGCAGAGGCCTACCTCACTTCCAGACCATGCCGGGACATACTTTCAAAGGTGCTAACAAAATAAACCCCCCTAGTAAGCTCCTACATGAACCCATGCCAGGGCTGAAAGCTCTACCTTGACTGAACAACCGCCCCCGCCATACACACACCCCCCCCCCAATCCAAACACCACACCACCATCCCACACTCCTGGGTAGCCTCACGAGCAGCTGCAGATAACAGGGTCATTTTTAAACAGGAGAGCAGAGCAGGCCGAGCAGACCACTACCTCACTGCCAGCCTCTGCCGGGGCCTACTTTTACAACTGGTAAAACAAAGAAAAAAGAAACTGCTATTCAGCTTTCGGGGTTGAAAGCTCAGCCTGGACTGAGCATACACACACGGCCCATAAACCCGGACCACCCCCCCGAACCCAGGTAGCCCCACGAGCCTCTCTGGTGCAATTTGGGGGTTAAGGGGCATTCTCAGCCACGGGAACAGAGCAGGTCAAGCAGAGGCCTACCTCACTTCCAGACTCTGTTGGGACCTACTTTCAGAAGTGCTAACAAAACAATCTCCCTAATAAGCTCCTACAAGAACCCATGCCGAGGCTGAAAGCTCTGCCTGGAGTGAACACAACCCCACCCCCCGCACACACACCGTCTACACATACCCACCTGACCTACCGGGTAGCCTCACGAGCAGCTCCAGCTGTACTCTGGGGTTCAGGGGCATTCCTAAAAAGGAGAGCAGAGCAGGGGGATCAGAGGCATACCACACTGCCAGACCAGGCCTAAAACTACTTTCAGAAGGGCTAACAAAAAGAAACCCCTCCTAAGAAGCTGCTACAAAAAGCCGTACGGGGGCTGAAAGCTCTTCCTGGACTGAACACACACCCACCCCCAAAACACACCCTGCACACCACCCCCCTCAACTATCGGGTAGCCACACGAGCTGCTCTGGTGCACTTTGGGGGTGCAGGGGCATTCTCAGCCACAAGAGAAGAGCAGGCCAAGCAGAAGCCTTCCTCACTGCAAGATTCGGTTGGGAACTACTTTCACAAGCGCTAACAAAACAATCCACCTAATAAGCTCCTATATGAACCCAGGTCGGGGCTGAAAGCTCTGCCTGGTCTGAACACACACACCCCACCAACAGACACACACCGTCCACACACACAAACACCCCCAATCCCAGGTATCTGCACGGGCAGATACAGCTAACTTTGGGGTTCAGGGGCATTCCTAAACAGGGGAGCAGAGCAGGCTGAGCAGGGGCCTTACCTCACTGCCAGACCATGCCGGGACCTATTTTCACAAGTGCTAACAAAAAGAAACCCCTCTAAGAAGCTGCTACAAAGAACCCGTGCCGGGGCTGAAAGCTCTTCCTGGACCATACACACACCAACTACCACCACTCCCAGGTAGCCCCACGTACCGCTCCGCTGCACTTTGGGGCTGAAGGGGCATTCTCAGCCTCAGGAACAGAGGGGGCCAAGCAGAGGCCTACCTCACTTCCAGACCATGCCGGGACATACTTTCAAAGGTGCTAACAAAATAAACCCCCCTAGTAAGCTCCTACATGAACCCATGCCAGGGCTGAAAGCTCTACCTTGACTGAACAACCGCCCCCGCCATACACACACCACCCCCCCAATCCAAACACCACACCACCATCCCACACTCCTGGGTAGCCTCACGAGCAGCTGCGGATAACAGGGTCATTTTTAAACAGGAGAGCAGAGCAGGCCGAGCAGACCACTACCTCACTGCCAGCCTCTGCCTGGGCCTACTTTTACAACTGGTAAAACAAAGAAAAAAGAAACTGCTATTCAGATTTCGGGGTTGAAAGCTCAGCCTGGACTGAGCATACACACACGGCCCATAAACCCGGACCACCCCCCCGAACCCAGGTAGCCCCACGAGCCTCTCTGGTGCAATTTGGGGGTGCAGGGGCATTCTCAGCCACAGGAACAGAGCAGGCCAAGCAGAGGCCTACCTCACTGCCAGACTCTGTTGGGACAAACTTTCAAAAGTGCTAACAAAACAATCCCCCTAATAAGCTCCTACATGAACCCATGCCGGAGCTGAAAGCTCTTCCTGGACTGAACACAAACACCCGCCCAACACATACACACCGTCCACACACACCGCACCCCCCCCACAGCCGGGCAGCCTCAGGAGCAGCTCCAGCTAACTTTGGGGTTCAGGGGCATTCCTAAACAGGAGAGCAGAGCAGGCAGAGCAGGACCCTACCTCACTCTGCCTGCTCCTACTTTTAGAAGTGTGAAAAGAAAGAAAGAAGAAACTCCTATTAAGCTTTTGGGGCTGAAAGCTTTGCCTGGACTGAACACACAACACCCCCCCCACCCACACACACACCATCTACACATACCCCCTCCACACTCCCGGGTAGCCTCACGAGCAGCTCCAGCTAACTTTGGGGTTCAGGGGCATTCCTAAACAGGAGAGCAGAGCAGGGGCCTACCTCACTGCCAGACCATGCCGGGACCTATTTTCACAAGTGCTAACAAAAAGAAACACCCCTAAGGAGCTGCTACAAAGATCCGGTGCCGGGGCTGAAAGCTCTTCCTGGACCGCGCACACACACCAACTACCACCACTCCCAGGTAGCCCCACGTACCGCTCTGCTGCAAATTCGGGGTGCAGGGGCATTCTCAGCCTCAGGAGCAGAGGGGGCCAAGCAGAAGCCTACCTCACTTCCAGACCATGCCGGGACATACTTTCCAAGGTGATAAGAAAATAAACCCCCCTAATAAGCTCCTACATGAACACATGCCAGGGCTGAAAGCTCTACCTTGACTGAACACCCGCCCCCGCCACACACACACACACACCGTCCACACACCACACAACCCCCCAAAATCCCGGGTAGCCTCACGAGCAGCTGCGGATAACAGGGTCATTCCTAAACAGGAGAGCAGAGCAGTCCGAGCAGAGGCCTACCTCACTGTCAGCCTCTACCAGGCCCTGATTTTAGAAGTGGTAAAAGAAAGAAAAAAACCCCTCCTATTAAGCTTTCGGGGCAGAAAGCTCTGCCTGGACTAAGCACACACACACAGCCCCTCACCCTGGACCACCCCCCCACACCCAGATAGCCCCACGAGCCGCTCTGGTGCACTTTGGGGGTTAAGGGGCATTCTCAGACACCGGAATAGAGCAGGCCAAGCAGAGGCCTACCTCACTGCCAGACGCTTTTGGGACCTACTTTCACAAATGCTAACAAAACAATCCCCCTAATAAACCATTACATGAACCCATGCCGGGGCTGAAAGCTCTGCATGGACTGAACACAACCCCCCCACACACACACACCCCGTCTACACATCGCCCCCCACCTCCCAGATAGCCTTACGAGCAGATGCAGCTATATTTTGGGGTTCAGGGGCATTCCTAAACAGGAGAGCAGAGCAGGCCGAGCAGAAGCCTACCTCACTGCAAGACCATGCCCGAATCTTCTTTCACAGGGGCTAACAAAAAGAAACCCCTCCTAAGAAGCTGCTACAAAGAACCGGTGCCGGGACTGAAAGCTCTTCCTGGACTGAACAGACACCCACCCTCCACACACACCATGCACACCACTGCCCCCTACTACCGAGTAGCCACACGAGCTGCTCTGTTCACTTTCGGGGTGAGGGGTATTCTCAGCCACCAGAACAGAGCAGGCCAAGCAGAGGACTACCTCACTGCCAGACTCTGTTGGGACCTACTTTCACAAGTGCTAACAAAACAATCCCCATAATAAGCTCCTACAGGAAACCCATGCCGGGGCTGGAAAGCTGTGCCTGGTCTCAAGACACATCCCCCCCCCCAACAGACACCTTCTACACACACACACTGCCAGCCTCTGCCGGGGCCTACTTTTACAACAGGTAAAAGAAAGAAAAAGGAAACTCCTATTAAGGTTTCGGGGCTGAAATCTCTGCGTGGTCCGAGCACACACACACAGCCCCTCACCCCAGACCACCCCCCCCACACCCAGATAGACCCACGAGCCGCTCTGGTGCACTTTCGGGGTGTAGGGACATTCTCAGAGACCGGAACAGAGCAGGCCAAGCAGAGGCCTACCTCACTGCCAGACTCTGTTGGGACCTACTTTCACAACTGCTAAAAAAACAATCCCCCTAATGAACTCTTACATGAACCCATGCCGGGGATGAAAGCTCTGCCTGGAGTGAACACAACCCCACCCCCCGCACACACACCGTCTACACATACCCACCTGACCTACCGGGTAGCCTCACGAGCAGCTCCAGCTATACTCTGGGATTCAGGGGCATTCCTAAACAGGAGAGCAGAGCAGGGGGAGCAGAGGCATACCACACTGCCAGACCAGGCCTAAAACTACTTTCAGAAGGGCTAACAAAAAGAAACCCCTCCTAAGAAGCTGCTACAAAAACCCGTACGGGGGCTGAAAGCTCTTCCTGGACTGAACACACACCCACCCCCAAAACACACCCTGCACACCACCCCCGTCAAATATCGGGTAGCCACACGAACTGCTCTGGTGCACTTTGGGGGTGCAGGGGCATTCTCAGCCACAAGAGAAGAGCAGGCCAAGGAGAGGCCTTCCTCACTGCAAGATTCGGTTGGGAACTACTTTCACAAGCGCTAACAAAACAATCCACCTAATAAGCTCCTATATGAACCCAGGTCGGGGCTGAAAGCTCTGCCTGGTCTGAACACACACACCCCACCAACAGACACACACCGTCCACACACACAAACACCCCCAATCCCAGGTATCTGCACGGGCAGATACAGCTAACTTTGGGGTTCAGGGGCATTCCTAAACAGGAGAGCAGAGCAGGGGCCTACCTCACTGCCAGACCATGCCGGGACCTATTTTCACAAGTGCTAACAAAAAGAAACCCCCCTAAGGAGCTGCTACAAAGATCCGGTGCCGGGGCTGAAAGCTCTTCCTGGACCGCGCACACACACCAACTACCACCACTCCCAGGTAGCCCCACGTACCGCTCCGCTGCACTTTGGGGCTGAAGGGGCATTCTCAGCCTCAGGAACAGAGGGGGCCAAGCAGAGGCCTACCTCACTTCCAGACCATGCCGGGACATACTTTCAAAGGTGCTAACAAAATAAACCCCCCTAGTAAGCTCCTACATGAACCCATGCCAGGGCTGAAAGCTCTACCTTGACTGAACAACCACCCCCGCCATACACACACCCCCCCCCCAATCCAAACACCACACCACCATCCCACACTCCTGGGTAGCCTCACGAGCAGCTGCAGATAACAGGGTCATTTTTAAACAGGAGAGCAGAGCAGGCCGAGCAGACCACTACCTCACTGCCAGCCTCTGCCGGGGCCTACTTTTACAACTGGTAAAACAAAGAAAAAAGAAACTGCTATTCAGCTTTCGGGGTTGAAAGCTCAGCCTGGACTGAGCATACACACACGGCCCATAAACCCGGACCACCCCCCCGAACCCAGGTAGCCCCACGAGCCTCTCTGGTGCAATTTGGGGGTTAAGGGGCATTCTCAGCCACGGGAACAGAGCAGGTCAAGCAGAGGCCTACCTCACTTCCAGACTCTGTTGGGACCTACTTTCAGAAGTGCTAACAAAACAATCTCCCTAATAAGCTCCTACAAGAACCCATGCCGAGGCTGAAAGCTCTGCCTGGAGTGAACACAACCCCACCCCCCGCACACACACCGTCTACACATACCCACCTGACCTACCGGGTAGCCTCACGAGCAGCTCCAGCTGTACTCTGGGGTTCAGGGGCATTCCTAAAAAGGAGAGCAGAGCAGGGGGATCAGAGGCATACCACACTGCCAGACCAGGCCTAAAACTACTTTCAGAAGGGCTAACAAAAAGAAACCCCTCCTAAGAAGCTGCTACAAAAAGCCGTACGGGGGCTGAAAGCTCTTCCTGGACTGAACACACACCCACCCCCAAAACACACCCTGCACACCACCCCCCTCAACTATCGGGTAGCCACACGAGCTGCTCTGGTGCACTTTGGGGGTGCAGGGGCATTCTCAGCCACAAGAGAAGAGCAGGCCAAGCAGAAGCCTTCCTCACTGCAAGATTCGGTTGGGAACTACTTTCACAAGCGCTAACAAAACAATCCACCTAATAAGCTCCTATATGAACCCAGGTCGGGGCTGAAAGCTCTGCCTGGTCTGAACACACACACCCCACCAACAGACACACACCGTCCACACACACAAACACCCCCAATCCCAGGTATCTGCACGGGCAGATACAGCTAACTTTGGGGTTCAGGGGCATTCCTAAACAGGGGAGCAGAGCAGGCTGAGCAGGGGCCTTACCTCACTGCCAGACCATGCCGGGACCTATTTTCACAAGTGCTAACAAAAAGAAACCCCTCTAAGAAGCTGCTACAAAGAACCCGTGCCGGGGCTGAAAGCTCTTCCTGGACCATACACACACCAACTACCACCACTCCCAGGTAGCCCCACGTACCGCTCCGCTGCACTTTGGGGCTGAAGGGGCATTCTCAGCCTCAGGAACAGAGGGGGCCAAGCAGAGGCCTACCTCACTTCCAGACCATGCCGGGACATACTTTCAAAGGTGCTAACAAAATAAACCCCCCTAGTAAGCTCCTACATGAACCCATGCCAGGGCTGAAAGCTCTACCTTGACTGAACAACCGCCCCCGCCATACACACACCACCCCCCCAATC
Source organism: Porphyrio hochstetteri (assembly GCA_020800305.1). Lineage (NCBI taxonomy): Eukaryota > Metazoa > Chordata > Aves > Gruiformes > Rallidae > Porphyrio > Porphyrio hochstetteri. Next base: position 74,479 of record JAJHSY010000019.1, on the reverse strand, counting down.
CAAACACCACACCACCATCCCACACTCCTGGGTAGCCTCACGAGCAGCTGCGGATAACAGGGTCATTTTTAAACAGGAGAGCAGAGCAGGCCGAGCAGACCACTACCTCACTGCCAGCCTCTGCCTGGGCCTACTTTTACAACTGGTAAAACAAAGAAAAAAGAAACTGCTATTCAGATTTCGGGGTTGAAAGCTCAGCCTGGACTGAGCATACACACACGGCCCATAAACCCGGACCACCCCCCCGAACCCAGGTAGCCCCACGAGCCTCTCTGGTGCAATTTGGGGGTGCAGGGGCATTCTCAGCCACAGGAACAGAGCAGGCCAAGCAGAGGCCTACCTCACTGCCAGACTCTGTTGGGACAAACTTTCAAAAGTGCTAACAAAACAATCCCCCTAATAAGCTCCTACATGAACCCATGCCGGAGCTGAAAGCTCTTCCTGGACTGAACACAAACACCCGCCCAACACATACACACCGTCCACACACACCGCACCCCCCCCACAGCCGGGCAGCCTCAGGAGCAGCTCCAGCTAACTTTGGGGTTCAGGGGCATTCCTAAACAGGAGAGCAGAGCAGGCAGAGCAGGACCCTACCTCACTCTGCCTGCTCCTACTTTTAGAAGTGTGAAAAGAAAGAAAGAAGAAACTCCTATTAAGCTTTTGGGGCTGAAAGCTTTGCCTGGACTGAACACACAACACCCCCCCCACCCACACACACACCATCTACACATACCCCCTCCACACTCCCGGGTAGCCTCACGAGCAGCTCCAGCTAACTTTGGGGTTCAGGGGCATTCCTAAACAGGAGAGCAGAGCAGGGGCCTACCTCACTGCCAGACCATGCCGGGACCTATTTTCACAAGTGCTAACAAAAAGAAACCCCCCTAAGGAGCTGCTACAAAGATCCGGTGCCGGGGCTGAAAGCTCTTCCTGGACCGCGCACACACACCAACTACCACCACTCCCAGGTAGCCCCACGTACCGCTCTGCTGCAAATTCGGGGTGCAGGGGCATTCTCAGCCTCAGGAGCAGAGGGGGCCAAGCAGAAGCCTACCTCACTTCCAGACCATGCCGGGACATACTTTCCAAGGTGATAAGAAAATAAACCCCCCTAATAAGCTCCTACATGAACACATGCCAGGGCTGAAAGCTCTACCTTGACTGAACACCCGCCCCCACCATACACACATCCCCCCCCCCCCCCCCAATCCAAACACCACACCACCATCCCACACTCCTGGGTAGCCTCACGAGTGTCACCAACGTTTGCTGATTCTTCTCCTGGGAAACTCACAAACATGATCATTGTAAAATTTGTTTGATTAATCTTGAAAGGATCTCCTTGAGAACTTTTATGCTCGCATAAGCTTAAACAAATGTGATTGTACTTGCGAATCTTTAGATCTTAGTATCTCCATGCTTGCGTTAATGTGAAACCTACCCTAAGAGATTTTTTGTAAGAAACTTTATGCTTGTATTGGTATGATCAAACAAACCTGAAAGGACCACCTGGAGCATAACACCTGCCCTCCGAAACTGACCACAAGACGCATCAGCGGACTGAAACAAATCCTAGTCAATGATTGGATCAGAAGATGATGAAATGAATATACATGGAATTGTGTCTGTCGACCATAAAGATGGCTAGATAGCTTGAAAAATATATTACTTTGTTTGTCACTGAGTATAAATATCTGTAGCCCACCTCTCCTCTGCGCGGTGCAGTGAGACTCCGGTCCCTGCTCGCCCAGCGCTGCTTTTCTTTCTCTCTAAATTAATTGCTGCTAACACACTCCCAGCATGAGTGTCCTTTTTGCCGATAACAATTTTGGTGCCGTGACTCGGATCCGGTAACCGACAGCCAAGTACTTCTACAGGGAGGCGCCCCACCCGACTTTCTGGGTGGCCCTGAGGAAGTTCCCCGGCTGGTCAGTCCCGGATTTTCCGAACGGCAGAGAGAAAGAAAGAAATTTGATTCCCGTGCACGAAGATACCGAACGAAGAAGCTCGAGAGGAACGGCGCGTTTTCGGACATCCAGTACATAAATCTCACGGTCCCAGTCTTTCCGAAGGTACTGGTAAGTCCTTGCGTTTCCGTTCGGGAATACCCCCCCTTAAATAGGTCGGGATACCGAACGAAGAAGCTCGAGAGCTAGCGCGAGCTTTCTGACATTCAGTACATAAATCTCACGGTCCCGGTCTTTCCGAAGGTACTGATAAGTCATTGCGTTTCCGTTCGGTAATACCCCCCTTCAAATGGGTCAGGAAAATAGTAAATCTAAGGGAATCCCCGACCCTAAAGTTCCCCCAGAAAGTCCATTAGGATTAATGATACGTCATTGGGGAGAATCCTCGATTCGAAAGGGAAAATCAAAAGAAAAGATGATTCGTTATTGTGTATACACATGGGGGGAAAAGGAAATTGGGAAAAATATCTTTTGGCCTCGATTTGGTTCCTTTGAGGACTGGGTATGTCAAGCCCTTAATTTTTATGTGAATAATCAGACTCCTTATAGTCAAGAGGAGAGTCAGTATGCCTTTCTGTGGATAGTCGCTTCTAAAGATGACAAGATAGCGACGATTTATACTTTAGGAACTAAGCCAAGGAGGAGGAACTCTAACGAGTTGATTTACCCTCCTCCTTATGTAGGAGACCCCTCGGCCCCATCACCCCCACCAAGTTCCCCTATAAATAGACCTCGTACAAGGAGATTTGCTCGGACAGAGGCAGCTCAGGGACTCTTTCCCTTATGAGAAGCACCCATGGGGGGACCACAACCGGGTATAGGGTATGTATCTATACCATTAAACAGCGGTGACGTAAGGGAATTCAAAAAGGAGATGGGACGTCTTTTGGATGATCCGCTAGGAGTGGCGGATAAATTAGATCAGTTCTTAGGTCCTAGTATATACACCTGGGACGAATTAGAAGCGATCTTGAAAGTATTATTTACAAATGAAGAAAGGGGACTATTTATACAGATTCAAAATATGCATACAGGGTAGTCCATGTATTCGGAAAAATTTGGGAAGAACGAGGACTAATTAACACCCGAGGAAAGGGACTGATTCATGAACAACTGATAAAGGAGGTCTTAAAGGCACTCCGGGGCCCTAAAAGAATAGCTATGGTGCATGTTAAAGGTCATCAAAAGGGCCTATCCCCAATAGTACGAGGAAATAATCTAGCAGATTTAGAGGCCAAACGGGCAGCCCTCTTAGCGATACGAGAAAGTCCGATGCCCGAGAAAAAAGTAGAAACACAGACACAAACCGAATACAAATTTACCAAACAGGAAGAGGAAAAATTTAGAGAGATGGGGATTAACCAAAAACAAGGACAGTGGTTTCTCCCAGATGGACAACAAGTATTGCCAAAAGGGGAGGCATGGAATTTTCTTAACAAATTGAACCAAAAAAAAAAAAACCTCATTCGGCCACACAGTCCTTGGTGGACGATTTTGAAACAAAATTTGCCGCTATTGGAATTCACACATTGGCTAAACGAATAATTATGGGATGCCTAACTTGTCAACGAGTTAACAAGAGAAACCTTAGAGAAAGAATACAAGGAGGGCGAGACTTGTCTAAGCGCCCCTTTGAGAGAGTACAGATAGACTTCACGGACTTACCGAAACAGGGCAGATACCGATATCTACTGGTAATAGTGGATCATTTCACCCACTTCGTTGAAGCTTATCCTACCTCCAGAGCAACTGCCTAAGTTGTAGCTAAAATACTTCTGGAGGAAGTCATTCCCCGATATGGAGTAGTGTGGTCGATAGATTCAGATCGGGGATCCCACTTTACCTCCCAAGGGATCCAGAACCTATCCCAAGCCTTAGGGATCAAGTAGGAACTTCACGCTCCGTATCATCCCCAGAGTTCGGGTAGAGTAGAGAGAATGAATGGAGAAATTAAAAAACACCTCACAAAACTCATGTTAGAAACAGGATTAAATTGGCTTAGGTGTCTACCCCTGGCACTCTTACAAATAAGAACTCGCCCCCGAGCTGATGTTGGCCTTTCCCCTTATGAAATCCTGTATGGGATGCCTTATGATTTTGGACAAAATCCTGATTCATCTAACTTGAGTGATAGAAATTTGGAAAGCTATCTAAATATCTTAAATAAGAGACGAGAACAACTTAGGAAAAAAGGATTAATAACTCAAAGGCCCCCACTAGACTTGGCCATACATCGTATACAACCAGGAGACCAGGTATTAATAAAATCCTGGAAAGAAACTAATTTGACTCCCCGATGGGAGGGACCTTATCTCGTTTTGCTTACAACAGATTCTGCGATACGGACGAAAGAAAAGGGGTGGACTCACGCTAGCAGGGTAAAGAAAACAACCTCAGCAGACAAGTGGACGTCGACCCATCATCCAGACTCCCTGAGGATCACCTTAAAACGACAAACTGAATGAATGAACGAGGGAGAAAAACTTAAACTCTGGTTTGGACTGCCGACCTACGAATCATTACGGAGAGTATCGTATGTCTCCTGGGTACAGGGGAGAATACCATATCTAGGGGAAAAAGGAGGCCTTCATAGGGCCTGTAAGGAAGGATGGACTTACTAGCCTTGTGATGTGATATTGAGACTGGGATCCCAACCCAATCTATATTGCCCAGACGAATACCCTGTTTGAAACATCCTTTATCGGGCCACGAGGCCTGGGTCCAATGTATCTGTTATAATTGTAAACAGATTTGGAATTGTACTTCCCGGTTTAGACAGGCTTATTGCATATATTGTAGACAACATCGAAATTACGGATCAGGACAGGAAAATATACTCACACTCTTTTGCGGATGGGAATTGTTAATACCGTATTGGTGGGAATTTTTGAAATTAACCGAATTAAGGTAGTCACCAAGTGTAAAAAAACGATTTCGCTGGAAACTGAGCAAACCCAATACCTAAAACAAAAATCCATTCTCAGAAGGGAGAAAGGAAGGAGTGAATAGGAACAGGCCGCCCCTGAAGACACTGAGTTGTTGCCGAGAAGAACGTTACCCGGTTGCCCTTCTGCCCAGGGTAGACCGAGGAAGGGCAAAGCCAGTAAAACATGTGGGGCAGACGGCTTTTCCTTATTCTTGAGGTCCTCCTATCTCCTTGTGGAATTAGCCATCAACCATACAAATGGATTCTGAAAGGTACTGGAAGTGGCTCAGAAAACAAAGTTGTTAAAACGATCATGTAACCAACCCGGAGAATATTTTTGTGGATATTGGGGCTGTGAAACAATAGCATCAGCCTGGTCTCCCACCGAGCCGGACCAATTCCTATCCGTAAAATGGTACTCCAATGGCAGTATAAGCTTACTTGTGAACAGATATGGGGACTCTACGTGGCTTATAGGGAAAACTTGGGGCCTAAGGTACTATGTTAACGGAAGAGACCCAGGAGGATTCTTTTCTATCCAGAAGAAGAAGCTATCTTTACCTTCCTTGACTGTAGGGCCCAGCCAAGTGATGTCAGTCAAACCCCGCCCCTCAGTCACCCAACCTCCAGTTCCTCTAGAAACTTCAATTAAACCTGTTATAAAACCCGAAAATTCGACATTTGGGGATAGGGATTCCCTATGGACTCTAATGAAAGCGGCCTTCATTGTAATTAATCACACACATCCTAACATCACTAATGATTGTTGGTTCTGTTATGGAATAAGGCCCCCTTATTATGAAGGTATAGCAACCCCTCTTTGCTTTTCAGTAGGAAACATGACTCTACCTCCTCCTCAGTGTAGCTGGACAAATGCTGACCAACAAAAGGCCAAACTCACCCTACAAGAAATAACAGGAAAAGGACAATGTATAGGAAAGGTTCCAGCCAATAAGCAAAACCCTTGTAACGTAACTCTAACTTGGAATGAGACCACTCTCCCAGCTACCAAGTGGAAATGGGCTATTCCTAATAATGGGACCTGGTGGATTTGCTCGATATCTGGGCTCCAACCCTGTTTATCTCTTTTTATAGTATATAACAATCTTGAATTTTGTGTCCAAGTCACAATAATGCCACGAATATTGATACACTCCTCAACCGAAGTCATGAGCAACCAGGAAGGGGATCTATTAAGGTATAAAAGAGAACCTATAACAGCCCTCACCGTAGCCACCTTGGTGGGCCTCAGCATAGTTGGAGTCGGTATAGGAACTACTTCAATAATATTGCAACAAAAGGGACTATTCGCACTTCAGGCAGCCGTAGACGAGGACTTGGCACAGTTAGAAAAATCAATCTCTTACCTTGAAAAATCGTTAACTTCTTTATCAGAAGTAGTATTGCAAAACAGAAGGGGTCTGGATTTAATATTCCTAAGGGAAGGAGGACTGTGTGTAGCTTTAGGAGAAGAATGCTGTTTCTATGCTGATCATACCGGGATAGTTCGAGATTCTTTAGCAAAAGTACGGGAAAGATTAGAACAAAGGAAAAGGGAGAGAGAGTTCCAGGCCCCTTGGTATGAGAATTGGTTCAAGTGGTCACCTTGGGTCACCACTTTGCTGTCAACAATTGCTGGACCTGTAATTATCTTGATCCATATATTAACTTTTCGACCTTGCATATTGAATAAGATAGTGACTTTAATTAAACAGAGAATAGACCGAATCGAAATTCTCACTATTCGGGCTATGGAATCAGCAAACAGGTAATCAAAAGAAAAGGGGTGGAATTGTCACCAACGTTTGCTGATTCTTCTCCTGGGAAACTCACAAACATGATCATTGTAAAATTTGTTTGATTAATCTTGAAAGGATCTCCTTGAGAACTTTTATGCTCGCATAAGCTTAAACAAATGTGATTGTACTTGCGAATCTTTAGATCTTAGTATCTCCATGCTTGCGTTAATGTGAAACCTACCCTAAGAGATTTTTTGTAAGAAACTTTATGCTTGTATTGGTATGATCAAACAAACCTGAAAGGACCACCTGGAGCATAACACCTGCCCTCCGAAACTGACCACAAGACGCATCAGCGGACTGAAACAAATCCTAGTCAATGATTGGATCAGAAGATGATGAAATGAATATACATGGAATTGTGTCTGTCGACCATAAAGATGGCTAGATAGCTTGAAAAATATATTACTTTGTTTGTCACTGAGTATAAATATCTGTAGCCCACCTCTCCTCTGCGCGGTGCAGTGAGACTCCGGTCCCTGCTCGCCCAGCGCTGCTTTTCCTTCTCTCTAAATAAATTGCTGCTAACACACTCCCAGCGTGAGTGTCCTTTTTGCCGATAACAACGAGCAGCTTCGGATAACAGGGTCATTTTTAAACAGGAGAGCAGAGCAGGCCGAGCAGACCACTACCTCACTGCCAGCCTCTGCCGGGGCCTACTTTTACAACTGGTAAAACAAAGAAAAAAGAAACTGCTATTCAGGTTTCGGGGTTGAAAGCTCAGCCTGGACTGAGCATACACACACGGCCCATAAACCCGGACCACCCACCCACACCCAGGTAGCCCCACGAGCCTCTCTGGTGCACTTTGGGGGTTAAGGGGCATTCTCAGACACCGGAATAGAGCAGGCCAAGCAGAGGCCTACCTCACTGCCAGACTCAGTTGGGACCTACTTTCACAAATGCTAACAAAACAATCCCCCTAATAAACCATTACATGAACCCATGCCGGGGTTGAAAGCTCTGCATAGACTGAACACAACCCCCCCCCACACACACACACACCGTCTACACATCGCCCCCCACCTCCCAGACAGCCTTATGAGCAGATGCAGCTATATTTTGGGGTTCAGGGGCATTCCTAAACAGGAGAGCAGAGCAGGCCGAGCAGAAGCCTACCTCACTGCAAGACCATGCCCGAATCTTCTTTCACAGGGGCTAACAAAAAGAAACCCCTCCTAAGAAGCTGCTACAAAGAACCGGTGCCGGTACTGAAAGCTCTTCCTGGACTGAACAGACACCCACCCTCCACACACACCATGCACACCACTGCCCCCTACTACCGAGTAGCCACACGAGCTGCTCTGTTCACTTTCGGGGTGAGGGGTATTCTCAGCCACCAGAACAGAGCAGGCCAAGCAGAGGCCTACCTCACTGCCAGACTCTGTTGGGACCTACTTTCACAAGTGCTAACAAAACAATCCCCATAATAAGCTCCTACAGGAAACACATGCCGGGGCTGGAAAGCTGTGCCTGGTCTCAAGACACATCCCCCCCCCCAACAGACACCTTCTACACACACACACTGCTAGACTCTGCCGGGGCCTACTTTTAGAAGTGTTAAAAGAAAGAAAAAAATTCCTATTAAGCTTGCGGTGCTGAAAGCTCTGCCTGGATTGAGCACACACACACAGCCCCTCACCCCGGACCACCCCCTCACGCCCAGGAAGACCCACGAGCCGCTCTGGTGCACTTTGGGTGTGCAGGGGCATTCTCAGCCACAGGAATAGAGCAGGCCAAGCAGAGGCCTACCTCACTGCCAGACTCTGTTGGGACCTACTTTCACAAGGGCTAACGAAACAATCCCCCTAATAAGCTGCTATATGAACCCATGCAGGGGCTGGAAGCTCTGCCTGGTCTTAACACAGACACACCCCCCAACAGACACACACCGTCCACACACACACCACATCCCCAACAGCCGGGTAGACTCACGGGCAGCTCCAGCTAACTTTGGGGTTCAGGGGCATTCCTAAACAGGAGAGCAGAGCAGGCCGAGCAGAGCCGTACCTCACTGCCAGACTCTGCCTAATCTTACTTTTAGAAGTGTGAAAAGAAAGAAAGAAAGAAGAAACTCCTATTAAGCTTTCGGGTCTGAAAGCTGTGCCTGGACTGAACACACAACCCCCCCCCAACAAACACACACACATCATCTACACATATCCCCTCCACACTCCCGGGTAGCCTCACGAGCAGCTCCAGCTAACTTTGGAGTTCAGGGGCATTCCTAAACAGGAGACCAGAGCAGGCTGAGCAGGGGCCTACCTCACTGCCAGACCATGCCGGGACCTATTTTCACAAGTGCTAAAAAAAAGAAACCCTCCTAAGAAGCTGCTACAAAGATCCGGTGCCGGGGCTGAAAGCTCTTCCTGGACCGTACACACACCAAGCACCAACACTCCCAGGTAGCCCTACATGCCGCTCCGCTGCACTCTGGGGGTGCAGGTGCGTTGTCATCCTCAGGAGCAGAGCAGGCTGAGCAGAGGCCTACCTCACTTCCAGACCATGCCGGGATATACTTTCACAAGTGCTAAGAAAATGAACCCCCCTAATAAGCTCCTACATGAACCCATGCCAGGGCTGAAAGCTCTACCTTGACTGAACACCCTCTCCCGCCACACACACTCTGTCCACACACCACACAACGCCCCGTAATCCAGGGTAGCCTCACGAGCAGCTGCGGATAACAGGGTCATTCCTAAACAGGAGAGCAGAGCAGGCCAAGCAGAGGCCTACCTCACTGCCAGACTCTGTTGGGACCTACTTTCACAAGGGCTAACAAAACAATCTGCCTAATGAGCTCCTACATGAAACCTTGCCGGAGCTGAAATCTCTGCCTGAACTGAACACAACACCACAACACACACACTGTCTGCACATACCCACCTCACCTCCCGGGTAGCCTCACGACCAGATCCAGCTGCTCGTGTTGGTGTTCATGGTCAGGACATTCGGGGAGACTTGGGTAAGTCTCCCAGGTACCGAATGGAAAATAGCCGGCTTTAGGGGTTAGGAGAACCCCTGGGAACCTTCCTCCATACAGTCCCTTCGGGAGGATGGAAAGACATGTCACTCTGGGGATACCTGTAAGTCGTGAGGAGAGGTCCTACGCACGGTAAAGAACATTGGCGCTCGCCCCACGAGAGGATTCGAATGCGGTACGTGAGACCCTTGTGTGGTCTGGGCTTCGCGCTATTTGGGATAGCGTTAGCAATGTGGGATAGCTATCATTTATCTGCAGCCCATGGGAATTGAAATTACAGCATTGTGGTTAGAACTGGGATTTTCATAACCATTGGTACGCTTTGTGCGTGCAATAAGTTTTTGGTGCCCGGTACCGTGTGTTGTATAAGATATTTGTGTGAGTTTTTCTGAGTGCTGTATACGGATCTAAGGATTTGTGTGTGTGTGTGAGAATGAGATGCAGTCTGACTGCGAAGCGAGTGCAGAGTCCCAACCCGCGGTTCCGAATCTCCGCGAGGAGACCGGCCGGAGACGGACGAAGCGTATGACAGATTTAAACTGTCTGTGAAACCTTTCCGTGTAAACCATCATTTGCATTCGGTGTGGTGAGTGTGAGAGCAACTGAGTGGGAGAGCTCCTGCCTGTGACACAGGAGACGGGTTTGATTCCCGGGGGGAGTTGCTGCTCTGGTGACACTGATTTATTGGTATCGACTTCGGATATTGTTACAAGGAACTGTGTTTTGAAAATTGATTTGGATTTGACAAACTGTTTGTGTGAGTGAAACGACTTAACTCTAGTGTGAGTGGTGAGTGGCTGAGCTGCAGCATATCTGTGTGAGAGAGAAAGAAAAATACCCACTAGAAATTTATGGTTTGTTTTGTTTGGTGTAATCAGTTTTGAACTGAGAATGTATTAGAGAAGGAAAAACCCGTATAATTCTCGTTAGTATTACTGGAAAAATACTGTTTTGTGATTTGCAAACTAGAAAGAATATTAGAGGTGGAAAAGCTAAACTGGTGGTTTCAAATTATAGTAAAAACAAACCCCCCCTTCTGGGGAACAAAAGTCAGAGGGAGGGTGACCCCACCTCAAACGGGAGGATCGGGATTACACAGCATCCAGCAGAAGCTATTCTGCATTATCTTATGGTTTGTATACCTCAAGAAAACAAACCCCCTGTCTCAAGCATTACCCAAACTTAAGACACAGAGCCTGGGTAAAGTTTAAGTGCTTAACCTGTCATCTAGCACACAGCTGCCACTTTAGGTACGAGTGTCAGTGTCCTGCGTGCATCACTCTATTTTGTGTCTGGGAATTAGGGGTAACAACCTTGTGGGAAATATTGGAGGACTGGCAAGAGAGGAGACTGGAGGTGTTGGAAGCACGGAAGGAAGGTATGAGGAGGGGCAGGACAAGAATCCTGGCACAACAGGGTGGTATTTAAACAAGGGCCAGGGTCTTCGAAGCAGCAGTGGGAGAAGGTCAAAAGGGTGGAGCCTCGTTAGAAGGGAAATAGGGGAAGAAGGAGTGAGAAAAGCACCTAGGGAACGGCCCTGGGGTGTTAACTCAGGAGTGGGGAGGCAAGCAGTGGAATTACTGATGAGGAAAATCAAAGTGTAAAAGAATCAGGAAGATTACCTAACAAATGGTCTGCCCAGACATGCAAATTATATGTTTTAAATCAAGCATTACAATTGTTAAATAGGACAGAAGGGACGATTTATACTGACTCCAGGTATTCTTTTGGGGTAGCTCAAACATTTGGGAAAATATGGGATGAAAGAGGGTTAATTAACAGCAAAGGAAAGGAATTGGTACATGGGGAACTGGTGAACCAGGTTTTGAAGAATTTACTCCTACCCAGAGAAATTGCAATAGTCCGTGTAAATGGACATCAGAAAGGGAACTCCTTGGAAGCTAGAGGGAACCGACTGGCAGATGAGGTAACAAGAAAAGCTGCCTTAGGGCCTGAATTTGTTAAGATGTATAATCTTACTCCTTGTATATCTGAACCAAAGGGAGTTCCAGTTTTCACTGGAGAGAAAAAGGAACTGAAAGAATTGGGAGCTATTGAAACAGAAGAAGGGAGGTGGATTCTCCCAGGTGGACGAGAAATGCTAAACAAACAAATCATGAGGGAAATAATGGCCATTTTACATCAAGGGAGTCATTGGGGGGTACAAGCAATGTGTGACCTGATCCTAAGAAAGTATGGATGCATAGGAATCTACAGTATAGCTAAACAAATCTGTGAAAGGTGCATTGTTTGTAAAAAGATAAATAAAAAGGTTCTCAAGGAACAGCCTCAAGGAGGAAAAGAACCCGGTTTAAGACCTTTTCAAAGTATCCAAGTAGACTTCACGGAATTGCCACCCATGGGAAGTTGAAATATCTTCTGGTATTGGTTGACCATCTAACAGGATGGGTAGAAGCATATCCAATGGCTTCAGCCACAGCTGCAGGGGTAATTAAAATCCTTCTAGAACAGATCATTCCTAGGTATGGAATAATTGGAAATGTCAATTCAGACCAAGGGAGTCATTTTACATCCGGGGTGCTTCAAGGGACTATGGGAGGATTAGGGATATCCTGGGACTTTCATACTCCCTGGCATCCGCCCTCCTCTGGTAGGCTTGAACGAATGAATCAAACCCTAAAAAAACAATTATCAAAGTTAATTTTAGAAACCAAATTACCTTGGATCAAATGCTTGCCCATTGCCTTACTGAGAATTCGAACTGCACCTAGGAAAGGCTTAGGTGTATCTCCCTATGAAATGTTGTTTGGCTTGCCTTATATGGGTGAAATGGGAAAAATCCCAAGGTTTGAAACCAAAGACACTTTTCTTAAGAACTATATACTGGGGATATCCTCTTCTTTATCCTTTCTCAGGAGTAAAGGACTCCTTGCACAAACCCCACCATTGGAATTTGCAGTCCATACTATCCAACCTGGAATGGGTTCTAATTAAGTCATGGAAGGAATCCAAACTGCAGCCTGAATGGGAAGGCCTTTTCCAGGTTCTACTGACAACCGAAACTGCCGTGAGAACTGCTGAGAAGGGCTGGACTCATTACACCCGACTCAAAGGACCGGTGGAACACTCCTCTGAGGACGAACGTTGGTGTATAGAGCCCACCGAGAATCCTCTGCTCATCAAACTGAAGAAACAGTAATTTAAAGACTATTTGAAATAATCTTTTTATAGTAGAGATTCTGTTTAATTTTTTTTTTCTTATTACACCAGTATTTACTTATTGTGTTGGGGAGGGAGGAAATGGTTGAAAATGTTTAGAATAATGTTAATATGGTGTTTATACCTCACTATAATGAAAATAAGAGTGCTGGGTCATAATCAAATGAACTTAGAATTCAGCATTCCAGAAGGGAATGGGTTACAGAGCATCATATTTGACGCTTGCCAGATTTGGAATTGTGGGAGTCTAAAAAAAAAACCGAAGGGCACTAAGCCGTGCAGAGAAGTACATGTGTCCTGAACCAGTACAAGGTTGGACACTCCATAGGCAGGGTCCTCCTTGCCCTTCTTGGAGCAATGTTTGATGGACGACTTGGGTTAATGGATGGACATCAAATGTGAATCAAGAAAGTTGGTATTGGAAACCCCTAAAACAGATGATTACAGTCTCAAAAGGACACACTACCCACAATTGCAAAGAAAAAGCGTGTAATCTTATAATAGTTACTATCCGTGATGCTAATAGTACTGTCACTGGAGCCTATGGGCTAGGGATAGAGGTCACGGGAAGAGATCCATTAGGGCAATTCACAATGACGGTAGAAAAATCTGAAAATAGAGCCTCAAACAAGGAAGAAGAGTGGAAAAGTACACAGAAACCTAGGACAGAGGTAGGAGGATTTGTCAATGATCCTACAATAGTAAAAGTAGTTAGAATTGAGGATTTGAGACAGACATTTGAAGTAGAAACAGGATATGGAGACACGAATGCCTGGGTGGAATGGGTAAAATATACTGTGAAAAGTTTAAACAAGAGTGACTGCTATGCATGTGCCTCAGGGCGACCTAAACCACAGGTTGTACCTTTTCCTCTAGGATGGTCCAATGATCACACCAGAATGGAGTGCATTATTGCACTGAATCAGGAGAAGAAAAAAAAAAAACAAACCTGGGGAAATGATACCTGTAAAACACTTTCGCTTCTGTTCCCAGCCTTGCTGAAGAAGGACATTCAAACCCCCCCTGTTGCCACAGGTGTAGTTGGAAACCACACGGCTTGTCTCTCACGACAGGGCGGAGTGGCTACACAATTTTTAGGGGAGTTCTCAGGATGCAAGAGAACGGTGAATGTGACAAATGTTAAAGGTGGGAACTATTCCTCATTGCAGGTTGCGAGAGCTGACCTGTGGTGGTATTGTGGAGGAAGAGTTCTGAGGAATATTCTTCCGTCCAATTGGGAAGGCACTTGTGCTATTGTACAATTGGCCATCCCATTCACCCTGGCATTCCAAGAGGAAAAGGCTTCTAGGGAAAAAGAGATCAGGGCCAAAAGAAGCATATTGGGAACCTCCTTTGATGACAGTATATAACTCAATTGGAGTTCCTCAAGGGGTTCCTGATGAATTTAAAGCTAGGAAGCAAGTTACTGCGGGTTTTGAATCATTTCTTTTTTTTGGTGGGTCACAATAAACAAAAATGTAGATTGGATCAGTTATATCTACTATAATCAGCAAAGATTTATAAATTATACAAGGGATGCTGTTAAAGGAGTATCAGAACAATTGGATGCCAACAGTAGAATGACCTGGGAAAATCGAATGGTCCTAGATATGATGTTAGCAGAGAAAGGAGGAGTATGTGTTATGTTAGGAGGACAGTGTTGCACATTTATACCAAATAATACTGCTCCTGATGGAACAATTACCAGAGCTTTACAAGGCCTCACCACTTTGGCCGATGAACTAGCAGAAAATTCAGGAATAGATGCTACTCTTACTGGGTGGTTGGAATCTCGGTTTGGAAAATGGAAGGGAATGGTGGTATCAATTCTCACTTCTCTGATAGTGGTAGTAGGGATGTTAGTAGCCGTAGGGTGTTGTATAATCCCTTGTGTTAGGGGTCTAATACAGAGATTACTAGAAACTGCAATAAGTAAGAAGATGCCTCTGGAACCACCACCTTATAATATGCTTCTCCTGGAAGGACAAGAAACAGATAGTAGAGAATCTCAGGAAAGAGAATGTGAAACAATGCTGACCAGGTTTGAAGAAAGATGCAAAAGACAACAGTGAGTGTAAAGAAAAGAAGGGGGGGATTGTGGAAAATGCTGAGAAATGTTGCTTTTGCAAACTGAAAAGGGTTGTTGTATTTTGTGGAGGACTAAGGCTGTCTCATCAGAAATCCTTTGTAGGGAATTTAGAATGTAACAAATAGCACATAAGATAAAGGGGAAGCAAACTTTTACTTTACGTGTTATCAGTCACGTGGTGTAGCAGCTTCCCCCCCCCTTTTTTTTCCCGCTTTTGTCTAATAGATTTATAGAGAGAAACTCCTGATTAATTGAACAAAACTAAAATTTTTTAGCGTTCACAATCATAACAGCAAAGGAAAGCAGTCACAATCATGAGGAGGATCATAATAGTAGTAACTGCTATCAGTACATAAATTGCAATCCTCAGGCGTCGCTCACACATCTCTTCATCATGTGCCACCCTGCGGGGAGCGGCATGGGTCGTCTGCCTAGAAATAAAGCAATAACAGAAAAGGAAGGCCTTGATCCTTTCTAGGCCAACTATCTAAGTTTAAAGAGACCACTCAGTCTCAAGAACACCCACCTCTCTGGTTCCTCCGGGATGCGAAAAAGCACCCGTCTGGTAGGCAACGATGGCCTGAGAATCTAAGGGTAAAGGAACAATATACCACTATAGCCATAGCAAGGACATTGTCCTTACTGCCTGGCTATAGTGCTGTAGAGGGGAGGCCTTACCTCTGGGGAAGTCTGGGGATCTGGGTTCTCACCTTCACCCACGCCAGCCATTTTCTGCCGCTCGGGTGCTCGTTCCCCTAGCTATGTATTCTGGGAAATGCGCAGGCACAGTGTTCCCCAAGTCTCCCCACAGAAAGTACTAGAAAAGGAAGCTCACGCTTGCGTGAATCCAATGAAGGCAAAAGCTAGAATCAGACAAATATTTTGAAAAGTTAGACAGAGAATCGTTATATTAGAATTAAGGTGTAGTAAAAGAATTTACTAACTTTATAGAAAAAGGGGGATTGATACGGGGCTTTCTAACGAGATGCTTACAAAGGGTTAAAGGGTGCTTGCTAATAAAATGCTTGGTAAGGGGGGCTTACTAACAGTTTGTGTCAGAAATGACCTTGCATAAACAATGCCTACTATGAGCTCTGTGAAAATAGAATTATTTCTTTGATGAGTTCTAGTCTCCCACATTGGTCTGTTTAACTCCTTATCTGTTCAGGAATTTCTTGCGTCTCTCATAATTTGTCATAAATTCAGAGAAAGTATTTCATTGTAGCTAGTTCGAGCTCTCCCGTGTCTTTGAAAGTGTGCAAAACCTGCTGAAACCGGGTTTGTAGTTTGGATCAGAGTCAAGGGGAAACTGAGTCTGCACAAAACAGAAGGTTACTTGCGGTGATGAAGAGGAGCCATCTGACTTCATCCCCCACAACCCTCAACGACCACCACTAAACAGCAGTGCGCAGGCACAGTTGGGAGGAGTTTATGGGAATGACTTCTTGGAACTCATTTTAATACGAAGCGGGACAGGTTATGAATATGTATAGGTGTATGATGTAATCTAGTAATTTCAGACGGGGAGATGGTATAAGAATCCTACCAGATCTAACCAAAAGTGTGCCTTTGTTAGGTCACCCGCTCTTGCAAGAACGCATAATAAATTACTGCCTCACAAAAGTGTCTACCTCGAGTCCTTTCTCAGGACCCTTGTCATTTCTAACAAGGGGCATTCGTAGACAGGAGAGCAGAGCAGGCCGAGGAGAAGCCTACCTCACTGCCAGACTCTGCCGGGGCCTACTTTTAGAAGTGTTAAAAGAAAGAAAAAAGAAACTCCTATTAAGTTTCGGGGCTGAAAGCTCTGCCTGGACAGAGCACACACACACATAGCCCCTCACCACGGACAACCCCCTCACACCCAGGTAGCCCCACGATCCGCTCTGGTGCACTCTGGGGGTGCAGGGGCATTCTCAGAGACCGGAACAGAGCAGGCCAAGCAGAGGCCTACCTCACTTCCAGACCATGCCGGGACCTACTTTCACAAGTGCTAAGAAAATAAACCCCCCTAATAAGCTCCTACATGAACACATGCCAGGGCTGAAAGCTCTACCTTGACTGAACACCCGCCCCCGCCACACACACACACACACCGTCCACACACCACAAAACCCCCTGTAATCCCGGGTAGCCTCACGAGCAGCTGCGGATAACAGGGTCATTCCTAAACAGGAGAGCAGAGCAGTCCGAGCAGAGGCCTACCTCACTGTCAGCCTCTACCAGGCCCTGATTTTAGAAGTGGTAAAAGAAAGAAAAAAACCCCTCCTATTAAGCTTTCGGGGCTGAAATCTCTGCCTGGACTGAGCACACACACACAGCCCCTCACCATGGACCACCCCCCCACACCCAGATAGCCCCACGAGCCGCTCTGGTGCACTTTGGGGGTTAAGGGGCATTCTCAGACACCGGAATAGAGCAGGCCAAGCAGAGGCCTACCTCACTGCCAGACGCTTTTGGGACCTACTTTCACAAATGCTAACAAAACAATCCCCCTAATAAACCATTACATGAACCCATGCCGGGGCTGAAAGCTCTGCATGGACTGAACACAACCCCCCCACACACACACACCCCGTCTACACATCGCCCCCCACCTCCCAGATAGCCTTACGAGCAGATGCAGCTATATTTTGGGGTTCAGGGGCATTCCTAAACAGGAGAGCAGAGCAGGCCGAGCAGAAGCCTACCTCACTGCAAGACCATGCCCGAATCTTCTTTCACAGGGGCTAACAAAAAGAAACCCCTCCTAAGAAGCTGCTACAAAGAACCGGTGCCGGGACTGAAAGCTCTTCCTGGACTGAACAGACACCCACCCTCCACACACACCCTGCACACCACTGTCCCCTACTACCGAGTAGCCACACGAGCTGCTCTGTTCACTTTCGGGGTGAGGGGTATTCTCAGCCACCAGAACAGAGCAGGCCAAGCAGAGGCCTACCTCACTGCCAGACTCTGTTGGGACCTACTTTCACAAGTGCTAACAAAACAATCCCCATAATAAGCTCCTACAGGAAACCCATGCCGGGGCTGGAAAGCTGTGCCTGGTCTCAAGACACATCCCCCCCCCCAACAGACACCTTCTACACACACACACTGCCAGCCTCTGCCGGGGCCTACTTTTACAACTGGTAAAACAAAGAAAAAAGAAACTGCTATTCAGCTTTCGGGGTTGAAAGCTCAGCCTGGACTGAGCATACACATATGGCCCATAAACCCGGACCACCCCCCCGAACCCAGGTAGCCCCATGAGCCTCTCGGGTGCAATTTGGGGGTGCAGGGGCATTCTCAGCCACAGGAACAGAGCAGGCCAAGCAGAGGCCTACCTCACTGCCAGACTCTGTTGGGACAAACTTTCACAAGTGCTAACAAAACAATCCCCCTAATAAGCTCCTACATGAACCCATGCCGGAGCTGAAAGCTCTGCCTGGACTGAACAGAAACACCCGCCCAACACATACACACCGTCCACACACACTCCACCCCCCCCACAGCCGGGCAGCCTCAGGAGCAGCTCCAGCTAACTTTGGGGTTCAGGGGCATTCCTAAACAGGAGAGCAGAGCAGGCAGAGCAGGACCCTACCTCACTCTGCCTGCTCCTACTTTTAGAAGTGTGAAAAGAAAGAAAGAAGAAACTCCTATTAAGCTTTTGGGGCTGAAAGCTCTGCCTGGACTGAACACACAACACCCCCCCCCACCCACACATACACCATCTACACATACCCCCTCCACACTCCCGGGTAGCCTCACGAGCAGCTCCAGCTAACTTTGGGGTTCAGGGGCATTCCTAAACAGGAGAGCAGAGCAGGGGCCTACCTCACTGCCAGACCATGCCGGGACCTATTTTCACAAGTGCTAACAAAAAGAAACCCCCCTAAGGAGCTGCTACAAAGATCCGGTGCCGGGGCTGAAAGCTCTTCCTGGACCGCGCACACACACCAACTACCACCACTCCCAGGTAGCCCCACGTACCGCTCCGCTGCAAATTCGGGGTGCAGGGGCATTCTCAGCCTCAGGAGCAGAGGGGGCCAAGCAGAAGCCTACCTCACTTCCAGACCATGCCGGGACATACTTTCCAAGGTGATAAGAAAATAAACCCCCCTAATAAGCTCCTACATGAACACATGCCAGGGCTGAAAGCTCTACCTTGACTGAACACCCGCCCCCGCCATACACACACACACACCGTCCACACACCACACAACCCCCCAAAATCCCGGGTAGCCTCACGAGCAGCTGCGGATAACAGGGTCATTCCTAAACAGGAGAGCAGAGCAGTCCGAGCAGAGACCTACCTCACTGTCAGCCTCTACCAGGCCCTGATTTTAGAACTGGTAAAAGAAAGAAAAAAACCCCTCCTATTAAGATTTCGGGGCAGAAAGCTCTGCCTGGACTAAGCACACACACACAGCCCCTCACCCTGGACCACCCCACCACACCCAGGTAGCCCCACGGGCCGCTCTGGTGAACTTTCGGGGTGTAGGGGCATTCTCAGCCACGGGAACAGAGCAGGTCAAGCAGAGGCCTACCTCACTGCCAGACTCTGTTGGGACCTACTTTCAGAAGTGCTAACAAAACAATCTCCCTAATAAGCTCCTACAAGAACCCATGCCGAGGCTGAAAGCTCTGCCTGGAGTGAACACAACCCCACCCCCCGCACACACACCGTCTACACATACCCACCTGACCTACCGGGTAGCCTCACGAGCAGCTCCAGCTATACTCTGGGGTTCAGGGGCATTCCTAAACAGGAGAGCAGAGCAGGGGGAGCAGAGGCATACCACACTGCCAGACCAGGCCTAAAACTACTTTCAGAAGGGCTAACAAAAAGAAACCCCTCCTAAGAAGCTGCTACAAAAAGCCGTACGGGGGCTGAAAGCTCTTCCTGGACTGAACACACACCCACCCCCAAAACACACCCTGCACACCACCCCCCTCAACTATCGGGTAGCCACACGAGCTGCTCTGGTGCACTTTGGGGGTGCAGGGGCATTCTCAGCCACAAGAGAAGAGCAGGCCAAGCAGAGGCCTTCCTCACTGCAAGATTCGGTTGGGAACTACTTTCACAAGCGCTAACAAAACAATCCACCTAATAAGCTCCTATATGAACCCAGGTCGGGGCTGAAAGCTCTGCCTGGTCTGAACACACACACCCCACCAACAGACACACACCGTCCACACACACAAACACCCCCAATCCCAGGTATCTGCACGGGCAGATACAGCTAACTTTGGGGTTCAGGGGCATTCCTAAACAGGGGAGCAGAGCAGGCTGAGCAGGGGCCTACCTCACTGCCAGACCATGCCGGGACCTATTTTCACAAGTGCTAACAAAAAGAAACCCCTCTAAGAAGCTGCTACAAAGAACCCGTGCCGGGGCTGAAAGCTCTTCCTGAACCATACACACACCAACTACCACCACTCCCAGGTAGCCCCACGTACCGCTCCGCTGCACTTTGGGGCTGAAGGGGCATTCTCAGCCTCAGGAACAGAGGGGGCCAAGCAGAGGCCTACCTCACTTCCAGACCATGCCGGGACATACTTTCAAAGGTGCTAACAAAATAAACCCCCCTAGTAAGCTCCTACATGAACCCATGCCAGGGCTGAAAGCTCTACCTTGACTGAACACCCGCCCCCGCCATACACACACCCCCCCCCCCCCCCCAATCCAAACACCACACCACCATCCCACACTCCTGGGTAGCCTTACGAGTGTCACCAACGTTTGCTGATTCTTCTCCTGGGAAACTCACAAACATGATCATTGTAAAATTTGTTTGATTAATCTTGAAAGGATCTCCTTGAGAACTTTTATGCTCGCATAAGCTTAAACAAATGTGATTGTACTTGCGAATCTTTAGATCTTAGTATCTCCATGCTTGCGTTAATGTGAAACCTACCCTAAGAGATTTTTTGTAAGAAACTTTATGCTTGTATTGGTATGATCAAACAAACCTGAAAGGACCACCTGGAGCATAACACCTGCCCTCCGAAACTGACCACAAGACGCATCAGCGGACTGAAACAAATCCTAGTCAATGATTGGATCAGAAGATGATGAAATGAATATACATGGAATTGTGTCTGTCGACCATAAAGATGGCTAGATAGCTTGAAAAATATATTACTTTGTTTGTCACTGAGTATAAATATCTGTAGCCCACCTCTCCTCTGCGCGGTGCAGTGAGACTCCGGTCCCTGCTCGCCCAGCGCTGCTTTTCTTTCTCTCTAAATTAATTGCTGCTAACACACTCCCAGCATGAGTGTCCTTTTTGCCGATAACAATTTTGGTGCCGTGACTCGGATCCGGTAACCGACAGCCAAGTACTTCTACAGGGAGGCGCCCCACCCGACTTTCTGGGTGGCCCTGAGGAAGTTCCCCGGCTGGTCAGTCCCGGATTTTCCGAACGGCAGAGAGAAAGAAAGAAATTTGATTCCCGTGCACGAAGATACCGAACGAAGAAGCTCGAGAGGAACGGCGCGTTTTCGGACATCCAGTACATAAATCTCACGGTCCCAGTCTTTCCGAAGGTACTGGTAAGTCCTTGCGTTTCCGTTCGGGAATACCCCCCCTTAAATAGGTCGGGATACCGAACGAAGAAGCTCGAGAGCTAGCGCGAGCTTTCTGACATTCAGTACATAAATCTCACGGTCCCGGTCTTTCCGAAGGTACTGATAAGTCATTGCGTTTCCGTTCGGTAATACCCCCCTTCAAATGGGTCAGGAAAATAGTAAATCTAAGGGAATCCCCGACCCTAAAGTTCCCCCAGAAAGTCCATTAGGATTAATGATACGTCATTGGGGAGAATCCTCGATTCGAAAGGGAAAATCAAAAGAAAAGATGATTCGTTATTGTGTATACACATGGGGGGAAAAGGAAATTGGGAAAAATATCTTTTGGCCTCGATTTGGTTCCTTTGAGGACTGGGTATGTCAAGCCCTTAATTTTTATGTGAATAATCAGACTCCTTATATTCAAGAGGAGAGTCAGTATGCCTTTCTGTGGATAGTCACTTCTAAAGATGACAAGATAGCGACGATTTATTCTTTAGGAACTAAGCCAAGGAGGAGGAACTCTAACGAGTTGATTTACCCTCCTCCTTATGTAGGAGACCCCTCGGCCCCATCACCCCCACCAAGTTCCCCTATAAATAGACCTCGTACAAGGAGATTTGCTCGGACAGAGGCAGCTCAGGGACTCTTTCCCTTATGAGAAGCACCCATGGGGGGACCACAACCGGGTATAGGGTATGTATCTATACCATTAAACAGCGGTGACGTAAGGGAATTCAAAAAGGAGATGGGACGTCTTTTGGATGATCCGCTAGGAGTGGCGGATAAATTAGATCAGTTCTTAGGTCCTAGTATATACACCTGGGACGAATTAGAAGCGATCTTGAAAGTATTATTTACAAATGAAGAAAGGGGACTATTTATACAGATTCAAAATATGCATACAGGGTAGTCCATGTATTTGGAAAAATTTGGGAAGAACGAGGACTAATTAACACCCGAGGAAAGGGACTGATTCATGAACAACTGATAAAGGAGGTCTTAAAGGCACTCCGGGGCCCTAAAAGAATAGCTATGGTGCATGTTAAAGGTCATCAAAAGGGCCTATCCCCAATAGTACGAGGAAATAATCTAGCAGATTTAGAGGCCAAACGGGTAGCCCTCTTAGCGATACGAGAAAGTCCGATGCCCGAGAAAAAAGTAGAAACACAGACACAAACCGAATACAAATTTACCAAACAGGAAGAGGAAAAATTTAGAGAGATGGGGATTAACCAAAAACAAGGACAGTGGTTTCTCCCAGATGGACAACAAGTATTGCCAAAAGGGGAGGCATGGAATTTTCTTAACAAATTGAACCAAAAAAAAAAAAACCTCATTCGGCCACACAGTCCTTGGTGGACGATTTTGAAACAAAATTCGCCGCTATTGGAATTCACACATTGGCTAAACGAATAATTATGGGATGCCTAACTTGTCAACGAGTTAACAAGAGAAACCTTAGAGAAAGAATACAAGGAGGGCGAGACTTGTCTAAGCGCCCCTTTGAGAGAGTACAGATAGACTTCACGGACTTACCGAAACAGGGCAGATACCGATATCTACTGGTAATAGTGGATCATTTCACCCACTTCGTTGAAGCTTATCCTACCTCCAGAGCAACTGCCTAAGTTGTAGCTAAAATACTTCTGGAGGAAGTCATTCCCCGATATGGAGTAGTGTGGTCGATAGATTCAGATCGGGGATCCCACTTTACCTCCCAAGGGATCCAGAACCTATCCCAAGCCTTAGGGATCAAGTAGGAACTTCACGCTCCGTATCATCCCCAGAGTTCGGGTAGAGTAGAGAGAATGAATGGAGAAATTAAAAAACACCTCACAAAACTCATGTTAGAAACAGGATTAAATTGGCTTAGGTGTCTACCCCTGGCACTCTTACAAATAAGAACTCGCCCCCGAGCTGATGTTGGCCTTTCCCCTTACGAAATCCTGTATGGGATGCCTTATGATTTTGGACAAAATCCTGATTCATCTAACTTGAGTGATAGAAATTTGGAAAGCTATCTAAATATCTTAAATAAGAGACGAGAACAACTTAGGAAAAAAGGATTAATAACTCAAAGGCCCCCACTAGACTTGGCCATACATCGTATACAACCAGGAGACCAGGTATTAATAAAATCCTGGAAAGAAACTAATTTGACTCCCCGATGGGAGGGACCTTATCTCGTTTTGCTTACAACAGATTCTGCGATACGGACGAAAGAAAAGGGGTGGACTCACGCTAGCAGGGTAAAGAAAACAACCTCAGCAGACAAGTGGACGTCGACCCATCATCCAGACTCCCTGAGGATCACCTTAAAACGACAAACTGAATGAATGAACGAGGGAGAAAAACTTAAACTCTGGTTTGGACTGCCGACCTACGAATCATTACGGAGAGTATCGTATGTCTCCTGGGTACAGGGGAGAATACCATATCTAGGGGAAAAAGGAGGCCTTCATAGGGCCTGTAAGGAAGGATGGACTTACTAGCCTTGTGATGTGATATTGAGACTGGGATCCCAACCCAATCTATATTGCCCAGACGAATACCCTGTTTGAAACATCCTTTATCGGGCCACGAGGCCTGGGTCCAATGTATCTGTTATAATTGTAAACAGATTTGGAATTGTACTTCCCGGTTTAGACAGGCTTATTGCATATATTGTAGACAACATCGAAATTACGGATCAGGACAGGAAAATATACTCACACTCTTTTGCGGATGGGAATTGTTAATACCGTATTGGTGGGAATTTTTGAAATTAACCGAATTAAGGTAGTCACCAAGTGTAAAAAAACGATTTCGCTGGAAACTGAGCAAACCCAATACCTAAAACAAAAATCCATTCTCAGAAGGGAGAAAGGAAGGAGTGAATAGGAACAGGCCGCCCCTGAAGACACTGAGTTGTTGCCGAGAAGAACGTTACCCGGTTGCCCTTCTGCCCAGGGTAGACCGAGGAAGGGCAAAGCCAGTAAAACATGTGGGGCAGACGGCTTTTCCTTATTCTTGAGGTCCTCCTATCTCCTTGTGGAATTAGCCATCAACCATACAAATGGATTCTGAAAGGTACTGGAAGTGGCTCAGAAAACAAAGTTGTTAAAACGATCATGTAACCAACCCGGAGAATATTTTTGTGGATATTGGGGCTGTGAAACAATAGCATCAGCCTGGTCTCCCACCGAGCCGGACCAATTCCTATCCGTAAAACGGTACTCCAATGGCAGTATAAGCTTACTTGTGAACAGATATGGGGACTCTACGTGGCTTATAGGGAAAACTTGGGGCCTAAGGTACTATGTTAACGGAAGAGACCCAGGAGGATTCTTTTCTATCCAGAAGAAGAAGCTATCTTTACCTTCCTTGACTGTAGGGCCCAGCCAAGTGATGTCAGTCAAACCCCGCCCCTCAGTCACCCAACCTCCAGTTCCTCTAGAAACTTCAATTAAACCTGTTATAAAACCCGAAAATTCGACATTTGGGGATAGGGATTCCCTATGGACTCTAATGAAAGCGGCCTTCATTGTAATTAATCACACACATCCTAACATCACTAATGATTGTTGGTTCTGTTATGGAATAAGGCCCCCTTATTATGAAGGTATAGCAACCCCTCTTTGCTTTTCAGTAGGAAACATGACTCTACCTCCTCCTCAGTGTAGCTGGACAAATGCTGACCAACAAAAGGCCAAACTCACCCTACAAGAAATAACAGGAAAAGGACAATGTATAGGAAAGGTTCCAGCCAATAAGCAAAACCCTTGTAACGTAACTCTAACTTGGAATGAGACCACTCTCCCAGCTACCAAGTGGAAATGGGCTATTCCTAATAATGGGACCTGGTGGATTTGCTCGATATCTGGGCTCCAACCCTGTTTATCTCTTTTTATAGTATATAACAATCTTGAATTTTGTGTCCAAGTCACAATAATGCCACGAATATTGATACACTCCTCAACCGAAGT
Source organism: Porphyrio hochstetteri (assembly GCA_020800305.1). Lineage (NCBI taxonomy): Eukaryota > Metazoa > Chordata > Aves > Gruiformes > Rallidae > Porphyrio > Porphyrio hochstetteri. Next base: position 49,015 of record JAJHSY010000019.1, on the reverse strand, counting down.
CATGAGCAACCAGGAAGGGGATCTATTAAGGTATAAAAGAGAACCTATAACAGCCCTCACCGTAGCCACCTTGGTGGGCCTCAGCATAGTTGGAGTCGGTATAGGAACTACTTCAATAATATTGCAACAAAAGGGACTATTCGCACTTCAGGCAGCCGTAGATGAGGACTTGGCACAGTTAGAAAAATCAATCTCTTACCTTGAAAACTCGTTAACTTCTTTATCAGAAGTAGTATTGCAAAACAGAAGGGGTCTGGATTTAATATTCCTAAGGGAAGGAGGACTGTGTGTAGCTTTAGGAGAAGAATGCTGTTTCTATGCTGATCATACCGGGATAGTTCGAGATTCTTTAGCAAAAGTACGGGAAAGATTAGAACAAAGGAAAAGGGAGAGAGAGTCCCAGGCCCCTTGGTATGAGAATTGGTTCAAGTGGTCACCTTGGGTCACCACTTTGCTGTCAACAATTGCTGGACTTGTAATTATCTTGATCCTTATATTAACTTTTCGACCTTGCATATTGAATAAGATAGTGACTTTAATTAAACAGAGAATAGACCGAATCGAAATTCTCACTATTCGGGCTATGGAATCAGCAAACAGGTAATCAAAAGAAAAGGGGTGGAATTGTCACCAACGTTTGCTGATTCTTCTCCTGGGAAACTCACAAACATGATCATTGTAAAATTTGTTTGATTAATCTTGAAAGGATCTCCTTGAGAACTTTTATGCTCGCATAAGCTTAAACAAATGTGATTGTACTTGCGAATCTTTAGATCTTAGTATCTCCATGCTTGCGTTAATGTGAAACCTACCCTAAGAGATTTTTTGTAAGAAACTTTATGCTTGTATTGGTATGATCAAACAAACCTGAAAGGACCACCTGGAGCATAACACCTGCCCTCCGAAACTGACCACAAGACGCATCAGCGGACTGAAACAAATCCTAGTCAATGATTGGATCAGAAGATGATGAAATGAATATACATGGAATTGTGTCTGTCGACCATAAAGATGGCTAGATAGCTTGAAAAATATATTACTTTGTTTGTCACTGAGTATAAATATCTGTAGCCCACCTCTCCTCTGCGCGGTGCAGTGAGACTCCGGTCCCTGCTCGCCCAGCGCTGCTTTTCTTTCTCTCTAAATAAATTGCTGCTAACACACTCCCAGCGTGAGTGTCCTTTTTGCCGATAACAACGAGCAGCTTCGGATAACAGGGTCATTTTTAAACAGGAGAGCAGAGCAGGCCGAGCAGACCACTACCTCACTGCCAGCCTCTGCCGGGGCCTACTTTTACAACTGGTAAAACAAAGAAAAAAGAAACTGCTATTCAGCTTTCGGGGTTGAAAGCTCAGCCTGGACTGAGCATACACACACGGCCCATAAACCCGGACCACCCCCCCACACCCAGGTAGCCCCACGAGCCTCTCTGGTGCACTTTGGGGGTTAAGGGGCATTCTCAGACACCGGAATAGAGCAGGCCAAGCAGAGGCCTACCTCACTGCCAGACTCAGTTGGGACCTACTTTCACAAATGCTAACAAAACAATCCCCCTAATAAACCATTACATGAACCCATGCCGGGGTTGAAAGCTCTGCATGGACTGAACACAACCCCCCCCCCCACACACACACACCGTCTACACATCGCCCCCCACCTCCCAGATAGCCTTATGAGCAGATGCAGCTATATTTTGGGGTTCAGGGGCATTCCTAAACAGGAGAGCAGAGCAGGCCGAGCAGAAGCCTACCTCACAGCAAGACCATGCCCGAATCTTCTTTCACAGGGGCTAACAAAAAGAAACCCCTCCTAAGAAGCTGCTACAAAGAACCGGTGCCGGTACTGAAAGCTCTTCCTGGACTGAACAGACACCCACCCTCCACACACACCCTGCACACCACTGCCCCCTACTACCGAGTAGCCACACGAGCTGCTCTGTTCACTTTCGGGGTGAGGGGTATTCTCAGCCACCAGAACAGAGCAGGCCAAGCAGAGGCCTACCTCACTGCCAGACTCTGTTGGGACCTACTTTCACAAGTGCTAACAAAACAATCCCCATAATAAGCTCCTACAGGAAACACATGCCGGGGCTGGAAAGCTGTGCCTGGTCTCAAGACACATCCCCCCCCCCAACAGACACCTTCTACACACACACACTGCTAGACTCTGCCGGGGCCTACTTTTAGAAGTGTTAAAAGAAAGAAAAAAATTCCTATTAAGCTTTCGGGGCTGAAAGCTCTGCCTGGATTGAGCACACACACACAGCCCCTCACCCCGGACCACCCCCTCACGCCCAGGAAGACCCACGAGCCGCTCTGGTGCACTTTGGGTGTGCAGGGGCATTCTCAGCCACAGGAATAGAGCAGGCCAAGCAGAGGCCTACCTCACTGCCAGACTCTGTTGGGACCTACTTTCACAAGGGCTAACGAAACAATCCCCCTAATAAGCTGCTATATGAACCCATGCAGGGGCTGGAAGCTCTGCCTGGTCTTAACACAGACACACCCCCCAACAGACACACACCGTCCACACACACACCACATCCCCAACAGCCGGGTAGACTCACGGGCAGCTCCAGCTAACTTTGGGGTTCAGGGGCATTCCTAAACAGGAGAGCAGAGCAGGCCGAGCAGAGCCGTACCTCACTGCCAGACTCTGCCTAATCTTACTTTTAGAAGTGTGAAAAGAAAGAAAGAAAGAAGAAACTCCTATTAAGCTTTCGGGTCTGAAAGCTGTGCCTGGACTGAACACACAACCCCCCCCCAACAAACACACACACATCATCTACACATATCCCCTCCACACTCCCGGGTAGCCTCACGAGCAGCTCCAGCTAACTTTGGAGTTCAGGGGCATTCCTAAACAGGAGACCAGAGCAGGCTGAGCAGGGGCCTACCTCACTGCCAGACCATGCCGGGACCTATTTTCACAAGTGCTAAAAAAAAGAAACCCTCCTAAGAAGCTGCTACAAAGATCCGGTGCCGGGGCTGAAAGCTCTTCCTGGACCGTACACACACCAAGCACCAACACTCCCAGGTAGCCCTACATGCCGCTCCGCTGCACTCTGGGGGTGCAGGTGCGTTGTCATCCTCAGGAGCAGAGCAGGCTGAGCAGAGGCCTACCTCACTTCCAGACCATGCCGGGACCTACTTTCACAAGTGCTAAGAAAATGAACCCCCCTAATAAGCTCCTACATGAACCCATGCCAGGGCTGAAAGCTCTACCTTGACTGAACACCCTCTCCCGCCACACACACTCCGTCCACACACCACACAACGCCCCGTAATCCAGGGTAGCCTCACGAGCAGCTGCGGATAACAGGGTCATTCCTAAACAGGAGAGCAGAGCAGGCCAAGCAGAGGCCTACCTCACTGCCAGACTCTGTTGGGACCTACTTTCACAAGGGCTAACAAAACAATCCGCCTAATGAGCTCCTACATGAAACCTTGCCGGAGCTGAAATCTCTGCCTGAACTGAACACAACACCACAACACACACACTGTCTGCACATACCCACCTCACCTCCCGGGTAGCCTCACGACCAGATCCAGCTGCTCGTGTTGGTGTTCATGGTCAGGACATTCGGGGAGACTTGGGTAAGTCTCCCAGGTACCGAATGGAAAATAGCCGGCTTTAGGGGTTAGGAGAACCCCTGGGAACCTTCCTCCATACAGTCCCTTCGGGAGGATGGAAAGACATGTCACTCTGGGGATACCTGTAAGTCGTGAGGAGAGGTCCTACGCACGGTAAAGAACATTGGCGCTCGCCCCACGAGAGGATTCGAATGCGGTACGTGAGACGCTTGTGTGGTCTGGGCTTCGCGCTATTTGGGATAGCGTTAGCAATGTGGGATAGCTATCATTTATCTGCAGCCCATGGGAATTGAAATTACAGCGTTGTGGTTAGAACTGGGATTTTCATAACCATTGGTACGCTTTGTGCGTGCAATAAGTTTTTGGTGCCCGGTACCGTGTGTTGTATAAGATATTTGTGTGAGTTTTTCTGAGTGCTGTATACGGATCTAAGGATTTGTGTGTGTGTGTGAGAATGAGATGCAGTCTGACTGCGAAGCGAGTGCAGAGTCCCAACCCGCGGTTCCGAATCTCCGCGAGGAGACCGGCCGGAGACGGACGAAGCGTATGACAGATTTGAACTGTCTGTGAAACCTTTCCATGTAAACCATCATTTGCATTCGGTGTGGTGAGTGTGAGAGCAACTGAGTGGGAGAGCTCCTGCCTGTGACACAGGAGACGGGTTTGATTCCCGGGGGGAGTTGCTGCTCTGGTGACACTGATTTATTGGTATCGACTTCGGATATTGTTACAAGGAACTGTGTTTTGAAAATTGATTTGGATTTGACAAACTGTTTGTGTGAGTGAAACGACTTAACTCTAGTGTGAGTGGTGAGTGGCTGAGCTGCAGCATATCTGTGTGAGAGAGAAAGAAAAATACCCACTAGAAATTTATGGTTTGTTTTGTTTGGTGTAATCAGTTTTGAACTGAGAATGTATTAGAGAAGGAAAAACCCGTATAATTCTCGTTAGTATTACTGGAAAAATACTGTTTTGTGATTTGCAAACTAGAAAGAATATTAGAGGTGGAAAAGCTAAACTGGTGGTTTCAAATTATAGTAAAAACAAACCCCCCCTTCTGGGGAACAAAAGTCAGAGGGAGGGTGACCCCACCTCAAACGGGAGGATCGGGATTACACAGCATCCAGCAGAAGCTATTCTGCATTATCTTATGGTTTGTATACCTCAAGAAATCAAACCCCCTGTCTCAAGCATTACCCAAACTTAAGACACAGAGCCTGGGTAAAGTTTAAGTGCTTAACCTGTCATCTAGCACACAGCTGCCACTTTAGGTACGAGTGTCAGTGTCCTGCGTGCATCACTCTATTTTGTGTCTGGGAATTAGGGGTAACAACCTTGTGGGAAATATTGGAGGACTGGCAAGAGAGGAGACTGGAGGTGTTGGAAGCACGGAAGGAAGGTATGAGGAGGGGCAGGACAAGAATCCTGGCACAACAGGGTGGTATTTAAACAAGGGCCAGGGTCTTCGAAGCAGCAGTGGGAGAAGGTCAAAAGGGTGGAGCCTCGTTAGAAGGGAAATAGGGGAAGAAGGAGTGAGAAAAGCACCTAGGGAACGGCCCTGGGGTGTTAACTCAGGAGTGGGGAGGCAAGCAGTGGAATTACTGATGAGGAAAATCAAAGTGTAAAAGAATCAGGAAGATTACCTAACAAATGGTCTGCCCAGACATGCAAATTATATGTTTTAAATCAAGCATTACAATTGTTAAATAGGACAGAAGGGACGATTTATACTGACTCCAGGTATTCTTTTGGGGTAGCTCAAACATTTGGGAAAATATGGGATGAAAGAGGGTTAATTAACAGCAAAGGAAAGGAATTGGTACATGGGGAACTGGTGAACCAGGTTTTGAAGAATTTACTCCTACCCAGAGAAATTGCAATAGTCCGTGTAAATGGACATCAGAAAGGGAACTCCTTGGAAGCTAGAGGGAACCGACTGGCAGATGAGGTAACAAGAAAAGCTGCCTTAGGGCCTGAATTTGTTAAGATGTATAATCTTACTCCTTGTATATCTGAACCAAAGGGAGTTCCAGTTTTCACTGGAGAGAAAAAGGAACTGAAAGAATTGGGAGCTACTGAAACAGAAGAAGGGAGGTGGATTCTCCCAGGTGGACGAGAAATGCTAAACAAACAAATCATGAGGGAAATAATGGCCATTTTACATCAAGGGAGTCATTGGGGGGTACAAGCAATGTGTGACCTGATCCTAAGAAAGTATGGATGCATAGGAATCTACAGTATAGCTAAACAAATCTGTGAAAGGTGCATTGTTTGTAAAAAGATAAATAAAAAGGTTCTCAAGGAACAGCCTCAAGGAGGAAAAGAACCCGGTTTAAGACCTTTTCAAAGTATCCAAGTAGACTTCACGGAATTGCCACCCATGGGAAGTTGAAATATCTTCTGGTATTGGTTGACCATCTAACAGGATGGGTAGAAGCATATCCAATGGCTTCAGCCACAGCTGCAGGGGTAATTAAAATCCTTCTAGAACAGATCATTCCTAGGTATGGAATAATTGGAAATGTCAATTCAGACCAAGGGAGTCATTTTACATCCGGGGTGCTTCAAGGGACTATGGGAGGATTAGGGATATCCTGGGACTTTCATACTCCCTGGCATCCGCCCTCCTCTGGTAGGCTTGAACGAATGAATCAAACCCTAAAAAAACAATTATCAAAGTTAATTTTAGAAACCAAATTACCTTGGATCAAATGCTTGCCCATTGCCTTACTGAGAATTCGAACTGCACCTAGGAAAGGCTTAGGTGTATCTCCCTATGAAATGTTGTTTGGCTTGCCTTATATGGGTGAAATGGGAAAAATCCCAAGGTTTGAAACCAAAGACACTTTTCTTAAGAACTATATACTGGGGATATCCTCTTCTTTATCCTTTCTCAGGAGTAAAGGACTCCTTGCACAAACCCCACCATTGGAATTTGCAGTCCATACTATCCAACCTGGAATGGGTTCTAATTAAGTCATGGAAGGAATCCAAACTGCAGCCTGAATGGGAAGGCCTTTTCCAGGTTCTACTGACAACCGAAACTGCCGTGAGAACTGCTGAGAAGGGCTGGACTCATTACACCCGACTCAAAGGACCGGTGGAACACTCCTCTGAGGACGAACGTTGGTGTATAGAGCCCACCGAGAATCCTCTGCTCATCAAACTGAAGAAACAGTAATTTAAAGACTATTTGAAATAATCTTTTTATAGTAGAGATTCTGTTTAATTTTTTTTTTCTTATTACACCAGTATTTACTTATTGTGTTGGGGAGGGAGGAAATGGTTGAAAATGTTTAGAATAATGTTAATATGGTGTTTATACCTCACTATAATGAAAATAAGAGTGCTGGGTCATAATCAAATGAACTTAGAATTCAGCATTCCAGAAGGGAACGGGTTACAGAGCATCATATTTGACGCTTGCCAGATTTGGAATTGTGGGAGTCTAAAAAAAAAACCGAAGGGCACTAAGCCGTGCAGAGAAGTACATGTGTCCTGAACCAGTACAAGGTTGGACACTCCATAGGCAGGGTCCTCCTTGCCCTTCTTGGAGCAATGTTTGATGGACGACTTGGGTTAATGGATGGACATCAAATGTGAATCAAGAAAGTTGGTATTGGAAACCCCTAAAACAGATGATTACAGTCTCAAAAGGACACACTACCCACAATTGCAAAGAAAAAGCGTGTAATCTTATAATAGTTACTATCCGTGATGCTAATAGTACTGTCACTGGAGCCTATGGGCTAGGGATAGAGGTCACGGGAAGAGATCCATTAGGGCAATTCACAATGACGGTAGAAAAATCTGAAAATAGAGCCTCAAACAAGGAAGAAGAGTGGAAAAGTACACAGAAACCTAGGACAGAGGTAGGAGGATTTGTCAATGATCCTACAATAGTAAAAGTAGTTAGAATTGAGGATTTGAGACAGACATTTGAAGTAGAAACAGGATATGGAGACACGAATGCCTGGGTGGAATGGGTAAAATATACTGTGAAAAGTTTAAACAAGAGTGACTGCTATGCATGTGCCTCAGGGCGACCTAAACCACAGGTTGTACCTTTTCCTCTAGGATGGTCCAATGATCACACCAGAATGGAGTGCATTATTGCACTGAATCAGGAGAAGAAAAAAAAAAAACAAACCTGGGGAAATGATACCTGTAAAACACTTTCGCTTCTGTTCCCAGCCTTGCTGAAGAAGGACATTCAAACCCCCCCTGTTGCCACAGGTGTAGTTGGAAACCACACGGCTTGTCTCTCACGACAGGGCGGAGTGGCTACACAATTTTTAGGGGAGTTCTCAGGATGCAAGAGAACGGTGAATGTGACAAATGTTAAAGGTGGGAACTATTCCTCATTGCAGGTTGCGAGAGCTGACCTGTGGTGGTATTGTGGAGGAAGAGTTCTGAGGAATATTCTTCCGTCCAATTGGGAAGGCACTTGTGCTATTGTACAATTGGCCATCCCATTCACCCTGGCATTCCAAGAGGAAAAGGCTTCTAGGGAAAAAGAGATCAGGGCCAAAAGAAGCATATTGGGAACCTCCTTTGATGACAGTATATAACTCAATTGGAGTTCCTCAAGGGGTTCCTGATGAATTTAAAGCTAGGAAGCAAGTTACTGCGGGTTTTGAATCATTTCTTTTTTTTGGTGGGTCACAATAAACAAAAATGTAGATTGGATCAGTTATATCTACTATAATCAGCAAAGATTTATAAATTATACAAGGGATGCTGTTAAAGGAGTATCAGAACAATTGGATGCCAACAGTAGAATGACCTGGGAAAATCGAATGGTCCTAGATATGATGTTAGCAGAGAAAGGAGGAGTATGTGTTATGTTAGGAGGACAGTGTTGCACATTTATACCAAATAATACTGCTCCTGATGGAACAATTACCAGAGCTTTACAAGGCCTCACCACTTTGGCCGATGAACTAGCAGAAAATTCAGGAATAGATGCTACTCTTACTGGGTGGTTGGAATCTCGGTTTGGAAAATGGAAGGGAATGGTGGTATCAATTCTCACTTCTCTGATAGTGGTAGTAGGGATGTTAGTAGCTGTAGGGTGTTGTATAATCCCTTGTGTTAGGGGTCTAATACAGAGATTACTAGAAACTGCAATAAGTAAGAAGATGCCTCTGGAACCACCACCTTATAATATGCTTCTCCTGGAAGGACAAGAAACAGATAGTAGAGAATCTCAGGAAAGAGAATGTGAAACAATGCTGACCAGGTTTGAAGAAAGATGCAAAAGACAACAGTGAGTGTAAAGAAAAGAAGGGGGGGATTGTGGAAAATGCTGAGAAATGTTGCTTTTGCAAACTGAAAAGGGTTGTTGTATTTTGTGGAGGACTAAGGCTGTCTCATCAGAAATCCTTTGTAGGGAATTTAGAATGTAACAAATAGCACATAAGATAAAGGGGAAGCAAACTTTTACTTTACGTGTTATCAGTCACGTGGTGTAGCAGCTTCCCCCCCCCCCCTTTTTTTTCCCGCTTTTGTCTAATAGATTTATAGAGAGAAACTCCTGATTAATTGAACAAAACTAAACTTTTTTAGCGTTCACAATCATAACAGCAAAGGAAAGCAGTCACAATCATGAGGAGGATCATAATAGTACTAACTGCTATCAGTACATAAATTGCAATCCTCAGGCGTCGCTCACACATCTCTTCATCATGTGCCACCCTGCGGGGAGCGGCATGGGTCGTCTGCCTAGAAATAAAGCAATAACAGAAAAGGAAGGCCTTGATCCTTTCTAGGCCAACTATCTAAGTTTAAAGAGACCACTCAGTCTCAAGAACACCCACCTCTCTGGTTCCTCCGGGATGCGAAAAAGCACCCGTCTGGTAGGCGACGATGGCCTGAGAATCTAAGGGTAAAGGAACAATATACCACTATAGCCATAGCAAGGACATTGTCCTTACTGCCTGGCTATAGTGCTGTAGAGGGGAGGCCTTACCTCTGGGGAAGTCTGGGGATCCGGGGTCTCACCTTCACCCACGCCAGCCATTTTCTGCCGCTCGGGTGCTCGTTCCCCTAGCTATGTATTCTGGGAAATGCGCAGGCACAGTGTTCCCCCAGTCTGCCCACAGAAAGTACTAGAAAAGGAAGCTCACGCTTGCGTGAATCCAATGAAGGCAAAAGCTAGAATCAGACAAATATTTTGAAAAGTTAGACAGAGAATCGTTATATTAGAATTAAGGTGTAGTAAAAGAATTTACTAACTTTATAGAAAAAGGGGGATTGATACGGGGCTTTCTAACGAGATGCTTACAAAGGGTTAAAGGGTGCTTGCTAATAAAATGCTTGGTAAGGGGGGCTTACTAACAGTTTGTGTCAGAAATGACCTTGCATAAACAATGCCTACTATGAGCTCTGTGAAAATAGAATTATTTCTTTGATGAGTTCTAGTCTCCCACATTGGTCTGTTTAACTCCTTATCTGTTCAGGAATTTCTTGCGTCTCTCATAATTTGTCATAAATTCAGAGAAAGTATTTCATTGTAGCTAGTTCGAGCTCTCCCGTGTCTTTGAAAGTGTGCAAAACCTGCTGAAACCGGGTTTGTAGTTTGGATCAGAGTCAAGGGGAAACTGAGTCTGCACAAAACAGAAGGTTACTTGCGGTGATGAAGAGGAGCCATCTGACTTCATCCCCCACAACCCTCAACGACCACCACTAAACAGCAGTGCGCAGGCACAGTTGGGAGGAGTTTATGGGAATGACTTCTTGGAACTCATTTTAATACGAAGCGGGACAGGTTATGAATATGTATAGGTGTATGATGTAATCTAGTAATTTCGGATGGGGAGATGGTATAAGAATCCTACCAGATCTAACCAAAAGTGTGCCTCTGTTAGGTCACCCGCTCTTGCAAGAACGCATAATAAATTACTGCCTCACAAAAGTGTCTACCTCGAGTCCTTTCTCAGGACCCTTGTCATTTCTAACAAGGGGCATTCGTAGACAGGAGAGCAGAGCAGGCCGAGGAGAAGCCTACCTCACTGCCAGACTCTGCCGGGGCCTACTTTTAGAAGTGTTAAAAGAAAGAAAAAAGAAACTCCTATTAAGTTTCGGGGCTGAAAGCTCTGCCTGGACAGAGCACACACACACACAGCCCCTCACCACGGACCACCCCCTCACACCCAGGTAGCCCCACGATCCGCTCTGGTGCACTCTGGGGGTGCAGGGGCATTCTCAGAGACCGGAACAGAGCAGGCCAAGCAGAGGCCTACCTCACTTCCAGACCATGCCGGGACCTACTTTCACAAGTGCTAAGAAAATAAACCCCTCTAATAAGCTCCTACATGAACCCATGCCAGGGCTGAAAGCTCTACCTGGACTGAACACCCTCTTCCGCCACACACACACACACCGTTCATACACCACAAAACCCCCTGTAATCCCGGGTAGCCTCACGAGCAGCTGCGGAAAACAGGGGCATTCCTAAACAGGAGAGCAGAGCAGGCCGAGCAGAGGCCTACCTCACTGCCAGATTCTGCCGGGGCCTACTTTTACAACAGGTAAAAGAAAGAGAAAAGAAACTCCTATTAAGTTTTCGGGGCTGAAATCTCTGCCTGGACTGAGCACACACACACAGCCCCTCACCACGGACCACCCCCCCCCACCCAGGAAGACCCACGAGCCGCTCTGGTGCACTTTGGGGGTTAAGGGGCATTCTCAGACACCGGAATAGAGCAGGCCAAGCAGAGGCCTACCTCACTGCCAGACGCATTTGGGACCTACTTTCACAAATGCTAACAAAACAATCCCCCTAATAAACCATTACATGAACCCATGCCGGGGCTGAAAGCTCTGCATGGACTGAACACAACCCCCCCCCACACACACACCCCGTCTACACATCGCCCCCCACCTCCCAGATAGCCTTACGAGCAGATGCAGCTATATTTTGGGGTTCAGGGGCATTCCTAAACAGGAGAGCAGAGCAGGCCGAGCAGAAGCCTACCTCACTGCAAGACCATGCCCGAATCTTCTTTCACAGGGGCTAACAAAAAGAAACCCCTCCTAAGAAGCTGCTACAAAGAACCGGTGCCGGGACTGAAAGCTCTTCCTGGACTGAACAGACACCCACCCTCCACACACACCCTGCACACCACTGCCCCCTACTACCGAGTAGCCACACGAGCTGCTCTGTTCACTTTCGGGGTGAGGGGTATTCTCAGCCACCAGAACAGAGCAGGCCAAGCAGAGGCCTACCTCACTGCCAGACTCTGTTGGGACCTACTTTCACAAGTGCTAACAAAACAATCCCCATAATAAGCTCCTACAGGAAACCCATGCCGGGGCTGGAAAGCTGTGCCTGGTCTCAAGACACATCCCCCCCCCCAACAGACACCTTCTACACACACACACTGCCAGCCTCTGCCGGGGCCTACTTTTACAACAGGTAAAAGAAAGAAAAAGGAAACTCCTATTAAGGTTTCGGGGCTGAAATCTCTGCGTGGTCCGAGCACACACACACAGCCCCTCACCCCAGACCACCCCCCCCACACCCAGATAGACCCACGAGCCGCTCTGGTGCACTTTCGGGGTGTAGGGACATTCTCAGAGACCGGAACAGAGCAGGCCAAGCAGAGGCCTACCTCACTGCCAGACTCTGTTGGGACCTACTTTCACAACTGCTAAAAAAACAATCCCCCTAATGAACTCTTACATGAACCCATGCCGGGGATGAAAGCTCTGCCTGGGGTGAACACAACCCCACCCCCCGCACACACACCGTCTACACATACCCACCTGACCTACCGGGTAGCCTCACGAGCAGCTCCAGCTATACTCTGGGATTCAGGGGCATTCCTAAACAGGAGAGCAGAGCAGGGGGAGCAGAGGCATACCACACTGCCAGACCAGGCCTAAAACTACTTTCAGAAGGGCTAACAAAAAGAAACCCCTCCTAAGAAGCTGCTACAAAAAGCCGTACGGGGGCTGAAAGCTCTTCCTGGACTGAACACACACCCACCCCCAAAACACACCCTGCACACCACCCCCGTCAAATATCGGGTAGCCACACGAGCTGCTCTGGTGCACTTTGGGGGTGCAGGGGCATTCTCAGCCACAAGAGAAGAGCAGGCCAAGGAGAGGCCTTCCTCACTGCAAGATTCGGTTGGGAACTACTTTCACAAGCGCTAACAAAACAATCCACCTAATAAGCTCCTATATGAACCCAGGTCGGGGCTGAAAGCTCTGCCTGGTCTGAACACACACACCCCACCAACAGACACACACCGTCCACACACACAAACACCCCCAATCCCAGGTATCTGCACGGGCAGATACAGCTAACTTTGGGGTTCAGGGGCATTCCTAAACAGGAGAGCAGAGCAGGGGCCTACCTCACTGCCAGACCATGCCGGGACCTATTTTCACAAGTGCTAACAAAAAGAAACCCCCCTAAGGAGCTGCTACAAAGATCCGGTGCCGGGGCTGAAAGCTCTTCCTGGACCGCGCACACACACCAACTACCACCACTCCCAGGTAGCCCCACGTACCGCTCCGCTGCACTTTGGGGCTGAAGGGGCATTCTCAGCCTCAGGAACAGAGGGGGCCAAGCAGAGGCCTACCTCACTTCCAGACCATGCCGGGACATACTTTCAAAGGTGCTAACAAAATAAACCCCCCTAGTAAGCTCCTACATGAACCCATGCCAGGGCTGAAAGCTCTACCTTGACTGAACAACCGCCCCCGCCATACACACACCCCCCCCCCAATCCAAACACCACACCACCATCCCACACTCCTGGGTAGCCTCACGAGCAGCTGCAGATAACAGGGTCATTTTTAAACAGGAGAGCAGAGCAGGCCGAGCAGACCACTACCTCACTGCCAGCCTCTGCCGGGGCCTACTTTTACAACTGGTAAAACAAAGAAAAAAGAAACTGCTATTCAGCTTTCGGGGTTGAAAGCTCAGCCTGGACTGAGCATACACACACGGCCCATAAACCCGGACCACCCCCCCGAACCCAGGTAGCCCCACGAGCCTCTCTGGTGCAATTTGGGGGTTAAGGGGCATTCTCAGCCACGGGAACAGAGCAGGTCAAGCAGAGGCCTACCTCACTTCCAGACTCTGTTGGGACCTACTTTCAGAAGTGCTAACAAAACAATCTCCCTAATAAGCTCCTACAAGAACCCATGCCGAGGCTGAAAGCTCTGCCTGGAGTGAACACAACCCCACCCCCCGCACACACACCGTCTACACATACCCACCTGACCTACCGGGTAGCCTCACGAGCAGCTCCAGCTGTACTCTGGGGTTCAGGGGCATTCCTAAAAAGGAGAGCAGAGCAGGGGGATCAGAGGCATACCACACTGCCAGACCAGGCCTAAAACTACTTTCAGAAGGGCTAACAAAAAGAAACCCCTCCTAAGAAGCTGCTACAAAAAGCCGTACGGGGGCTGAAAGCTCTTCCTGGACTGAACACACACCCACCCCCAAAACACACCCTGCACACCACCCCCCTCAACTATCGGGTAGCCACACGAGCTGCTCTGGTGCACTTTGGGGGTGCAGGGGCATTCTCAGCCACAAGAGAAGAGCAGGCCAAGCAGAGGCCTTCCTCACTGCAAGATTCGGTTGGGAACTACTTTCACAAGCGCTAACAAAACAATCCACCTAATAAGCTCCTATATGAACCCAGGTCGGGGCTGAAAGCTCTGCCTGGTCTGAACACACACACCCCACCAACAGACACACACCGTCCACACACACAAACACCCCCAATCCCAGGTATCTGCACGGGCAGATACAGCTAACTTTGGGGTTCAGGGGCATTCCTAAACAGGGGAGCAGAGCAGGCTGAGCAGGGGCCTTACCTCACTGCCAGACCATGCCGGGACCTATTTTCACAAGTGCTAACAAAAAGAAACCCTTCTAAGAAGATGCTACAAAGATCCGGTGCCGGGGCTGAAAGCTCTTCCTGGACCATACACACACCAACTACCACCACTCCCAGGTAGCCCCACGTACCGCTCCGCTGCACTTTGGGGCTGAAGGGGCATTCTCAGCCTCAGGAACAGAGGGGGCCAAGCAGAGGCGTACCTCACTTCCAAACCATGCCGGGACATACTTTCAAAGGTGCTAACAAAATAAACCCCCCTAGTAAGCTCCTACATGAACCCATGCCAGGGCTGAAAGCTCTACCTTGACTGAACAACCGCCCCCGCCATACACACACCCCCCCCCCAATCCAAACACCACACCACCATCCCACACTCCTGGGTAGCCTCACGAGCAGCTGCGGATAACAGGGTCATTTTTAAACAGGAGAGCAGAGCAGGCCGAGCAGAGCACTACCTCACTGCCAGCCTCTGCCGGGCCTACTTTTACAACTGGTAAAACAAAGAAAAAAGAAACTGCTATTCAGATTTCGGGGTTGAAAGCTCAGCCTGGACTGAGCATACACACACGGCCCATAAACCCGGACCACCCCCCCGAACCCAGGTAGCCCCACGAGCCTCTCTGGTGCAATTAGGGGGTGCAGGGGCATTCTCAGCCACAGGAACAGAGCAGGCCAAGCAGAGGCCTACCTCACTGCCAGACTCTGTTGGGACAAACTTTCAAAAGTGCTAACAAAACAATCCCCCTAATAAGCTCCTACATGAACCCATGCCGGAGCTGAAAGCTCTTCCTGGACTGAACACAAACACCCGCCCAACACATACACACCGTCCACACACACCGCACCCCCCCCACAGCCGGGCAGCCTCAGGAGCAGCTCCAGCTAACTTTGGGGTTCAGGGGCATTCCTAAACAGGAGAGCAGAGCAGGCAGAGCAGGACCCTACCTCACTCTGCCTGCTCCTACTTTTAGAAGTGTGAAAAGAAAGAAAGAAGAAACTCCTATTAAGCTTTTGGGGCTGAAAGCTTTGCCTGGACTGAACACACAACACCCCCCCCACCCACACACACACCATCTACACATACCCCCTCCACACTCCCGGGTAGCCTCACGAGCAGCTCCAGCTAACTTTGGGGTTCAGGGGCATTCCTAAACAGGAGAGCAGAGCAGGGGCCTACCTCACTGCCAGACCATGCTGGGACCTATTTTCACAAGTGCTAACAAAAAGAAACCCCCCTAAGGAGCTGCTACAAAGATCCGGTGCCGGGGCTGAAAGCTCTTCCTGGACCGCGCACACACACCAACTACCACCACTCCCAGGTAGCCCCACGTACCGCTCTGCTGCAAATTCGGGGTGCAGGGGCATTCTCAGCCTCAGGAGCAGAGGGGGCCAAGCAGAAGCCTACCTCACTTCCAGACCATGCCGGGACATACTTTCCAAGGTGATAAGAAAATAAACCCCCCTAATAAGCTCCTACATGAACACATGCCAGGGCTGAAAGCTCTACCTTGACTGAACACCCGCCCCCGCCATACACACACACACACCGTCCACACACCACACAACCCCCCAAAATCCCGGGTAGCCTCACGAGCAGCTGCGGATAACAGGGTCATTCCTAAACAGGAGAGCAGAGCAGTCCGAGCAGAGGCCTACCTCACTGTCAGCCTCTACAAGGCCCTGATTTTAGAACTGGTAAAAGAAAGAAAAAAACCCCTCCTATTAAGATTTCGGGGCAGAAAGCTCTGCCTGGACTAAGCACACACACACAGCCCCTCACCCTGGACCACCCCCCCACACCCAGATAGCCCCACGGGCCGCTCTGGTGAACTTTCGGGGTGTAGGGGCATTCTCAGCCACGGGAACAGAGCAGGTCAAGCAGAGGCCTACCTCACTTCCAGACTCTGTTGGGACCTACTTTCAGAAGTGCTAACAAAACAATCTCCCTAATAAGCTCCTACAAGAACCCATGCCGAGGCTGAAAGATCTGCCTGGAGTGAACACAACCCCACCCCCCGCACACACACCGTCTACACATACCCACCTGACCTACCGGGTAGCCTCACGAGCAGCTCCAGCTGTACTCTGAGGTTCAGGGGCATTCCTAAACAGGAGAGCAGAGCAGGGGGATCAGAGGCATACCACACTGCCAGACCAGGCCTAAAACTACTTTCAGAAGGGCTAACAAAAAGAAACCCCTCCTAAGAAGCTGCTACAAAAAGCCGTACGGGGGCTGAAAGCTCTTCCTGGACTGAACACACACCCACCCCCAAAACACACCCTGCACACCACCCCCCTCGACTATCGGGTAGCCACACGAGCTGCTCTGGTGCACTTTGGGGGTGCAGGGGCCTTCTCAGCCACAAGAGAAGAGCAGGCCAAGCAGAGGCCTTCCTCACTGCAAGATTCGGTTGGGAACTACTTTCACAAGCGCTAACAAAACAATCCACCTAATAAGCTCCTATATTAACCCAGGTCGGGGCTGAAAGCTCTGCCTGGTCTGAACACACACACCCCACCAACAGACACACACCGTCCACACACACAAACACCCCCAATCCCAGGTATCTGCACGGGCAGATACAGCTAACTTTGGGGTTCAGGGGCATTCCTAAACAGGGGAGCAGAGCAGGCTGAGCAGGGGCCTACCTCACTGCCAGACCATGCCGGGACCTATTTTCACAAGTGCTAACAAAAAGAAACCCCCCTAAGGAGCTGCTACAAAGAACCCGTGCCGGGGCTGAAAGCTCTTCCTGGACCATACACACACCAACTACCACCACTCCCATGTAGCCCCACGTACCGCTCCGCTGCACTTTGGGGCTGAAGGGGCATTCTCAGCCTCAGGAACAGAGGGGGCCAAGCAGAGGCCTACCTCACTTCCAGACCATGCCGGGACATACTTTCAAAGGTGCTAACAAAATAAACCCCCCTAGTAAGCTCCTACATGAACCCATGCCAGGGCTGAAAGCTCTACCTTGACTGAACACCCGCCCCCACCATACACACATCCCCCCCCCCCCCCCCAATCCAAACACCACACCACCATCCCACACTCCTGGGTAGCCTCACGAGTGTCACCAACGTTTGCTGATTCTTCTCCTGGGAAACTCACAAACATGATCATTGTAAAATTTGTTTGATTAATCTTGAAAGGATCTCCTTGAGAACTTTTATGCTCGCATAAGCTTAAACAAATGTGATTGTACTTGCGAATCTTTAGATCTTAGTATCTCCATGCTTGCGTTAATGTGAAACCTACCCTAAGAGATTTTTTGTAAGAAACTTTATGCTTGTATTGGTATGATCAAACAAACCTGAAAGGACCACCTGGAGCATAACACCTGCCCTCCGAAACTGACCACAAGACGCATCAGCGGACTGAAACAAATCCTAGTCAATGATTGGATCAGAAGATGATGAAATGAATATACATGGAATTGTGTCTGTCGACCATAAAGATGGCTAGATAGCTTGAAAAATATATTACTTTGTTTGTCACTGAGTATAAATATCTGTAGCCCACCTCTCCTCTGCGCGGTGCAGTGAGACTCCGGTCCCTGCTCGCCCAGCGCTGCTTTTCTTTCTCTCTAAATTAATTGCTGCTAACACACTCCCAGCATGAGTGTCCTTTTTGCCGATAACAATTTTGGTGCCGTGACTCGGATCCGGTAACCGACAGCCAAGTACTTCTACAGGGAGGCGCCCCACCCGACTTTCTGGGTGGCCCTGAGGAAGTTCCCCGGCTGGTCAGTCCCGGATTTTCCGAACGGCAGAGAGAAAGAAAGAAATTTGATTCCCGTGCACGAAGATACCGAACGAAGAAGCTCGAGAGGAACGGCGCGTTTTCGGACATCCAGTACATAAATCTCACGGTCCCAGTCTTTCCGAAGGTACTGGTAAGTCCTTGCGTTTCCGTTCGGGAATACCCCCCCTTAAATAGGTCGGGATACCGAACGAAGAAGCTCGAGAGCTAGCGCGAGCTTTCTGACATTCAGTACATAAATCTCACGGTCCCGGTCTTTCCGAAGGTACTGATAAGTCATTGCGTTTCCGTTCGGTAATACCCCCCTTCAAATGGGTCAGGAAAATAGTAAATCTAAGGGAATCCCCGACCCTAAAGTTCCCCCAGAAAGTCCATTAGGATTAATGATACGTCATTGGGGAGAATCCTCGATTCGAAAGGGAAAATCAAAAGAAAAGATGATTCGTTATTGTGTATACACATGGGGGGAAAAGGAAATTGGGAAAAATATCTTTTGGCCTCGATTTGGTTCCTTTGAGGACTGGGTATGTCAAGCCCTTAATTTTTATGTGAATAATCAGACTCCTTATAGTCAAGAGGAGAGTCAGTATGCCTTTCTGTGGATAGTCGCTTCTAAAGATGACAAGATAGCGACGATTTATTCTTTAGGAACTAAGCCAAGGAGGAGGAACTCTAACGAGTTGATTTACCCTCCTCCTTATGTAGGAGACCCCTCGGCCCCATCACCCCCACCAAGTTCCCCTATAAATAGACCTCGTACAAGGAGATTTGCTCGGACAGAGGCAGCTCAGGGACTCTTTCCCTTATGAGAAGCACCCATGGGGGGACCACAACCGGGTATAGGGTATGTATCTATACCATTAAACAGCGGTGACGTAAGGGAATTCAAAAAGGAGATGGGACGTCTTTTGGATGATCCGCTAGGAGTGGCGGATAAATTAGATCAGTTCTTAGGTCCTAGTATATACACCTGGGACGAATTAGAAGCGATCTTGAAAGTATTATTTACAAATGAAGAAAGGGGACTATTTATACAGATTCAAAATATGCATACAGGGTAGTCCATGTATTTGGAAAAATTTGGGAAGAACGAGGACTAATTAACACCCGAGGAAAGGGACTGATTCATGAACAACTGATAAAGGAGGTCTTAAAGGCACTCCGGGGCCCTAAAAGAATAGCTATGGTGCATGTTAAAGGTCATCAAAAGGGCCTATCCCCAATAGTACGAGGAAATAATCTAGCAGATTTAGAGGCCAAACGGGCAGCCCTCTTAGCGATACGAGAAAGTCCGATGCCCGAGAAAAAAGTAGAAACACAGACACAAACCGAATACAAATTTACCAAACAGGAAGAGGAAAAATTTAGAGAGATGGGGATTAACCAAAAACAAGGACAGTGGTTTCTCCCAGATGGACAACAAGTATTGCCAAAAGGGGAGGCATGGAATTTTCTTAACAAATTGAACCAAAAAAAAAAAAACCTCATTCGGCCACACAGTCCTTGGTGGACGATTTTGAAACAAAATTCGCCGCTATTGGAATTCACACATTGGCTAAACGAATAATTATGGGATGCCTAACTTGTCAACGAGTTAACAAGAGAAACCTTAGAGAAAGAATACAAGGAGGGCGAGACTTGTCTAAGCGCCCCTTTGAGAGAGTACAGATAGACTTCACGGACTTACCGAAACAGGGCAGATACCGATATCTACTGGTAATAGTGGATCATTTCACCCACTTCGTTGAAGCTTATCCTACCTCCAGAGCAACTGCCTAAGTTGTAGCTAAAATACTTCTGGAGGAAGTCATTCCCCGATATGGAGTAGTGTGGTCGATAGATTCAGATCGGGGATCCCACTTTACCTCCCAAGGGATCCAGAACCTATCCCAAGCCTTAGGGATCAAGTAGGAACTTCACGCTCCGTATCATCCCCAGAGTTCGGGTAGAGTAGAGAGAATGAATGGAGAAATTAAAAAACACCTCACAAAACTCATGTTAGAAACAGGATTAAATTGGCTTAGGTGTCTACCCCTGGCACTCTTACAAATAAGAACTCGCCCCCGAGCTGATGTTGGCCTTTCCCCTTACGAAATCCTGTATGGGATGCCTTATGATTTTGGACAAAATCCTGATTCATCTAACTTGAGTGATAGAAATTTGGAAAGCTATCTAAATATCTTAAATAAGAGACGAGAACAACTTAGGAAAAAAGGATTAATAACTCAAAGGCCCCCACTAGACTTGGCCATACATCGTATACAACCAGGAGACCAGGTATTAATAAAATCCTGGAAAGAAACTAATTTGACTCCCCGATGGGAGGGACCTTATCTCGTTTTGCTTACAACAGATTCTGCGATACGGACGAAAGAAAAGGGGTGGACTCACGCTAGCAGGGTAAAGAAAACAACCTCAGCAGACAAGTGGACGTCGACCCATCATCCAGACTCCCTGAGGATCACCTTAAAACGACAAACTGAATGAATGAACGAGGGAGAAAAACTTAAACTCTGGTTTGGACTGCCGACCTACGAATCATTACGGAGAGTATCGTATGTCTCCTGGGTACAGGGGAGAATACCATATCTAGGGGAAAAAGGAGGCCTTCATAGGGCCTGTAAGGAAGGATGGACTTACTAGCCTTGTGATGTGATATTGAGACTGGGATCCCAACCCAATCTATATTGCCCAGACGAATACCCTGTTTGAAACATCCTTTATCGGGCCACGAGGCCTGGGTCCAATGTATCTGTTATAATTGTAAACAGATTTGGAATTGTACTTCCCGGTTTAGACAGGCTTATTGCATATATTGTAGACAACATCGAAATTACGGATCAGGACAGGAAAATATACTCACACTCTTTTGCGGATGGGAATTGTTAATACCGTATTGGTGGGAATTTTTGAAATTAACCGAATTAAGGTAGTCACCAAGTGTAAAAAAACGATTTCGCTGGAAACTGAGCAAACCCAATACCTAAAACAAAAATCCATTCTCAGAAGGGAGAAAGGAAGGAGTGAATAGGAACAGGCCGCCCCTGAAGACACTGAGTTGTTGCCGAGAAGAACGTTACCCGGTTGCCCTTCTGCCCAGGGTAGACCGAGGAAGGGCAAAGCCAGTAAAACATGTGGGGCAGACGGCTTTTCCTTATTCTTGAGGTCCTCCTATCTCCTTGTGGAATTAGCCATCAACCATACAAATGGATTCTGAAAGGTACTGGAAGTGGCTCAGAAAACAAAGTTGTTAAAACGATCATGTAACCAACCCGGAGAATATTTTTGTGGATATTGGGGCTGTGAAACAATAGCATCAGCCTGGTCTCCCACCGAGCCGGACCAATTCCTATCCGTAAAATGGTACTCCAATGGCAGTATAAGCTTACTTGTGAACAGATATGGGGACTCTACGTGGCTTATAGGGAAAACTTGGGGCCTAAGGTACTATGTTAACGGAAGAGACCCAGGAGGATTCTTTTCTATCCAGAAGAAGAAGCTATCTTTACCTTCCTTGACTGTAGGGCCCAGCCAAGTGATGTCAGTCAAACCCCGCCCCTCAGTCACCCAACCTCCAGTTCCTCTAGAAACTTCAATTAAACCTGTTATAAAACCCGAAAATTCGACATTTGGGGATAGGGATTCCCTATGGACTCTAATGAAAGCGGCCTTCATTGTAATTAATCACACACATCCTAACATCACTAATGATTGTTGGTTCTGTTATGGAATAAGGCCCCCTTATTATGAAGGTATAGCAACCCCTCTTTGCTTTTCAGTAGGAAACATGACTCTACCTCCTCCTCAGTGTAGCTGGACAAATGCTGACCAACAAAAGGCCAAACTCACCCTACAAGAAATAACAGGAAAAGGACAATGTATAGGAAAGGTTCCAGCCAATAAGCAAAACCCTTGTAACGTAACTCTAACTTGGAATGAGACCACTCTCCCAGCTACCAAGTGGAAATGGGCTATTCCTAATAATGGGACCTGGTGGATTTGCTCGATATCTGGGCTCCAACCCTGTTTATCTCTTTTTATAGTATATAACAATCTTGAATTTTGTGTCCAAGTCACAATAATGCCACGAATATTGATACACTCCTCAACCGAAGTCATGAGCAACCAGGAAGGGGATCTATTAAGGTATAAAAGAGAACCTATAACAGCCCTCACCGTAGCCACCTTGGTGGGCCTCAGCATAGTTGGAGTCGGTATAGGAACTACTTCAATAATATTGCAACAAAAGGGACTATTCGCACTTCAGGCAGCCGTAGACGAGGACTTGGCACAGTTAGAAAAATCAATCTCTTACCTTGAAAAATCGTTAACTTCTTTATCAGAAGTAGTATTGCAAAACAGAAGGGGTCTGGATTTAATATTCCTAAGGGAAGGAGGACTGTGTGTAGCTTTAGGAGAAGAATGCTGTTTCTATGCTGATCATACCGGGATAGTTCGAGATTCTTTAGCAAAAGTACGGGAAAGATTAGAACAAAGGAAAAGGGAGAGAGAGTCCCAGGCCCCTTGGTATGAGAATTGGTTCAAGTGGTCACCTTGGGTCACCACTTTGCTGTCAACAATTGCTGGACCTGTAATTATCTTGATCCTTATATTAACTTTTCGACCTTGCATATTGAATAAGATAGTGACTTTAATTAAACAGAGAATAGACCGAATCGAAATTCTCACTATTCGGGCTATGGAATCAGCAAACAGGTAATCAAAAGAAAAGGGGTGGAATTGTCACCAACGTTTGCTGATTCTTCTCCTGGGAAACTCACAAACATGATCATTGTAAAATTTGTTTGATTAATCTTGAAAGGATCTCCTTGAGAACTTTTATGCTCGCATAAGCTTAAACAAATGTGATTGTACTTGCGAATCTTTAGATCTTAGTATCTCCATGCTTGCGTTAATGTGAAACCTACCCTAAGAGATTTTTTGTAAGAAACTTTATGCTTGTATTGGTATGATCAAACAAACCTGAAAGGACCACCTGGAGCATAACACCTGCCCTCCGAAACTGACCACAAGACGCATCAGCGGACTGAAACAAATCCTAGTCAATGATTGGATCAGAAGATGATGAAATGAATATACATGGAATTGTGTCTGTCGACCATAAAGATGGCTAGATAGCTTGAAAAATATATTACTTTGTTTGTCACTGAGTATAAATATCTGTAGCCCACCTCTCCTCTGCGCGGTGCAGTGAGACTCCGGTCCCTGCTCGCCCAGCGCTGCTTTTCTTTCTCTCTAAATAAATTCCTGCTAACACACTCCCAGCGTGAGTGTCCTTTTTGCCGATAACAACGAGCAGCTTCGGATAACAGGGTCATTTTTAAACAGGAGAGCAGAGCAGGCCGAGCAGACCACTACCTCACTGCCAGCCTCTGCCGGGGCCTACTTTTACAACTGGTAAAACAAAGAAAAAAGAAACTGCTATTCAGCTTTCGGGGTTGAAAGCTCAGCCTGGACTGAGCATACACACACGGCCCATAAACCCGGACCACCCCCCCACACCCAGGTAGCCCCACGAGCCTCTCTGGTGCACTTTGGGGGTTAAGGGGCATTCTCAGACACCGGAATAGAGCAGGCCAAGCAGAGGCCTACCTCACTGCCAGACTCAGTTGGAACCTACTTTCACAAATGCTAACAAAACAATCCCCCTAATAAACCATTACATGAACCCATGCCGGGGTTGAAAGCTCTGCATAGACTGAACACAACCCCCCCCCACACACACACACCGTCTACACATCGCCCCCCACCTCCCAGATAGCCTTATGAGCAGATGCAGCTATATTTTGGGGTTCAGGGGCATTCCTAAACAGGAGAGCAGAGCAGGCCGAGCAGAAGCCTACCTCACTGCAAGACCATGCCCGAATCTTCTTTCACAGGGGCTAACAAAAAGAAACCCCTCCTAAGAAGCTGCTACAAAGAACCGGTGCCGGTACTGAAAGCTCTTCCTGGACTGAACAGACACCCACCCTCCACACACACCCTGCACACCACTGCCCCCTACTACCGAGTAGCCACACGAGCTGCTCTGTTCACTTTCGGGGTGAGGGGTATTCTCAGCCACCAGAACAGAGCAGGCCAAGCAGAGGCCTACCTCACTGCCAGACTCTGTTGGGACCTACTTTCACAAGTGCTAACAAAACAATCCCCATAATAAGCTCCTACAGGAAACACATGCCGGGGCTGGAAAGCTGTGCCTGGTCTCAAGACACATCCCCCCCCCCCAACAGACACCTTCTACACACACACACTGCTAGACTCTGCCGGGGCCTACTTTTAGAAGTGTTAAAAGAAAGAAAAAATTCCTATTAAGCTTTCGGGGCTGAAAGCTCTGCCTGGATTGAGCACACACACACAGCCCCTCATCCCGGACCACCCCCTCACGCCCAGGAAGACCCACGAGCCGCTCTGGTGCACTTTGGGTGTGCAGGGGCATTCTCAGCCACAGGAATAGAGCAGGCCAAGCAGAGGCCTACCTCACTGCCAGACTCTGTTGGGACCTACTTTCACAAGGGCTAACGAAACAATCCCCCTAATAAGCTGCTATATGAACCCATGCAGGGGCTGGAAGCTCTGCCTGGTCTTAACACAGACACACCCCCCAACAGACACACACCGTCCACACACACACCACATCCCCAACAGCCGGGTAGACTCACGGGCAGCTCCAGCTAACTTTGGGGTTCAGGGGCATTCCTAAACAGGAGAGCAGAGCAGGCAGAGCAGAGCCGTACCTCACTGCCAGACTCTGCCTAATCTTACTTTTAGAAGTGTGAAAAGAAAGAAAGAAAGAAGAAACTCCTATTAAGCTTTCGGGTCTGAAAGCTGTGCCTGGACTGAACACACAACCCCCCCCAACAAACACACACACATCATCTACACATATCCCCTCCACACTCCCGGGTAGCCTCACGAGCAGCTCCAGCTAACTTTGGAGTTCAGGGGCATTCCTAAACAGGAGACCAGAGCAGGCTGAGCAGGGGCCTACCTCACTGCCAGACCATGCCGGGACCTATTTTCACAAGTGCTAAAAAAAAGAAACCCTCCTAAGAAGCTGCTACAAAGATCCGGTGCCGGGGCTGAAAGCTCTTCCTGGACCGTACACACACCAAGCACCAACACTCCCAGGTAGCCCTACATGCCGCTCCGCTGCACTCTGGGGGTGCAGGTGCGTTGTCATCCTCAGGAGCAGAGCAGGCTGAGCAGAGGCCTACCTCACTTCCAGACCATGCCGGGACCTACTTTCACAAGTGCTAAGAAAATGAACCCCCCTAATAAGCTCCTACATGAACCCATGCCAGGGCTGAAAGCTCTACCTTGACTGAACACCCTCTCCCGCCACACACACTCCGTCCACACACCACACAACGCCCCGTAATCCAGGGTAGCCTCACGAGCAGCTGCGGATAACAGGGTCATTCCTAAACAGGAGAGCAGAGCAGGCCAAGCAGAGGCCTACCTCACTGCCAGACTCTGTTGGGACCTACTTTCACAAGGGCTAACAAAACAATCCGCCTAATGAGCTCCTACATGAACCCTTGCCGGAGCTGAAATCTCTGCCTGAACTGAACACAACACCACAACACACACACTGTCTGCACATACCCACCTCACCTCCCGGGTAGCCTCACGACCAGATCCAGCTGCTCGTGTTGGTGTTCATGGTCAGGACATTCGGGGAGACTTGGGTAAGTCTCCCAGGTACCGAATGGAAAATAGCCGGCTTTAGGGGTTAGGAGAACCCCTGGGAACCTTCCTCCATACAGTCCCTTCGGGAGGATGGAAAGACATGTCACTCTGGGGATACCTGTAAGTCGTGAGGAGAGGTCCTACGCACGGTAAAGAACATTGGCGCTCGCCCCACGAGAGGATTCGAATGCGGTACGTGAGACCCTTGTGTGGTCTGGGCTTCGCGCTATTTGGGATAGCGTTAGCAATGTGGGATAGCTATCATTTATCTGCAGCCCATGGGAATTGAAATTACAGCGTTGTGGTTAGAACTGGGATTTTCATAACCATTGGTACGCTTTGTGCGTGCAATAAGTTTTTGGTGCCCGGTACCGTGTGTTGTATAAGATATTTGTGTGAGTTTTTCTGAGTGCTGTATACGGATCTAAGGATTTGTGTGTGTGTGTGAGAATGAGATGCAGTCTGACTGCGAAGCGAGTGCAGAGTCCCAACCCGCGGTTCCGAATCTCCGCGAGGAGACCGGCCGGAGACGGACGAAGCGTATGACAGATTTAAACTGTCTGTGAAACCTTTCCGTGTAAACCATCATTTGCATTCGGTGTGGTGAGTGTGAGAGCAACTGAGTGGGAGAGCTCCTGCCTGTGACACAGGAGACGGGTTTGATTCCCGGGGGGAGTTGCTGCTCTGGTGACACTGATTTATTGGTATCGACTTCGGATATTGTTACAAGGAACTGTGTTTTGAAAATTGATTTGGATTTGACAAACTGTTTGTGTGAGTGAAACGACTTAACTCTAGTGTGAGTGGTGAGTGGCTGAGCTGCAGCATATCTGTGTGAGAGAGAAAGAAAAATACCCACTAGAAATTTATGGTTTGTTTTGTTTGGTGTAATCAGTTTTGAACTGAGAATGTATTAGAGAAGGAAAAACCCGTATAATTCTCGTTAGTATTACTGGAAAAATACTGTTTTGTGATTTGCAAACTAGAAAGAATAT
This sequence comes from Porphyrio hochstetteri, assembly GCA_020800305.1. Classification (NCBI taxonomy): domain Eukaryota; kingdom Metazoa; phylum Chordata; class Aves; order Gruiformes; family Rallidae; genus Porphyrio; species Porphyrio hochstetteri. The sequence goes on along the minus strand of JAJHSY010000019.1, from coordinate 22,083 downwards.
TAGAGGTGGAAAAGCTAAACTGGTGGTTTCAAATTATAGTAAAAACAAACCCCCCCTTCTGGGGAACAAAAGTCAGAGGGAGGGTGACCCCACCTCAAACGGGAGGATCGGGATTACACAGCATCCAGCAGAAGCTATTCTGCATTATCTTATGGTTTGTATACCTCAAGAAAACAAACCCCCTGTCTCAAGCATTACCCAAACTTAAGACACAGAGCCTGGGTAAAGTTTAAGTGCTTAACCTGTCATCTAGCACACAGCTGCCACTTTAGGTACGAGTGTCAGTGTCCTGCGTGCATCACTCTATTTTGTGTCTGGGAATTAGGGGTAACAACCTTGTGGGAAATATTGGAGGACTGGCAAGAGAGGAGACTGGAGGTGTTGGAAGCACGGAAGGAAGGTATGAGGAGGGGCAGGACAAGAATCCTGGCACAACAGGGTGGTATTTAAACAAGGGCCAGGGTCTTCGAAGCAGCAGTGGGAGAAGGTCAAAAGGGTGGAGCCTCGTTAGAAGGGAAATAGGGGAAGAAGGAGTGAGAAAAGCACCTAGGGAACGGCCCTGGGGTGTTAACTCAGGAGTGGGGAGGCAAGCAATGGAATTACTGATGAGGAAAATCAAAGTGTAAAAGAATCAGGAAGATTACCTAACAAATGGTCTGCCCAGACATGCAAATTATATGTTTTAAATCAAGCATTACAATTGTTAAATAGGACAGAAGGGACGATTTATACTGACTCCAGGTATTCTTTTGGGGTAGCTCAAACATTTGGGAAAATATGGGATGAAAGAGGGTTAATTAACAGCAAAGGAAAGGAATTGGTACATGGGGAACTGGTGAACCAGGTTTTGAAGAATTTACTCCTACCCAGAGAAATTGCAATAGTCCATGTAAATGGACATCAGAAAGGGAACTCCTTGGAAGCTAGAGGGAACCGACTGGCAGATGAGGTAACAAGAAAAGCTGCCTTAGGGCCTGAATTTGTTAAGATGTATAATCTTACTCCTTGTATATCTGAACCAAAGGGAGTTCCAGTTTTCACTGGAGAGAAAAAGGAACTGAAAGAATTGGGAGCTACTGAAACAGAAGAAGGGAGGTGGATTCTCCCAGGTGGACGAGAAATGCTAAACAAACAAATCATGAGGGAAATAATGGCCATTTTACATCAAGGGAGTCATTGGGGGGTACAAGCAATGTGTGACCTGATCCTAAGAAAGTATGGATGCATAGGAATCTACAGTATAGCTAAACAAATCTGTGAAAGGTGCATTGTTTGTAAAAAGATAAATAAAAAGGTTCTCAAGGAACAGCCTCAAGGAGGAAAAGAACCCGGTTTAAGACCTTTTCAAAGTATCCAAGTAGACTTCACGGAATTGCCACCCATGGGAAGTTGAAATATCTTCTGGTATTGGTTGACCATCTAACAGGATGGGTAGAAGCATATCCAATGGCTTCAGCCACAGCTGCAGGGGTAATTAAAATCCTTCTAGAACAGATCATTCCTAGGTATGGAATAATTGGAAATGTCAATTCAGACCAAAGGAGTCATTTTACATCCGGGGTGCTTCAAGGGACTATGGGAGGATTAGGGATATCCTGGGACTTTCATACTCCCTGGCATCCGCCCTCCTCTGGTAGGCTTGAACGAATGAATCAAACCCTAAAAAAACAATTATCAAAGTTAATTTTAGAAACCAAATTACCTTGGATCAAATGCTTGCCCATTGCCTTACTGAGAATTCGAACTGCACCTAGGAAAGGCTTAGGTGTATCTCCCTATGAAATGTTGTTTGGCTTGCCTTATATGGGTGAAATGGGAAAAATCCCAAGGTTTGAAACCAAAGACACTTTTCTTAAGAACTATATACTGGGGATATCCTCTTCTTTATCCTTTCTCAGGAGTAAAGGACTCCTTGCACAAACCCCACCATTGGAATTTGCAGTCCATACTATCCAACCTGGAATGGGTTCTAATTAAGTCATGGAAGGAATCCAAACTGCAGCCTGAATGGGAAGGCCTTTTCCAGGTTCTACTGACAACCGAAACTGCCGTGAGAACTGCTGAGAAGGGCTGGACTCATTACACCCGACTCAAAGGACCGGTGGAACACTCCTCTGAGGACGAACGTTGGTGTATAGAGCCCACCGAGAATCCTCTGCTCATCAAACTGAAGAAACAGTAATTTAAAGACTATTTGAAATAATCTTTTTATAGTAGAGATTCTGTTTAATTTTTTTTTTCTTATTACACCAGTATTTACTTATTGTGTTGGGGAGGGAGGAAATGGTTGAAAATGTTTAGAATAATGTTAATATGGTGTTTATACCTCACTATAATGAAAATAAGAGTGCTGGGTCATAATCAAATGAACTTAGAATTCAGCATTCCAGAAGGGAACGGGTTACAGAGCATCATATTTGACGCTTGCCAGATTTGGAATTGTGGGAGTCTAAAAAAAAAACCGAAGGGCACTAAGCCGTGCAGAGAAGTACATGTGTCCTGAACCAGTACAAGGTTGGACACTCCATAGGCAGGGTCCTCCTTGCCCTTCTTGGAGCAATGTTTGATGGACGACTTGGGTTAATGGATGGACATCAAATGTGAATCAAGAAAGTTGGTATTGGAAACCCCTAAAACAGATGATTACAGTCTCAAAAGGACACACTACCCACAATTGCAAAGAAAAAGCGTGTAATCTTATAATAGTTACTATCCGTGATGCTAATAGTACTGTCACTGGAGCCTATGGGCTAGGGATAGAGGTCACGGGAAGAGATCCATTAGGGCAATTCACAATGACGGTAGAAAAATCTGAAAATAGAGCCTCAAACAAGGAAGAAGAGTGGAAAAGTACACAGAAACCTAGGACAGAGGTAGGAGGATTTGTCAATGATCCTACAATAGTAAAAGTAGTTAGAATTGAGGATTTGAGACAGACATTTGAAGTAGAAACAGGATATGGAGACACGAATGCCTGGGTGGAATGGGTAAAATATACTGTGAAAAGTTTAAACAAGAGTGACTGCTATGCATGTGCCTCAGGGCGACCTAAACCACAGGTTGTACCTTTTCCTCTAGGATGGTCCAATGATCACACCAGAATGGAGTGCATTATTGCACTGAATCAGGAGAAGAAAAAAAAAAAACAAACCTGGGGAAATGATACCTGTAAAACACTTTCGCTTCTGTTCCCAGCCTTGCTGAAGAAGGACATTCAAACCCCCCCTGTTGCCACAGGTGTAGTTGGAAACCACACGGCTTGTCTCTCACGACAGGGCGGAGTGGCTACACAATTTTTAGGGGAGTTCTCAGGATGCAAGAGAACGGTGAATGTGACAAATGTTAAAGGTGGGAACTATTCCTCATTGCAGGTTGCGAGAGCTGACCTGTGGTGGTATTGTGGAGGAAGAGTTCTGAGGAATATTCTTCCGTCCAATTGGGAAGGCACTTGTGCTATTGTACAATTGGCCATCCCATTCACCCTGGCATTCCAAGAGGAAAAGGCTTCTAGGGAAAAAGAGATCAGGGCCAAAAGAAGCATATTGGGAACCTCCTTTGATGACAGTATATAACTCAATTGGAGTTCCTCAAGGGGTTCCTGATGAATTTAAAGCTAGGAAGCAAGTTACTGCGGGTTTTGAATCATTTCTTTTTTTTGGTGGGTCACAATAAACAAAAATGTAGATTGGATCAGTTATATCTACTATAATCAGCAAAGATTTATAAATTATACAAGGGATGCTGTTAAAGGAGTATCAGAACAATTGGATGCCAACAGTAGAATGACCTGGGAAAATCGAATGGTCCTAGATATGATGTTAGCAGAGAAAGGAGGAGTATGTGTTATGTTAGGAGGACAGTGTTGCACATTTATACCAAATAATACTGCTCCTGATGGAACAATTACCAGAGCTTTACAAGGCCTCACCACTTTGGCCGATGAACTAGCAGAAAATTCAGGAATAGATGCTACTCTTACTGGGTGGTTGGAATCTCGGTTTGGAAAATGGAAGGGAATGGTGGTATCAATTCTCACTTCTCTGATAGTGGTAGTAGGGATGTTAGTAGCCGTAGGGTGTTGTATAATCCCTTGTGTTAGGGGTCTAATACAGAGATTACTAGAAACTGCAATAAGTAAGAAGATGCCTCTGGAACCACCACCTTATAATATGCTTCTCCTGGAAGGACAAGAAACAGATAGTAGAGAATCTCAGGAAAGAGAATGTGAAACAATGCTGACCAGGTTTGAAGAAAGATGCAAAAGACAACAGTGAGTGTAAAGAAAAGAAGGGGGGGATTGTGGAAAATGCTGAGAAATGTTGCTTTTGCAAACTGAAAAGGGTTGTTGTATTTTGTGGAGGACTAAGGCTGTCTCATCAGAAATCCTTTGTAGGGAATTTAGAATGTAACAAATAGCACATAAGATAAAGGGGAAGCAAACTTTTACTTTACGTGTTATCAGTCACGTGGTGTAGCAGCTTCCCCCCCCCCCTTTTTTTTCCCGCTTTTGTCTAATAGATTTATAGAGAGAAACTCCTGATTAATTGAACAAAACTAAACTTTTTTAGCGTTCACAATCATAACAGCAAAGGAAAGCAGTCACAATCATGAGGAGGATCATAATAGTAGTAACTGCTATCAGTACATAAATTGCAATCCTCAGGCGTCGCTCACACATCTCTTCATCATGTGCCACCCTGCGGGGAGCGGCATGGGTCGTCTGCCTAGAAATAAAGCAATAACAGAAAAGGAAGGCCTTGATCCTTTCTAGGCCAACTATCTAAGTTTAAAGAGACCACTCAGTCTCAAGAACACCCACCTCTCTGGTTCCTCCGGGATGCGAAAAAGCACCCGTCTGGTAGGCGACGATGGCCTGAGAATCTAAGGGTAAAGGAACAATATACCACTATAGCCATAGCAAGGACATTGTCCTTACTGCCTGGCTATAGTGCTGTAGAGGGGAGGCCTTACCTCTGGGGAAGTCTGGGGATCCGGGGTCTCACCTTCACCCACGCCAGCCATTTTCTGCCGCTCGGGTGCTCGTTCCCCTAGCTATGTATTCTGGGAAATGCGCAGGCACAGTGTTCCCCCAGTCTGCCCACAGAAAGTACTAGAAAAGGAAGCTCACGCTTGCGTGAATCCAATGAAGGCAAAAGCTAGAATCAGACAAATATTTTGAAAAGTTAGACAGAGAATCGTTATATTAGAATTAAGGTGTAGTAAAAGAATTTACTAACTTTATAGAAAAAGGGGGATTGATACGGGGCTTTCTAACGAGATGCTTACAAAGGGTTAAAGGGTGCTTGCTAATAAAATGCTTGGTAAGGGGGGCTTACTAACAGTTTGTGTCAGAAATGACCTTGCATAAACAATGCCTACTATGAGCTCTGTGAAAATAGAATTATTTCTTTGATGAGTTCTAGTCTCCCACATTGGTCTGTTTAACTCCTTATCTGTTCAGGAATTTCTTGCGTCTCTCATAATTTGTCATAAATTCAGAGAAAGTATTTCATTGTAGCTAGTTCGAGCTCTCCCGTGTCTTTGAAAGTGTGCAAAACCTGCTGAAACCGGGTTTGTAGTTTGGATCAGAGTCAAGGGGAAACTGAGTCTGCACAAAACAGAAGGTTACTTGCGGTGATGAAGAGGAGCCATCTGACTTCATCCCCCACAACCCTCAACGACCACCACTAAACAGCAGTGCGCAGGCACAGTTGGGAGGAGTTTATGGGAATGACTTCTTGGAACTCATTTTAATACGAAGCGGGACAGGTTATGAATATGTATAGGTGTATGATGTAATCTAGTAATTTCGGATGGGGAGATGGTATAAGAATCCTACCAGATCTAACCAAAAGTGTGCCTCTGTTAGGTCACCCGCTCTTGCAAGAACGCATAATAAATTACTGCCTCACAAAAGTGTCTACCTCGAGTCCTTTCTCAGGACCCTTGTCATTTCTAACAAGGGGCATTCGTAGACAGGAGAGCAGAGCAGGCCGAGGAGAAGCCTACCTCACTGCCAGACTCTGCCGGGGCCTACTTTTAGAAGTGTTAAAAGAAAGAAAAAAGAAACTCCTATTAAGTTTCGGGGCTGAAAGCTCTGCCTGGACAGAGCACACACACACACAGCCCCTCACCACGGACCACCCCCTCACACCCAGGTAGCCCCACGATCCGCTCTGGTGCACTCTGGGGGTGCAGGGGCATTCTCAGAGACCGGAACAGAGCAGGCCAAGCAGAGGCCTACCTCACTTCCAGACCATGCCGGGACCTACTTTCACAAGTGCTAAGAAAATAAACCCCTCTAATAAGCTCCTACATGAACCCATGCCAGGGCTGAAAGCTCTACCTGGACTGAACACCCTCTTCCGCCACACACACACACACCGTCCATACACCACAAAACCCCCTGTAATCCCGGGTAGCCTCACGAGCAGCTGCGGAAAACAGGGGCATTCCTAAACAGGAGAGCAGAGCAGGCCGAGCAGAGGCCTACCTCACTGCCAGATTCTGCCGGGGCCTACTTTTACAACAGGTAAAAGAAAGAGAAAAGAAACTCCTATTAAGTTTTCGGGGCTGAAATCTCTGCCTGGACTGAGCACACACACACAGCCCCTCACCACGGACCACCCCCCCCCACCCAGGAAGACCCACGAGCCGCTCTGGTGCACTTTGGGGGTTAAGGGGCATTCTCAGACACCGGAATAGAGCAGGCCAAGCAGAGGCCTACCTCACTGCCAGACACTTTTGGGACCTACTTTCACAAATGCTAACAAAACAATCCCCCTAATAAACCATTACATGAACCCATGCCGGGGCTGAAAGCTCTGCATGGACTGAACACAACCCCCCCCCACACACACACCCCGTCTACACATCGCCCCCCACCTCCCAGATAGCCTTACGAGCAGATGCAGCTATATTTTGGGGTTCAGGGGCATTCCTAAACAGGAGAGCAGAGCAGGCCGAGCAGAAGCCTACCTCACTGCAAGACCATGCCCGAATCTTCTTTCACAGGGGCTAACAAAAAGAAACCCCTCCTAAGAAGCTGCTACAAAGAACCGGTGCCGGGACTGAAAGCTCTTCCTGGACTGAACAGACACCCACCCTCCACACACACCCTGCACACCACTGCCCCCTACTACCGAGTAGCCACACGAGCTGCTCTGTTCACTTTCGGGGTGAGGGGTATTCTCAGCCACCAGAACAGAGCAGGCCAAGCAGAGGCCTACCTCACTGCCAGACTCTGTTGGGACCTACTTTCACAAGTGCTAACAAAACAATCCCCATAATAAGCTCCTACAGGAAACCCATGCCGGGGCTGGAAAGCTGTGCCTGGTCTCAAGACACATCCCCCCCCCCAACAGACACCTTCTACACACACACACTGCCAGCCTCTGCCGGGGCCTACTTTTACAACAGGTAAAAGAAAGAAAAAGGAAACTCCTATTAAGGTTTCGGGGCTGAAATCTCTGCGTGGTCCGAGCACACACACACAGCCCCTCACCCCAGACCACCCCCCCCACACCCAGATAGACCCACGAGCCGCTCTGGTGCACTTTCGGGGTGTAGGGACATTCTCAGAGACCGGAACAGAGCAGGCCAAGCAGAGGCCTACCTCACTGCCAGACTCTGTTGGGACCTACTTTCACAACTGCTAAAAAAACAATCCCCCTAATGAACTCTTACATGAACCCATGCCGGGGATGAAAGCTCTGCCTGGAGTGAACACAACCCCACCCCCCGCACACACACCGTCTACACATACCCACCTGACCTACCGGGTAGCCTCACGAGCAGCTCCAGCTATACTCTGGGATTCAGGGGCATTCCTAAACAGGAGAGCAGAGCAGGGGGAGCAGAGGCATACCACACTGCCAGACCAGGCCTAAAACTACTTTCAGAAGGGCTAACAAAAAGAAACCCCTCCTAAGAAGCTGCTACAAAAAGCCGTACGGGGGCTGAAAGCTCTTCCTGGACTGAACACACACCCACCCCCAAAACACACCCTGCACACCACCCCCGTCAAATATCGGGTAGCCACACGAACTGCTCTGGTGCACTTTGGGGGTGCAGGGGCATTCTCAGCCACAAGAGAAGAGCAGGCCAAGGAGAGGCCTTCCTCACTGCAAGATTCGGTTGGGAACTACTTTCACAAGCGCTAACAAAACAATCCACCTAATAAGCTCCTATATGAACCCAGGTCGGGGCTGAAAGCTCTGCCTGGTCTGAACACACACACCCCACCAACAGACACACACCGTCCACACACACAAACACCCCCAATCCCAGGTATCTGCACGGGCAGATACAGCTAACTTTGGGGTTCAGGGGCATTCCTAAACAGGAGAGCAGAGCAGGGGCCTACCTCACTGCCAGACCATGCCGGGACCTATTTTCACAAGTGCTAACAAAAAGAAACCCCCCTAAGGAGCTGCTACAAAGATCCGGTGCCGGGGCTGAAAGCTCTTCCTGGACCGCGCACACACACCAACTACCACCACTCCCAGGTAGCCCCACGTACCGCTCCGCTGCACTTTGGGGCTGAAGGGGCATTCTCAGCCTCAGGAACAGAGGGGGCCAAGCAGAGGCCTACCTCACTTCCAAACCATGCCGGGACATACTTTCAAAGGTGCTAACAAAATAAACCCCCCTAGTAAGCTCCTACATGAACCCATGCCAGGGCTGAAAGCTCTACCTTGACTGAACAACCGCCCCCGCCATACACACACCCCCCCCCCAATCCAAACACCACACCACCATCCCACACTCCTGGGTAGCCTCACGAGCAGCTGCAGATAACAGGGTCATTTTTAAACAGGAGAGCAGAGCAGGCCGAGCAGACCACTACCTCACTGCCAGCCTCTGCCGGGGCCTACTTTTACAACTGGTAAAACAAAGAAAAAAGAAACTGCTATTCAGCTTTCGGGGTTGAAAGCTCAGCCTGGACTGAGCATACACACACGGCCCATAAACCCGGACCACCCCCCCGAACCCAGGTAGCCCCACGAGCCTCTCTGGTGCAATTTGGGGGTGTAGGGGCATTCTCAGCCACGGGAACAGAGCAGGTCAAGCAGAGGCCTACCTCACTGCCAGACTCTGTTGGGACCTACTTTCAGAAGTGCTAACAAAACAATCTCCCTAATAAGCTCCTACAAGAACCCATGCCGAGGCTGAAAGCTCTGCCTGGAGTGAACACAACCCCACCCCCCGCACACACACCGTCTACACATACCCACCTGACCTACCGGGTAGCCTCACGAGCAGCTCCAGCTGTACTCTGGGGTTCAGGGGCATTCCTAAAAAGGAGAGCAGAGCAGGGGGATCAGAGGCATACCACACTGCCAGACCAGGCCTAAAACTACTTTCAGAAGGGCTAACAAAAAGAAACCCCTCCTAAGAAGCTGCTACAAAAAGCCGTACGGGGGCTGAAAGCTCTTCCTGGACTGAACACACACCCACCCCCAAAACACACCCTGCACACCACCCCCCTCAACTATCGGGTAGCCACACGAGCTGCTCTGGTGCACTTTGGGGGTGCAGGGGCATTCTCAGCCACAAGAGAAGAGCAGGCCAAGCAGAGGCCTTCCTCACTGCAAGATTCGGTTGGGAACTACTTTCACAAGCGCTAACAAAACAATCCACCTAATAAGCTCCTATATGAACCCAGGTCGGGGCTGAAAGCTCTGCCTGGTCTGAACACACACACCCCACCAACAGACACACACCGTCCACACACACAAACACCCCCAATCCCAGGTATCTGCACGGGCAGATACAGCTAACTTTGGGGTTCAGGGGCATTCCTAAACAGGGGAGCAGAGCAGGCTGAGCAGGGGCCTTACCTCACTGCCAGACCATGCCGGGACCTATTTTCACAAGTGCTAACAAAAAGAAACCCCTCTAAGAAGCTGCTACAAAGATCCGGTGCCGGGGCTGAAAGCTCTTCCTGGACCATACACACACCAACTACCACCACTCCCAGGTAGCCCCACGTACCGCTCCGCTGCACTTTGGGGCTGAAGGGGCATTCTCAGCCTCAGGAACAGAGGGGGCCAAGCAGAGGCGTACCTCACTTCCAGACCATGCCGGGACATACTTTCAAAGGTGCTAACAAAATAAACCCCCCTAGTAAGCTCCTACATGAACCCATGCCAGGGCTGAAAGCTCTACCTTGACTGAACAACCGCCCCCGCCATACACACACCCCCCCCCCAATCCAAACACCACACCACCATCCCACACTCCTGGGTAGCCTCACGAGCAGCTGCGGATAACAGGGTCATTTTTAAACAGGAGAGCAGAGCAGGCCGAGCAGAGCACTACCTCACTGCCAGCCTCTGCCGGGGCCTACTTTTACAACTGGTAAAACAAAGAAAAAAGAAACTGCTATTCAGATTTCGGGGTTGAAAGCTCAGCCTGGACTGAGCATACACACACGGCCCATAAACCCGGACCACCCCCCCGAACCCAGGTAGCCCCACGAGCCTCTCTGGTGCAATTTGGGGGTGCAGGGGCATTCTCAGCCACAGGAACAGAGCAGGCCAAGCAGAGGCCTACCTCACTGCCAGACTCTGTTGGGACAAACTTTCAAAAGTGCTAACAAAACAATCCCCCTAATAAGCTCCTACATGAACCCATGCCGGAGCTGAAAGCTCTTCCTGGACTGAACACAAACACCCGCCCAACACATACACACCGTCCACACACACCGCACCCCCCCCACAGCCGGGCAGCCTCAGGAGCAGCTCCAGCTAACTTTGGGGTTCAGGGGCATTCCTAAACAGGAGAGCAGAGCAGGCAGAGCAGGACCCTACCTCACTCTGCCTGCTCCTACTTTTAGAAGTGTGAAAAGAAAGAAAGAAGAAACTCCTATTAAGCTTTTGGGGCTGAAAGCTTTGCCTGGACTGAACACACAACACCCCCCCCACCCACACACACACCATCTACACATACCCCCTCCACACTCCCGGGTAGCCTCACGAGCAGCTCCAGCTAACTTTGGGGTTCAGGGGCATTCCTAAACAGGAGAGCAGAGCAGGGGCCTACCTCACTGCCAGACCATGCCGGGACCTATTTTCACAAGTGCTAACAAAAAGAAACCCCCCTAAGGTGCTGCTACAAAGATCCGGTGCCGGGGCTGAAAGCTCTTCCTGGACCGCGCACACACACCAACTACCACCACTCCCAGGTAGCCCCACGTACCGCTCTGCTGCAAATTCGGGGTGCAGGGGCATTCTCAGCCTCAGGAGCAGAGGGGGCCAAGCAGAAGCCTACCTCACTTCCAGACCATGCCGGGACATACTTTCCAAGGTGATAAGAAAATAAACCCCCCTAATAAGCTCCTACATGAACACATGCCAGGGCTGAAAGCTCTACCTTGACTGAACACCCGCCCCCGCCATACACACACACACACCGTCCACACACCACACAACCCCCCAAAATCCCGGGTAGCCTCACGAGCAGCTGCGGATAACAGGGTCATTCCTAAACAGGAGAGCAGAGCAGTCCGAGCAGAGGCCTACCTCACTGTCAGCCTCTACCAGGCCCTGATTTTAGAAGTGGTAAAAGAAAGAAAAAAACCCCTCCTATTAAGCTTTCGGGGCAGAAAGCTCTGCCTGGACTAAGCACACACACACAGCCCCTCACCCTGGACCACCCCCCCACACCCAGATAGCCCCACGGGCCGCTCTGGTGAACTTTCGGGGTGTAGGGGCATTCTCAGCCACGGGAACAGAGCAGGTCAAGCAGAGGCCTACCTCACTTCCAGACTCTGTTGGGACCTACTTTCAGAAGTGCTAACAAAACAATCTCCCTAATAAGCTCCTACAAGAACCCATGCCGAGGCTGAAAGCTCTGCCTGGAGTGAACACAACCCCACCCCCCGCACACACACCGTCTACACATACCCACCTGACCTACCGGGTAGCCTCACGAGCAGCTCCAGCTATACTCTGAGGTTCAGGGGCATTCCTAAACAGGAGAGCAGAGCAGGGGGAGCAGAGGCATACCACACTGCCAGACCAGGCCTAAAACTACTTTCAGAAGGGCTAACAAAAAGAAACCCCTCCTAAGAAGCTGCTACAAAAAGCCGTACGGGGGCTGAAAGCTCTTCCTGGACTGAACACACACCCACCCCCAAAACACACCCTGCACACCACCCCCCTCGACTATCGGGTAGCCACACGAGCTGCTCTGGTGCACTTTGGGGGTGCAGGGGCCTTCTCAGCCACAAGAGAAGAGCAGGCCAAGCAGAGGCCTTCCTCACTGCAAGATTCGGTTGGGAACTACTTTCACAAGCGCTAACAAAACAATCCACCTAATAAGCTCCTATATGAACCCAGGTCGGGGCTGAAAGCTCTGCCTGGTCTGAACACACACACCCCACCAACAGACACACACCGTCCACACACACAAACACCCCCAATCCCAGGTATCTGCACGGGCAGATACAGCTAACTTTGGGGTTCAGGGGCATTCCTAAACAGGGGAGCAGAGCAGGCTGAGCAGGGGCCTTACCTCACTGCCAGACCATGCCGGGACCTATTTTCACAAGTGCTAACAAAAAGAAACCCCTCTAAGAAGCTGCTACAAAGATCCGGTGCCGGGGCTGAAAGCTCTTCCTGGACCATACACACACCAACTACCACCACTCCCAGGTAGCCCCACGTACCGCTCCGCTGCACTTTGGGGCTGAAGGGGCATTCTCAGCCTCAGGAACAGAGGGGGCCAAGCAGAGGCGTACCTCACTTCCAGACCATGCCGGGACATACTTTCAAAGGTGCTAACAAAATAAACCCCCCTAGTAAGCTCCTACATGAACCCATGCCAGGGCTGAAAGCTCTACCTTGACTGAACAACCGCCCCCGCCATACACACACCCCCCCCCCAATCCAAACACCACACCACCATCCCACACTCCTGGGTAGCCTCACGAGCAGCTGCGGATAACAGGGTCATTTTTAAACAGGAGAGCAGAGCAGGCCGAGCAGAGCACTACCTCACTGCCAGCCTCTGCCGGGGCCTACTTTTACAACTGGTAAAACAAAGAAAAAAGAAACTGCTATTCAGATTTCGGGGTTGAAAGCTCAGCCTGGACTGAGCATACACACACGGCCCATAAACCCGGACCACCCCCCCGAACCCAGGTAGCCCCACGAGCCTCTCTGGTGCAATTTGGGGGTGCAGGGGCATTCTCAGCCACAGGAACAGAGCAGGCCAAGCAGAGGCCTACCTCACTGCCAGACTCTGTTGGGACAAACTTTCAAAAGTGCTAACAAAACAATCCCCCTAATAAGCTCCTACATGAACCCATGCCGGAGCTGAAAGCTCTTCCTGGACTGAACACAAACACCCGCCCAACACATACACACCGTCCACACACACCGCACCCCCCCCACAGCCGGGCAGCCTCAGGAGCAGCTCCAGCTAACTTTGGGGTTCAGGGGCATTCCTAAACAGGAGAGCAGAGCAGGCAGAGCAGGACCCTACCTCACTCTGCCTGCTCCTACTTTTAGAAGTGTGAAAAGAAAGAAAGAAGAAACTCCTATTAAGCTTTTGGGGCTGAAAGCTTTGCCTGGACTGAACACACAACACCCCCCCCACCCACACACACACCATCTACACATACCCCCTCCACACTCCCGGGTAGCCTCACGAGCAGCTCCAGCTAACTTTGGGGTTCAGGGGCATTCCTAAACAGGAGAGCAGAGCAGGGGCCTACCTCACTGCCAGACCATGCCGGGACCTATTTTCACAAGTGCTAACAAAAAGAAACCCCCCTAAGGAGCTGCTACAAAGATCCGGTGCCGGGGCTGAAAGCTCTTCCTGGACCGCGCACACACACCAACTACCACCACTCCCAGGTAGCCCCACGTACCGCTCTGCTGCAAATTCGGGGTGCAGGGGCATTCTCAGCCTCAGGAGCAGAGGGGGCCAAGCAGAAGCCTACCTCACTTCCAGACCATGCCGGGACATACTTTCCAAGGTGATAAGAAAATAAACCCCCCTAATAAGCTCCTACATGAACACATGCCAGGGCTGAAAGCTCTACCTTGACTGAACACCCGCCCCCGCCATACACACACACACACCGTCCACACACCACACAACCCCCCAAAATCCCGGGTAGCCTCACGAGCAGCTGCGGATAACAGGGTCATTCCTAAACAGGAGAGCAGAGCAGTCCGAGCAGAGGCCTACCTCACTGTCAGCCTCTACCAGGCCCTGATTTTAGAAGTGGTAAAAGAAAGAAAAAAACCCCTCCTATTAAGCTTTCGGGGCAGAAAGCTCTGCCTGGACTAAGCACACACACACAGCCCCTCACCCTGGACCACCCCCCCACACCCAGATAGCCCCACGGGCCGCTCTGGTGAACTTTCGGGGTGTAGGGGCATTCTCAGCCACGGGAACAGAGCAGGTCAAGCAGAGGCCTACCTCACTTCCAGACTCTGTTGGGACCTACTTTCAGAAGTGCTAACAAAACAATCTCCCTAATAAGCTCCTACAAGAACCCATGCCGAGGCTGAAAGCTCTGCCTGGAGTGAACACAACCCCACCCCCCGCACACACACCGTCTACACATACCCACCTGACCTACCGGGTAGCCTCACGAGCAGCTCCAGCTATACTCTGAGGTTCAGGGGCATTCCTAAACAGGAGAGCAGAGCAGGGGGAGCAGAGGCATACCACACTGCCAGACCAGGCCTAAAACTACTTTCAGAAGGGCTAACAAAAAGAAACCCCTCCTAAGAAGCTGCTACAAAAAGCCGTACGGGGGCTGAAAGCTCTTCCTGGACTGAACACACACCCACCCCCAAAACACACCCTGCACACCACCCCCCTCGACTATCGGGTAGCCACACGAGCTGCTCTGGTGCACTTTGGGGGTGCAGGGGCCTTCTCAGCCACAAGAGAAGAGCAGGCCAAGCAGAGGCCTTCCTCACTGCAAGATTCGGTTGGGAACTACTTTCACAAGCGCTAACAAAACAATCCACCTAATAAGCTCCTATATGAACCCAGGTCGGGGCTGAAAGCTCTGCCTGGTCTGAACACACACACCCCACCAACAGACACACACCGTCCACACACACAAACACCCCCAATCCCAGGTATCTGCACGGGCAGATACAGCTAACTTTGGGGTTCAGGGGCATTCCTAAACAGGGGAGCAGAGCAGGCTGAGCAGGGGCCTACCTCACTGCCAGACCATGCCGGGACCTATTTTCACAAGTGCTAAGAAAAAGAAACCCCCCTAAGGAGCTGCTACAAAGAACCCGTGCCGGGGCTGAAAGCTCTTCCTGGACCATACACACACCAACTACCACCACTCCCATGTAGCCCCACGTACCGCTCCGCTGCACTTTGGGGCTGAAGGGGCATTCTCAGCCTCAGGAACAGAGGGGGCCAAGCAGAGGCCTACCTCACTTCCAGACCATGCCGGGACATACTTTCAAAGGTGCTAACAAAATAAACCCCCCTAGTAAGCTCCTACATGAACCCATGCCAGGGCTGAAAGCTCTACCTTGACTGAACACCCGCCCCCACCATACACACATCCCCCCCCCCCCCCCAATCCAAACACCACACCACCATCCCACACTCCTGGGTAGCCTCACGAGTGTCACCAACGTTTGCTGATTCTTCTCCTGGGAAACTCACAAACATGATCATTGTAAAATTTGTTTGATTAATCTTGAAAGGATCTCCTTGAGAACTTTTATGCTCGCATAAGCTTAAACAAATGTGATTGTACTTGCGAATCTTTAGATCTTAGTATCTCCATGCTTGCGTTAATGTGAAACCTACCCTAAGAGATTTTTTGTAAGAAACTTTATGCTTGTATTGGTATGATCAAACAAACCTGAAAGGACCACCTGGAGCATAACACCTGCCCTCCGAAACTGACCACAAGACGCATCAGCGGACTGAAACAAATCCTAGTCAATGATTGGATCAGAAGATGATGAAATGAATATACATGGAATTGTGTCTGTCGACCATAAAGATGGCTAGATAGCTTGAAAAATATATTACTTTGTTTGTCACTGAGTATAAATATCTGTAGCCCACCTCTCCTCTGCGCGGTGCAGTGAGACTCCGGTCCCTGCTTGCCCAGCGCTGCTTTTCTTTCTCTCTAAATTAATTGCTGCTAACACACTCCCAGCATGAGTGTCCTTTTTGCCGATAACAATTTTGGTGCCGTGACTCGGATCCGGTAACCGACAGCCAAGTACTTCTACAGGGAGGCGCCCCACCCGACTTTCTGGGTGGCCCTGAGGAAGTTCCCCGGCTGGTCAGTCCCGGATTTTCCGAACGGCAGAGAGAAAGAAAGAAATTTGATTCCCGTGCACGAAGATACCGAACGAAGAAGCTCGAGAGGAACGGCGCGTTTTCGGACATCCAGTACATAAATCTCACGGTCCCAGTCTTTCCGAAGGTACTGGTAAGTCCTTGCGTTTCCGTTCGGGAATACCCCCCCTTAAATAGGTCGGGATACCGAACGAAGAAGCTCGAGAGCTAGCGCGAGCTTTCTGACATTCAGTACATAAATCTCACGGTCCCGGTCTTTCCGAAGGTACTGATAAGTCATTGCGTTTCCGTTCGGTAATACCCCCCTTCAAATGGGTCAGGAAAATAGTAAATCTAAGGGAATCCCCGACCCTAAAGTTCCCCCAGAAAGTCCATTAGGATTAATGATACGTCATTGGGGAGAATCCTCGATTCGAAAGGGAAAATCAAAAGAAAAGATGATTCGTTATTGTGTATACACATGGGGGGAAAAGGAAATTGGGAAAAATATCTTTTGGCCTCGATTTGGTTCCTTTGAGGACTGGGTATGTCAAGCCCTTAATTTTTATGTGAATAATCAGACTCCTTATAGTCAAGAGGAGAGTCAGTATGCCTTTCTGTGGATAGTCGCTTCTAAAGATGACAAGATAGCGACGATTTATTCTTTAGGAACTAAGCCAAGGAGGAGGAACTCTAACGAGTTGATTTACCCTCCTCCTTATGTAGGAGACCCCTCGGCCCCATCACCCCCACCAAGTTCCCCTATAAATAGACCTCGTACAAGGAGATTTGCTCGGACAGAGGCAGCTCAGGGACTCTTTCCCTTATGAGAAGCACCCATGGGGGGACCACAACCGGGTATAGGGTATGTATCTATACCATTAAACAGCGGTGACGTAAGGGAATTCAAAAAGGAGATGGGACGTCTTTTGGATGATCCGCTAGGAGTGGCGGATAAATTAGATCAGTTCTTAGGTCCTAGTATATACACCTGGGACGAATTAGAAGCGATCTTGAAAGTATTATTTACAAATGAAGAAAGGGGACTATTTATACAGATTCAAAATATGCATACAGGGTAGTCCATGTATTTGGAAAAATTTGGGAAGAACGAGGACTAATTAACACCCGAGGAAAGGGACTGATTCATGAACAACTGATAAAGGAGGTCTTAAAGGCACTCCGGGGCCCTAAAAGAATAGCTATGGTGCATGTTAAAGGTCATCAAAAGGGCCTATCCCCAATAGTACGAGGAAATAATCTAGCAGATTTAGAGGCCAAACGGGCAGCCCTCTTAGCGATACGAGAAAGTCCGATGCCCGAGAAAAAAGTAGAAACACAGACACAAACCGAATACAAATTTACCAAACAGGAAGAGGAAAAATTTAGAGAGATGGGGATTAACCAAAAACAAGGACAGTGGTTTCTCCCAGATGGACAACAAGTATTGCCAAAAGGGGAGGCATGGAATTTTCTTAACAAATTGAACCAAAAAAAAAAAAACCTCATTCGGCCACACAGTCCTTGGTGGACGATTTTGAAACAAAATTCGCCGCTATTGGAATTCACACATTGGCTAAACGAATAATTATGGGATGCCTAACTTGTCAACGAGTTAACAAGAGAAACCTTAGAGAAAGAATACAAGGAGGGCGAGACTTGTCTAAGCGCCCCTTTGAGAGAGTACAGATAGACTTCACGGACTTACCGAAACAGGGCAGATACCGATATCTACTGGTAATAGTGGATCATTTCACCCACTTCGTTGAAGCTTATCCTACCTCCAGAGCAACTGCCTAAGTTGTAGCTAAAATACTTCTGGAGGAAGTCATTCCCCGATATGGAGTAGTGTGGTCGATAGATTCAGATCGGGGATCCCACTTTACCTCCCAAGGGATCCAGAACCTATCCCAAGCCTTAGGGATCAAGTAGGAACTTCACGCTCCGTATCATCCCCAGAGTTCGGGTAGAGTAGAGAGAATGAATGGAGAAATTAAAAAACACCTCACAAAACTCATGTTAGAAACAGGATTAAATTGGCTTAGGTGTCTACCCCTGGCACTCTTACAAATAAGAACTCGCCCCCGAGCTGATGTTGGCCTTTCCCCTTACGAAATCCTGTATGGGATGCCTTATGATTTTGGACAAAATCCTGATTCATCTAACTTGAGTGATAGAAATTTGGAAAGCTATCTAAATATCTTAAATAAGAGACGAGAACAACTTAGGAAAAAAGGATTAATAACTCAAAGGCCCCCACTAGACTTGGCCATACATCGTATACAACCAGGAGACCAGGTATTAATAAAATCCTGGAAAGAAACTAATTTGACTCCCCGATGGGAGGGACCTTATCTCGTTTTGCTTACAACAGATTCTGCGATACGGACGAAAGAAAAGGGGTGGACTCACGCTAGCAGGGTAAAGAAAACAACCTCAGCAGACAAGTGGACGTCGACCCATCATCCAGACTCCCTGAGGATCACCTTAAAACGACAAACTGAATGAATGAACGAGGGAGAAAAACTTAAACTCTGGTTTGGACTGCCGACCTACGAATCATTACGGAGAGTATCGTATGTCTCCTGGGTACAGGGGAGAATACCATATCTAGGGGAAAAAGGAGGCCTTCATAGGGCCTGTAAGGAAGGATGGACTTACTAGCCTTGTGATGTGATATTGAGACTGGGATCCCAACCCAATCTATATTGCCCAGACGAATACCCTGTTTGAAACATCCTTTATCGGGCCACGAGGCCTGGGTCCAATGTATCTGTTATAATTGTAAACAGATTTGGAATTGTACTTCCCGGTTTAGACAGGCTTATTGCATATATTGTAGACAACATCGAAATTACGGATCAGGACAGGAAAATATACTCACACTCTTTTGCGGATGGGAATTGTTAATACCGTATTGGTGGGAATTTTTGAAATTAACCGAATTAAGGTAGTCACCAAGTGTAAAAAAACGATTTCGCTGGAAACTGAGCAAACCCAATACCTAAAACAAAAATCCATTCTCAGAAGGGAGAAAGGAAGGAGTGAATAGGAACAGGCCGCCCCTGAAGACACTGAGTTGTTGCCGAGAAGAACGTTACCCGGTTGCCCTTCTGCCCAGGGTAGACCGAGGAAGGGCAAAGCCAGTAAAACATGTGGGGCAGACGGCTTTTCCTTATTCTTGAGGTCCTCCTATCTCCTTGTGGAATTAGCCATCAACCATACAAATGGATTCTGAAAGGTACTGGAAGTGGCTCAGAAAACAAAGTTGTTAAAACGATCATGTAACCAACCCGGAGAATATTTTTGTGGATATTGGGGCTGTGAAACAATAGCATCAGCCTGGTCTCCCACCGAGCCGGACCAATTCCTATCCGTAAAATGGTACTCCAATGGCAGTATAAGCTTACTTGTGAACAGATATGGGGACTCTACGTGGCTTATAGGGAAAACTTGGGGCCTAAGGTACTATGTTAACGGAAGAGACCCAGGAGGATTCTTTTCTATCCAGAAGAAGAAGCTATCTTTACCTTCCTTGACTGTAGGGCCCAGCCAAGTGATGTCAGTCAAACCCCGCCCCTCAGTCACCCAACCTCCAGTTCCTCTAGAAACTTCAATTAAACCTGTTATAAAACCCGAAAATTCGACATTTGGGGATAGGGATTCCCTATGGACTCTAATGAAAGCGGCCTTCATTGTAATTAATCACACACATCCTAACATCACTAATGATTGTTGGTTCTGTTATGGAATAAGGCCCCCTTATTATGAAGGTATAGCAACCCCTCTTTGCTTTTCAGTAGGAAACATGACTCTACCTCCTCCTCAGTGTAGCTGGACAAATGCTGACCAACAAAAGGCCAAACTCACCCTACAAGAAATAACAGGAAAAGGACAATGTATAGGAAAGGTTCCAGCCAATAAGCAAAACCCTTGTAACGTAACTCTAACTTGGAATGAGACCACTCTCCCAGCTACCAAGTGGAAATGGGCTATTCCTAATAATGGGACCTGGTGGATTTGCTCGATATCTGGGCTCCAACCCTGTTTATCTCTTTTTATAGTATATAACAATCTTGAATTTTGTGTCCAAGTCACAATAATGCCACGAATATTGATACACTCCTCAACCGAAGTCATGAGCAACCAGGAAGGGGATCTATTAAGGTATAAAAGAGAACCTATAACAGCCCTCACCGTAGCCACCTTGGTGGGCCTCAGCATAGTTGGAGTCGGTATAGGAACTACTTCAATAATATTGCAACAAAAGGGACTATTCGCACTTCAGGCAGCCGTAGACGAGGACTTGGCACAGTTAGAAAAATCAATCTCTTACCTTGAAAAATCGTTAACTTCTTTATCAGAAGTAGTATTGCAAAACAGAAGGGGTCTGGATTTAATATTCCTAAGGGAAGGAGGACTGTGTGTAGCTTTAGGAGAAGAATGCTGTTTCTATGCTGATCATACCGGGATAGTTCGAGATTCTTTAGCAAAAGTACGGGAAAGATTAGAACAAAGGAAAAGGGAGAGAGAGTCCCAGGCCCCTTGGTATGAGAATTGGTTCAAGTGGTCACCTTGGGTCACCACTTTGCTGTCAACAATTGCTGGACCTGTAATTATCTTGATCCTTATATTAACTTTTTGACCTTGCATATTGAATAAGATAGTGACTTTAATTAAACAGAGAATAGACCGAATCGAAATTCTCACTATTCGGGCTATGGAATCAGCAAACAGGTAATCAAAAGAAAAGGGGTGGAATTGTCACCAACGTTTGCTGATTCTTCTCCTGGGAAACTCACAAACATGATCATTGTAAAATTTGTTTGATTAATCTTGAAAGGATCTCCTTGAGAACTTTTATGCTCGCATAAGCTTAAACAAATGTGATTGTACTTGCGAATCTTTAGATCTTAGTATCTCCATGCTTGCGTTAATGTGAAACCTACCCTAAGAGATTTTTTGTAAGAAACTTTATGCTTGTATTGGTATGATCAAACAAACCTGAAAGGACCACCTGGAGCATAACACCTGCCCTCCGAAACTGACCACAAGACGCATCAGCGGACTGAAACAAATCCTAGTCAATGATTGGATCAGAAGATGATGAAATGAATATACATGGAATTGTGTCTGTCGACCATAAAGATGGCTAGATAGCTTGAAAAATATATTACTTTGTTTGTCACTGAGTATAAATATCTGTAGCCCACCTCTCCTCTGCGCGGTGCAGTGAGACTCCGGTCCCTGCTCGCCCAGCGCTGCTTTTCCTTCTCTCTAAATAAATTGCTGCTAACACACTCCCAGCGTGAGTGTCCTTTTTGCCGATAACAACGAGCAGCTTCGGATAACAGGGTCATTTTTAAACAGGAGAGCAGAGCAGGCCGAGCAGACCACTACCTCACTGCCAGCCTCTGCCGGGGCCTACTTTTACAACTGGTAAAACAAAGAAAAAAGAAACTGCTATTCAGCTTTCGGGGTTGAAAGCTCAGCCTGGACTGAGCATATACACACGGCCCATAAACCCGGACCACCCCCCCACACCCAGGTAGCCCCACGAGCCTCTCTGGTGCACTTTGGGGGTTAAGGGGCATTCTCAGACACCGGAATAGAGCAGGCCAAGCAGAGGCCTACCTCACTGCCAGACTCAGTTGGGACCTACTTTCACAAATGCTAACAAAACAATCCCCCTAATAAACCATTACATGAACCCATGCCGGGGTTGAAAGCTCTGCATAGACTGAACACAACCCCCCCCCCCACACACACACACCGTCTACACATCGCCCCCCA
>JAJHSY010000018.1:0-109950 GCA_020800305.1 Porphyrio hochstetteri | reverse complement strand
TAGGTATTTGCTAGGCTGTACTCCCTTTGAGCAAGGAAACCTGAATATTACAAAGGGCTGAGTGAGAAGGGAATGTGGGGTATTCTGTGACAGACCTCTGCATGACAGCTGGAGAAAAGCTATTGTGGCAACAGCTGTGTGCTCTGCACAGCTCATACTCCCAAATACCTCAGCCTGCTAAGAGGCCAGTTAACCGCCTGCAATGCATTTTAGAAGTTTTCTGCCTCTTGGGATGCAAGCATGATGGATTATTTGTGTATGTTTTAAATAAGAGAAGGAATGCTTAGTTCTAGCACTGAGAGTTTTACAGAATCCTGTGGTGTAATGGTGAACTCACTGCTGTTTTGCTACAGTTTACAGCCACAACAGATCCCATCAACTCTCTACAATTAAAACGTCTTGTCTTCCTGTCTTAACAGTCATGGGCTCAACAGCAATAAATTCATATATCATATCCTGATTTAAAGGAAATGATTTTTTATTTCCAGGATGAAAACCCAGCCCACCAACAGAGCAATGCCAAGCTCTGTTTATCTCCCCAAAGGAAGAATTTTGAGGAACACACCACTCACATAACAGCCGAAAGCTTTGACCTGACAATCTGTACTTTAAAGTTTCTCCAAGTCGTTCAACCAACTTCTGAAAAGCCAACACAGGATCACAAGCAGTTATATGCAAGCAGCCAGCTACATCTCACATACCATTCCTACTGCACTGTACTAATTAGCACAGCGATGCCAAACTCAGTATGTGAAAGAGCTTCCATTGTATGACACTGGTTTGCTCACTCGGGTTCCTCACAAAAACATTGTTGTTTCAGCACAGATTGAGGCACAACAACCTCCAGGAACTGATACTCTCGCACACAGGACACCATGTGCAGGAGCACTTTACACACCGATCACTGCCATAATAAGAGCCCAACCTCAGCCACTGCTGCTCTTGTAACAACAAACGCTACCTGTTTCTCCACCAACACCCAGAGCTGGAAAGGACGTGCTGTACGCAAATGCTAGAAAGCTGGCAAAAGGAGGAAGATGAACTGGTTCTCTCAACATCTTCCATTACTCTTGTTCTCATTTATTTTCATGTGAAAAAAAAGCTTTCCCATTTTCAAACATGAATCCTCCTTAGCCTTTCAAAGATAGGGCATAAATCACTGCACATGCTTCCCCATGATATCCCATCACCATAACAGTTTGGTTTACTGGAAAGGAATCTGCAGAACCAAAGTAAAAGCAAGAGTGTACCCAAACCCTGATCTACCAAAACCCAAGTACTGGATTATAGGAAAACAACACCAAGTATGGAAGTATTTGCTAGTATCAGTAAGAAGAAACTTTCCTTTTTAAGATTCAAAACTGAGCTGTTGACAACTGTATTTTAAACACAATAAGTAAAGAAGCAAAAGAGCATTTAAATCCTTCACTGACACAGAGATCCAGCGCGTGGCAAGCATGAGTACTATTCCATGTTTTAGTGAAGGCAACTACAAGTTTGTCACTTAACACTAAAAAAATTCCAAAAATGAAGCACGTGACTTGTTTGCAATCAATTTTAAAACAATCTGGAGGAGCTTCTATGCAGTCTTAAAAAGACAAACAAAGTATTTGGCAATACACTTGCCATACAGAAACTACAGAAGCAGTTGCATGGCACTGCACACACTCCATAACATCATAAGCTTTAAGAGCCAAGGGCTCAGGAAGATACTCTTGGTATCTAACCAAGCCTCATGTCTAGGCAGTCTGTAAATACCTAGCAAACATGGAAACAATACAAAACTCTCGTTAAGGCACCTGAGGTTCTGCTCAGGTCTTTTGTTTCCCAGCTATTTATCTTTTTTTTTTTCTTTCCAAAGGCTGAATTTTCTGCTAAATATCACTGTGTGGTGGCAAGCGTTTATCTCAAGATAAAGCAGCTGAGAGGGCAAAAAGATGTAGATAACTTAATACAATCTGACAATAAGTTGTTTTGAGAAGCTACAGGGCTGTTCCATTACCACTCTTTTTCTGCTATTAATTTGAAGAGATCCATATATGTGGTGACACAGGTTCCTCTTTTGCAGATATTCATTGGAGTGTCACTCACAGCACTTGGGCCAGAACTTACTTCTACAGCGGTGTAGCTCAAGCTTTTACTTTAAAGAATGAGCTTCTACTAGCACCCAAATATTGAAGTTACCCACTGCTCGGCAGAATCTTATGGCTATTAAAATAAATGGATATACCAAGGCATCATCAAGTGTGAGCTTAACTTTCTTCTCTTCTCCTTAAAACTTTACCAGAAAATACAGTTGTGATGTTAGGACTTTTTGGTGGTGGTGGTATTGGTGGTTTTGTGAAGTTAAAATTATCCCAAATCCTTTAATGTAACCAGGGACTCCAGAGATTCATTCAGCAGCATTTTCCAAGAGAGTAGCATCTCAGAACTGAACTTAAACTGGTCCAGGCTGCACACAGTGAAAGGCATTCTAGACCTGCTTCAATCAATGACAGAAATTATCTCTGTACACAAGCAATGAGGAATTTAATCCACACAGAGAGGACCACAGGTATTCTAACACCATCACCTTCAAACAGAGCATCGAGTCAGTATCTTACAGTATCTGACCAGCTATCAGCACAACAAACAAGGCACCTGCTCCACACGATTTCAATCCCATCTCAAATGCACTGTTTAAACTAATTTCCAAAGAACTAATTCTCCTTAAAGTTTCCTGTACAACACAAGAACTTCTAAGCATTCGGTTATCCAGTTGCCACACAGATTTTGAAAGCGTGGGTTTCTATGTAGCTACTAACACCTATGCTGCGGAGCTTAAATTCTCCACAGAACAGCGCGGCTAAAGAACACATGGATGGGCGCATTAGCGAAGGAAATCCAAAATAAAGAACCAGTCTATTTGCTACCAGATCACCTGTTCTAACAAACCATTATGTGAGAATATGGTTGCCCCGAGCATTAAAGGACAAGTCCGCCTTGCTGTCAAACAGCTTATTTTAGGGGTTGCCTCTCCTCGGCAGGATTAAGGAGAGCAAACAAAAAGTCATTCTCTCCAGATTTGCTCATCGGCCGTCAGCAATACCAGCAAGGCAAACGCCAGCAGTTGCCGCCTCCTTCCACCATAAACGGAGCGAGGTGGGTTAGCAACACTCCCGTGCCAGCGGCAGAAATGCCAAAAGCAACAGGGCAGAAGAAAATAGAGGGGACGGCTGCACTCGCGCCAGGAAAGTGCAAAGCACCCTTCCTCACGAGACTGGCACACGCGCTCTGTACCACCTAGTCCATCCTGCCTTTATTTTTTTTTTCCTTAAAATGAATTAGGGGGTGGGGAGGAAAGTTCAATTATGTGGAAGTTGCAGCATCACCAGCAAGAGCTCAAGGGGCGGCGGGCAGTCGCCGGCCGGGGCTAGCGCAGCGTGCCCCCGCCCGCGAACCCCTCCGGAGGGCTGCCGGAGCTACCTCGCCCCTTACTGCGTCGGCTCCGGTGGCCCAGACTCAGCCTCGGGGCAGCTATTTCGGAGCCGGACGCCAAGTGTCACTGCTCCCGCGGCCATGGCTGAGTTACCGCGACTGCCGCTTCCCGGGCGGAGCGCGGAGCCGGACCCCGCCCGCGCCGCCGGGAGGCCGCCGGCCCTAGCGGCCCCGACCACCCGGCACCTCCGGCGCCCTGAGCGCCCGGCCCGACCCGGCGCAACCCCACCCCGGAGGCGCGCAGCTCACCGCCCGGCGGAGGCGCCCGGCGGGCCGGGGACTGCGTCCGCCCCTTCCCGCCCTCCAGAACCTTCCCGGGGGCTCGCGCCGCCCCAGACCCCTCAAGGTCATGCCGCCGCCACCACCCCGCCCCTGGCTTCCCGCTTCCCCGCCCGGCAGCGCGGCGAGACCCGCCGCCGCCGGCCACGGCGCCTCCGGGAGCTGACGCCCGCCGCGACGGCCCCAGCCCCCCCCCTCCCCCGCGCTGCGCGCCGGGCAGCGCCCAGGCCCCGGCGCCGCGGCCAGGCGGACCGGTTCCTCCCCCTTAGGCGCCGTGGCCCCTCACCTGGATGAACTGGATGGTGAGCGCCGACTTGCCCACGCCACCGCGGCCCACCACCACCAGCCGGTACTTCTCCTGCCCCGGGCCGTCCCTGCAGCCCGCGGCCATGGGGGAGCCGAGCGGAGCCGATCGCGGCAGCGCCGCCGCCGAGCCCGGCGCCTCTCTCGCTCACTCTCTCCTCCTCGGCTCGTCGGGGCTGAACAACCGGAGGCCCCGCCGCCCCTGCGCTCCGCCGAGTGCGCCGCCGGCAGCGCCCCGCCGTGCGGTGCGGCAGCACGGATCGAAGGGGAGGGAGCAGCACCCGCCCCCGCAGTCACGGCGCCGCGGCTACAAATGGCCGCCGGGGGGCGGGGCCGCGTCATGGCATGCTAATGAGCATATGCATGAGGGGGCGGGGCCTGCCGCTCACCGTCCCGGCGCCGCGCTCCTGCGGGCGGCCCGGCCCGGCCCGACCCGGCCCGGCGCGGCGGCGGGGCCGTGCGGGAGACGCTGGCGAGCAGCGGAATCCGCCTCCTCGGCACCACACCTCTTTGTTTGTAACGTGCGGGCTGTGGCGGCCCGCGGGCCAGCCCTCTCCCCCGCGTTCTGCCTCCGAACGCAGCGCTGAAGAAGTAATTACTGATGTCCCCACGGGCTTTTCTGGGGCGCCCGTCCTCCCGTCACCGAGTGCTTCATCAACGTTAATGAGCCTCTCCAAATCCCCACGAGGTGGGAAGGGGGGTGTCATTGCCCCTGCGTACGGATGCCGAGCCGCGGCACAGAGGAGTTTAGAGCCGAGATACCGTCAGTTGCAGGCAGAGATTCCCCAGAAGGGGAAAAGCCAGAGCCTTGAGCCCTTCCCGGTTCCTCCTCGGACCACACGCATCCATGGCTTTCCCACCCAGTCAGGCCACTCAGGCCAAGGCCACCCTCTCCCCCATTGTCACCCGCCGTTGGGTGTCACAGTCCCACGTCCATCCTTCTCCGTGCATGGTCAGAGCACTCTGGCCACAGTCTGTGGTAAAATCACCCTGGTCCTTCACATCTCTACTACCTCTGATGGGGGCAGGCTGCTGCTTTCAGCAGTCACCTGCCTGTTTTGGTAATACTTTACAGTCCGACATGTTTCCAAAGATCCAAAACACTAGGGAGGTGGGCACTGCACACATGAGAAGGAAGCAGAACTTTTGCTGGCAGACCTAGTTCCAGGTAATTCCTCCATCCCTTCGCTCTCCCTCTCCCCTTTTAGAAAAGAAATACAGCGGCAAAGTACTGTGAGCTTTTACGTACAGAAACACACGTACAGCTTTTTGTGACCACAGAATGACAGTCAGTTGTGACTGCCGTGCTGAATGGTGTAGCCACACCAATGTGTATTGTAGGCGCAGTCCTCCCACCTGGAAAATAATGCTAACAGAAGCAGAGGCTTTGTATGAAACCTTCGCCAAAGGAAATTGCACCAGAGCTGTGTGGGGAGGCAGGGACAGCAACCCTTCCCCTCATTCACCCATGAAACCCAGACTTTCTGTATTCGATGCATGTTTTGGCTCCACAACAAATGAGGTGAGGTCCCACAGGCAGGAGCCTCCTTCCCTGTACAGACCTGCTGTCTGCTTGACACACTGACTAACAGAGAAATAACGTATTGTGGAGCTAATTAAGAACCAATGTGGTACCCTACACACATGGGGTAAATCAATGATGTACCCATAATCTTAATTCTACCATTTCCTAACCTGTCACACTGAATTTAGCAGGTCTCTCAGTGGATTTCTCTGCTTAAAAAAAGCAAAACTGTAAAACCAAAACCAACATCATAAATAAAATCTTTCAACACACTCGACACAGAGGAAACAAACAGATCCCTTTTGAGTTCATGGGGTAACTGGATGAGCAGGCGATGATGGATGCACGTTGCCACTGGGATAGACAACAGTATTTCAGAAGAGGAATGTCAGGACTTAGGTGCCCTGGGTTTGGTATTCTCCTGTAACGATAAGCCGCTTCTTCACATCCATTTGCTTGTTGCCCTGGTCATTCAGAAATAAGGAACAACTCACACAGCAGAGAATACATAGCCTAATATTTTCCAGTTCGGAAAAGACATAAGTGAGTGGGAGATATAACAGAGGTCTGTAAAGCCCTAAGCAGCACAGAGAAAGTTGAACAGAGGAAGTCTCAAAATAGGAGAACTAAGGAACACCCAGGGATAGTATGAAGAAACAATTTAAACAGAGAAAAAAAAAGGGATATTGCTTTCTGCAGACACAATTGGGGAGCCATGGAAGTCGCTTCCATGTGAGCCTGCAGAAAACAAAATCATGTCTGAGGGACAGAGAGCTAGACAAAGTCACTGGGCTTAAAGCAGCTAATGAGCATGGCGATCAGGAGTGCAGTTTTCACTCAGGAAGTTTCTGAAACGCTGGCAGCCCAAAGATGGGTTGGATGTGAGAAGCAAGTTACTTTCCACACATCCCAGTTCTGCTGCTCTTGCTCACGAATGGCTTACTGGCCTCGGTTGGGGTCGAGACCCCTGTGAGTGCTGACCCAGCAGGGCAAGTCTGCTCTCCGAATTCTTAATTACGTTCTCCAGCTTAAGAAAAAAAGAAGCGCAGGCTACAATGAAGTGAAATCAGAAATTGAACTGCTGATAGTTTATCAAGTATTGGATGTTATGAAAATAAAAATACAGTTACAGTCTCATAGTTGGCTGTTTATAGAGTACCCTGTGAACTCCCCTGTCAGGAATGGCAGTGACGTGAACAGCAGATTGTAAGTGAGTTTTAACAACACAGTAATGTCTATGGAAACTATTGCAACAGGTTATCTGATTTCTTGGTTTAGAGATGCATAGAAAAGTAATCATTTTTATTTTCCCTTATCTTATTTTTAGTTTCCTGTTTCATTACACATCCTTTTAAACAGCTATTCTCACTGATGTGGCTATCCAATCTTTTGAGTTCCGCAAAAAAATCAGGGTTTTTTAAACAACACTGGCAGATACGTTAAAGGATTAAAATGATTAACACAATCTTCTGTTACTTTAAAAAAGTAAAATGCCCCCAACTCACTGTTGCTGTGAGCCATGTTTTCAGGAGACAAGAGGGTTTACATGTGAACAGAGTCATGGACATGAGGACACAACACATACCACGTTTCACGTCAAGATCAGCTAACCTAGGATGGGCTGAGTGGTGAGGTACCTTTTTGAGCTTAAAGGTGTTTTCCAACAAAAACAATTCTATGATTCTATGAAAAGCTGAAGGCAAGAAACTTGTGACCGATACGAGTCTTTCCCCCACCCCCAGCAGGGAAAGATGATTCAAAAGAGGCTTTGTACAGTCCATGCAGTCAGGAAAACAGATTTTGCAGCACCACTTTGCATATCCCCGGGGAGGTATAAAATGCAAGGTTTCATAACAGGGAGGAAGAACTTGAAATACCAGGACCTGAGATGATGAAGACATGACCAAAGGCTTGATGAAATGCCTGGGAAAGAAAGTACAGCTTTTAGAACCGTTACATAGAAAGAAGCTGCGTCATTTCAGGTCTAGCCTGAATATGTGTATTTAAAAAGAGGCAAAATCAAGAATGACATCCAGATGGCAAGCTTAAAAGAAAGAGCACCATAGCGCTTTATGTAATGACAGGGAAAAAAAGATTTCAGGAAGTGCTTGGGGGGAAGATCCAGAACTTTATTTTACATTGGCAGCCTGGCAAAGATGTGGGTTTGGAAGGTTAGAAGACGTGACATATTGAAAGCTAAAAAGTGCTCTGTGAGAACATAATAGCTTAATTAAAAGAAAACTTGTTCCCAGGCTTATCACAGGAAAAAAAAGTTACAAAATCTTTGTGACATGAGTCAGCATGGTAGGTAATTTTAACGCTGAGTTATTCCACTAATTTAGGACTCTGTGTACCTAATGCTGGCACTTGTTTATTTACCTTGCTCAAAGAGCCTTAAACATCACCCCTTGCACAGTGTGCATACTGTGACCTAAGGAGATCCATGTGCTGTGATTCCCACCACCGACTTCACCGCCGACTCTAGGATGGGAGGAAACCAGCTTTCTCAAAGCCATAAAATGAGAAGCTTGGGAGACATAAACAATTTGTTTTTCCTTGGGATAGGAATGTAAGACCTAATTCAGAATAATATGGGCAATTATGTTTCCTCTGTATAAAAAATTTCAACTATTTCTTACACTTACAATGAGCACCCAGAAACTGAAAGAAAAGCTAAGCTATTTCTCCACAGACCCACTTAGCAGTTTCTAGCTGAGCAAATGCTACTTGGGCTCAAGAAAAGGAGACTGTACCTTTTCTGGTCTCTTTCCAGATAAAGTGAGTAACTAGGGGTACAACCACTAGTTATAATATGCAGTGGGAAGCAAGTTCAGAGCAGATGCGAGGGCCCTCCAGAGCTTAGCAACCATGTCCATGCCACACTGTGAAGTGTGGTGCCTTCAATCTCTTACATTGCTAACCTCTTTCCATCTGCTGTGATCACCACTGACCCATCTTACTCTCACAGCATGGGACAACACTAGAGCATTCCCCAGAGACTGGTGAGCCCCACATGTTCCCTCAAATGCTGGTCATGGCCCTTGCAGAGAGCTGCCCAAAACCATCACAGGGGTATTCATGGCATCTTCTATGACCTGTCTATTGGCTAGAGGGATGGGGCAAGGCCAGATCGTGCTGGCTTGGAGGTCCCCAGCATCCAAGAGGAGCTTGTGTTAAGGTGCCTGTGCCTTGCTGGGTAACTGCAGCCACAAGTGCCTGATGCAGAGGTCAAGTTGAGTGCTATCAATGGAGCAGCTGACTATCATTGCCAGAACTGGCCCCCATGAGAGGGCTGCTGCAGAGCTGTGCCGCTCCTGGCTTGCTGTAGTGAAACCATGGGTGACAAGCTCAGGGCTGAGAGCTGGGGTAGCACCTGCAACTCTCGGCTCCTGTGCTCGTCTCGGTAAGCATCTCCCGTGGCAGCACATGCCACCTTGCGTGAAGTCAGGATGGGGGATTCACACACTGCCAGGCTCATGTTCACACCCCAGTGAGCTGTCCCTCTCTCAGGTCACACCACAGGAGAGTCCCCTCCAGCCTGGGGTAATCAAGAAGCTGAATTCACTGTGCCCACCACCTTCACAATTTAGGGGTCTTAAGACAGGAATGAACCCTCAGTGCTGCGAAAGACAATCCCACAAACCAGAGCTGGGTTTCCTTGGCCAGAAAACGAGCTAGTTTAATTGATGCACACAGCCACAGTATGACCAGAGCCTCTATCCCGTGCAAGATAAAGAAACTGGGGTTTTTTTCTTCATCACCAAAAGGCTAAGACACTGCTGCTTTCCTTTCCCCTTGTACAGAATATAAGAAACTTCTTATTTTCCCCTAAGCCTGTTCTCTTTCTTTCATTGATGATGTTCCCACAGGGCGATGACAGAGAGGCAGGATAACAAAAAGATTGTGTTCTTTTGAGAAAGTTCTTCTGTGGGAAATGCCTGGATATCCAAAACAGCCTCTGAATCCCAAACTTGGGAACAGCCAGGTTTTCACACACCTTTTGATCATGCATGATCCTTTCGCCCCAGAACGGGAAGAGGCAAGTGGCTTTCACTACCTGCCCCAAGAAACCTTTGCCACTCACCTTGTTTAAGATCCAAAAGTTTGTGGGTACATCTTGGTTGGCTTCTATTGCTTCCCTGGAGTTGA
Source organism: Porphyrio hochstetteri (assembly GCA_020800305.1). Taxonomy (NCBI): domain Eukaryota; kingdom Metazoa; phylum Chordata; class Aves; order Gruiformes; family Rallidae; genus Porphyrio; species Porphyrio hochstetteri. The sequence continues at coordinate 100,217 of JAJHSY010000018.1, read as the reverse complement.
CAAGATAGTGCAGTCAAGAGAGCTGTGATGTCCAAGCCACATTTCCACCACTTACACAAAGCTTCCACACACATACTGCTCATCTAGACCCACTTAATTATGATAATTAGGTTTGAATAGAGAAAGAAAGGGTGAGAAATAATTTAGGGATGTTGGACTAAATCAGCTGGACCTGAATAAATTTGTTGTAAAGTGCATGGTGAGCAGTCTCAGAGGCCTTAGTGGTTACCCTCTGTGCTTTATAGAAGATGGGTAAGAAGTCCAAGAGATTTAAGAGGACAAATATGTTAAAAAGGGAGAAAAGGAAGAAAGGAAGAACAGAGAATTATGGATCAGTCACCCTAATCTCATTTTCTGGAAAAAAAGGTATTAAATAATTGAACTATTTGTAAATACCTGGAAGAAAACAAGAAGGTAACTAACAACCAGTATGTTCTTCTCCAAGAACAATTTATATCAAATCAAAATATTTTTCTCCTACGGTCCATTAACAGGCATTTAAGTAGGAGGAGATGGTAGGCATTCTGTATCTTGATTTTAGTAAGCTTCTGACACTGTCTTTCATGATGCACTTATACCCAGGGTAGTTCTCCATGTTATGTTAGATGGCAGCACTAAAGTGGGAACAGGGCAGGTGCGAACACTGGACTCAGTGATCTTTAGTGGTTCATTGACAAAACTGAGGATGGTACCACACAACTTATCCAGAAGACCTGACCCAACCTAGTATTATTGAATATTCTGGTAATAACCTGGATGATGAAGCAAGAAGGCACATGTCCTACATTTTCAGAAGCTGCGTGCAGGGCGGAGGGGGAAACAAGAATAATGAGAATCCTGAATGACCAATGGAATTAAACAAAAGTTCTCAAAAGACAGTATGAAATTTAGGAGCAACACAGGCATTGTCCTGTATGTGGACAAGAATTTGTTATTTGGTCGCAGTTAAGTCTGTTACAAAATTTAAGAAACCCCTTACTTTCCCCTCACTTCTTGGTATTGTTACAACACCCGAGCTTGAGCTCCCTCTTTTTACCTGCAGCCTTTCAGAAATACCTTTCCTTGCATTTTATTCCTCTTGCTAACTTACAGTGTAATTTCCACCATAAAGGCTTGTATTACCATTTTAGTATAATTCCTTGGTATTATGACCTACATTTCATGTTCTGCATTTTTCCTTCTTACACTGAGATCAAAGGAGAGCTAATTATCGAGGCATGCTGGTCTCACTGAAATTCCTGTCCGTTTGCACTGAGCGGGCAGGTGCTTGTGCTTCATAGAATTTATTCAGCAAACTGCCAACCCCGCTATTTCCTATAAACTCACCCTATGTAAGGCCACTTCCTTGCAGCCTCGTATCTCTTTCCCTTTCCCCCTCACGACCCATTCCCGTGGGTTAAGTTCTCTGGTGCGATTTTTCTAGAATTCACTGTCCCAGCATTTCGGTACCTCTGCTGGATGTGGAGAGATGCCTGGTTAATTCTGAGAACTCTAAATCCACGCAGGAGCAAAACGCACCAGGAATCGTTTACTGAAATGCATGACCTTGAAATAGCATAGTTCCATCGCACAGATGGAGTTTACCAGATGTCTGAGACTAAGAAATGATGAGATTTAGAAGATTCAGTACTTCACAGTGGTTTAAGCAACTGAGATTGCAGTACAGGGCAGAGATACTGTAGGTATATTTAAACAAGCACATTAATATACAGATCCATGATTTTGTTGCCCAGACTATTTTCCCACCCTGCCTCCACAGTGTGCACTCACCTGTGCAATGCAGGTGCATCCTGAGGGCAGTGCAAGGTTTGCCCTTTGTTTATATGAAATGCAGGGTTCTTCCTCAAACCATCAGAACCTGTCTGGCAGCAATAAACTGTCTGTGACTGTCTGTCCAGTGTTTTGATTCTTCAAGATGTCATGATCTATTCTCTTTGTGGCGACAGAAAAGACTGAAAATCTATATAATGTGGGATCAGCATCTAGCCAAAAGAGCTTTCCTTCAAAACACTCACCTCATCTTTTAATTTTCCAGTGCTAAAAATAGGGCAGTAAGGATTTTCCACCTAGGTGGTGTCTTATAACAGTATTGACATTAACAATGGGGTTTGTACCGCAAGGTCCTGTCTGTAAAGAGTTTCACAGATACATAAATATTAGTCTTTCTCTGGCTAAAAGCTGCCTGGGGACATGAATTTCTTTCAAGGAGATAATTTTCCTGTCCCTACTTTCTTTTTCTTGCATCCTATCAGCAACGTGCCATGTTTCTTCATCCTTCCAAGATGCCCAAACAGCTGAAGCTTCCCTCACTGTTTCAGTCAATTTGTAGCTACTGACCTTGGTTGCCTATTAAACAAAACAGGGCATCTCTACTGCTAGTAAACAAAGGACAGGGTAGTTTCTCTGGGTTTTTAAATGTCACAGCTTGCTGAAATCACTGCTATTGCTCAGTGAAACTCTTGTTTTCTCAGCCTAGAACGATTTGCCCCAGTGCTGTCATTTCATCATGTAAGGGTTAGTTGAAGGTGAATGGGAGAGGGTTCAGCAGTTCGTTTTCTTCGGACATGAAAACTGAGACGCTAATGTAAAAATCCTGTAAAATGTGTCTTTTTCTCCTGCCTACCATTCTTCCTACTTCTCCTTCCCATTCTGCAGGCAGGTCCTTGTTGGTAAACTCTCTCTCCACTGGTGTCTGCTGCTGATCTTGTCCTCAGATTCCTTCACCAAGTCCTGCAGCCTATAGGTCACATCACACTCCCTGTACATCTCAACAGACAATGAACAATGAAGACACCTCCCTTTCAACACTCTTTCCATCACCAAAAGGCTGAGGAGCCCCTTCTCAGGAGGCTGTGTATTCGGAGGTAGTACTGCTGAGCACCAGCTGAAAGACCTGGAAGAGTGTTTTTCAAAAACTCAACAGACAGACGCTACCCAAGTGAAATTGCTGTCTTCTGGCTTGCTCCAGTTTAGGTATGGGGAAATGGGAGTGGAAGGAATACTGCCGGAGGCGAGAAAATAGGCTGTTTCAGAGCTTTAGCAACTCTTCTTCCTGCTCTTCTTTTCCTCCTGCCCCAATCTGCATACCTCAAGGAAACCCTGCATGCATATCAGCGTACTCTATATTCGGAATACCTTCTGTTTGTCTCCAAAGGCACTCAAGCCTTTGGTTCAAAGGTGGTGTTAGCAGACTTTACCAAATCTGCCAGGTTTTTAACAGTGAGGCCTGTTGCCAAGAAGAAGAAAAGCCCTTTTTCAACTGTATGAGATTAATTTGCACTGAGATTTCAGCTGAGGAATTAACATTTGAGTTTTCATAGTTGTACAAGGTTGGGTTTTTACCACCAGTTTAAAGAACCGGTATTAGTGGATCACATCGGCGGGTTCTGTACCAACATGTTGTACGACCCAGTTTCTGTCACACGGAAATTACCGTCTAAATAGACAGAAGAAATATTATTATCCTGTTTCTCAGACAGGGCATTCAAGCACAAACACGCTAAGGAATATGCCTGAGGACACGCAGAAAGCCTACATCAGTCAAGTGAGCCATACTGGAGAATAAACAACACAAGCATTCTACTTTTTCTCTGTATCTTCTTTTGAATCAGCCCATTAATTCACCACCAGCAGCACTGCAGGTGAAGAAGCTGCTGAAATAGGTTTTATTTTTGTCATTTTTTAATGTACATCAGAACAAGGGACTGAAGTCAATATGAATCAATGAGACCGATATATCTGCTGTAGGAATAAGTTATTTTTAAATATGTGTGTGTGTATATATATATTTAAATACATATTACGCTTGCTTATGCTCTTAAATCACTGAAAATCAGAATCTCTCTGAAAAGCAAAGATGTACATACCAATTGAAGAATGGGGAAATTAAGGTAAAAAACAAACAGGCCAGCTTGATAACAAGTGCATGATAAACAGACATTCTCCTGAAAAGGAGACTTTTCAGATATTCCCATGACATGTTGTTGCCACTTGAAATGTGGTGCCTTCTGGTGCTGTCTCAGAATATCTGGCAGAACATGTTGTATGTAATCAGACGCGATTTTTTCAATGTATAATTTTTTTAAAATTCTGTCTTTTCTGATAAGCATCACACAAGACCAATCTTCTACTTGCTAAATAATCTCCTTTGGAAAAATCGAACGAGCACATTTCTAGGATTTTCAGTTACTAGCAACTCTCCCATTTTTAAAAGCTCGTAACACAAAGCAAAATTTTTCAGATGCTTTGGCTCACTATTAAATTTTCTATTAAAGGAAAATATATTAAAAGCAAGTGGCAATCACATAAAGTAATAATGGAAGAAATGTTCATAATCAGGAAACTTACCATTAAGTCTAAATCTATCTTTCTGTTAGAAAACCATCACAGTGAGGAGCTTACACTGTGGGCCTGCTGGCCATTCACTGCTTGTCCTGGGTTTGGCTGGAATAGAGTTAATTTTCTGTCCCCTGAATTCACTCCTGTGCTTAAAATGGTACTTTCCTTCACTGCCTTGTGGTAAATAAATGGTAATCAGCAATATTCTAGCAAACTCTTACCCAACTCAATTGGTCCTTGGTTTCTCAGGTAGAACTTGTGTGGGGACATTTTCCAACAGTCCTGGCAAGGCTGGGGCTTCATTTTAACCAGCAAGGGTTTAAAAAACAAGGGACAAAAAGAGAAGCATTGAAAATTAAAACTAGCAGAGACAATGCTGAATAACATATTCGGTGGCAAGGAGAATGTTTGGAGAGGTATCTCACCCTGAGGTGCGCACATCTTCCCTGGCCGTGGCAGGAAACCAGCACAGGAAAGCAGCAGCTTGTTCTCACGTTATCACGCCGGCGGGGAGCTGCGTAGGGAAGCACAGCAAGCGACCTGCAGTTTTGCTGGGTTCTGGCATCGAGTCTAGTGCATTAGATTTGCACTTCTTCAAAACAGCTTATACGGCACAAGCAAATATTTGTACACTTGGCTGCCTGCAAATGAAAACATTTAAGTTCTTGCTTGAGAACTGCCTGCTAACAAGGAACACGGTGAAATAGGAGATTAAATTCAACTGTGTCGAGGTCCCTCCAACTGCAGTACATGCTGTTGTACAGTTTGGTCAAGATGCAGTCTGGTTCCCTGGACTGAACAGCCACACGTGAAGTTTGAAGCTCTGCCTTCCTGCAAGTTCCCTTTCCACATGCCACATCCTACCACAGCCATCCTCTCTGGTACAAGGCCTCCCATGCACAAGCTTTTTGCTTTTGATCACATTCCTGCATCACCCATTCCTTGCCCTGTTCCAGTTGACACCGTAGACCTGCTGTCCAGGCCTCCTCTCAGCACTGAGACTGATCACTGATGGAGGGACAATAAGAGGCTTCATGTTGTGGTTGTGGCAGCTCCTCCAGGAGGACTGAACTGTCTCTTCTTGGACAACCCTTTGCCTGGGGAAGAAGATACAGGCATTGAGTTTCTGAAAGTCTTTTTCTAATTGCGTTGTCCCTTGTCAGCTGAAGACTGTGAGCCATGGAGATGAGCTTGGACCAGTGGGTCAACCAGCAAGATGCAGAACTTCAAAATGAAACCCACTGACACCACTAATGCATTGCATTTTTCATGGTGGTTGTCCCCCAGAGCCTTTCGACCCGTGAGTCCCACCAGCCAGCAGTCAAGTAGACTGTAGTGGACAAATACAACAGAGGCAAAGTTGTGATTAAAGATCCTAAGGCCATCTCCAAACCCCAGTTTGGACTGTACAAGTCAGAGGTACCATTGAACCATTCAGGCCACTGCTCTCCACAGATTCCCCATGTGGCAAGACCCACTCTTCCATCCAGTGCCTGTCCCAGACCAACTGTAACTATGTAACCCACAAAGGCTATCACTCAGTTGCCAGGAGGGCTCAGTGGACCCACCAGCAGAGATTTACAGACATCTTGGCAGGCTTCACTAGAAGGCCTCATGATATCTGTGCTTTCCCCTCCTCTAGCAGCTGGTTTGAAGGCGATGCTGAAACCTTCTTTCCAAGCAGGATTGTTCACAGCGTGAAGGTACCCACCTATCATGTGGAAGAGGCTGAAGGCCCTCTGTGCTCTTGGGTGATGAAGCCATACCCAAACAATGGTGGAGGGTAGGGCTAGTTTAACCACATGCTGTGAAATGCTATGAGGAAGTGGAATGTGCTATTTTCTTTGACTGCAATATGGCAGATCCTGATTGACAGACTAGACATAAATGTGCAAACTGCACAAGCTGCACAGATCAGTGCAACCCTGATGACTGCTGAATTCTACACAACTTCTGCAAGGAGTCAGCTGAGCCTTTCCATCTGGACCAGGAAAAAAAGGACTAATATTTCAGCAGTTTTATGCCCATCGTCTGCAGTCTGTGAGTAGCTGGAGAAGCCAGAGGATGACCTTGCACCTGAACATGCCTTCATAAATGGGGTGAACTGAGAAGGATAGGGTGGAGAACGGAGTCCTATTCTGTTCCCTAGAAGAGGGGTTTAGGTTTGCCTGCTTACCCACTAACTTCCAAGGGGACCTCAATACACACCTCTTCTGGGCAAGCACGGTTGCTCTGACTGTTTCTGCCCTGGCCCTCTATGTCTTCTTTGACCTTTTGAGCATTCTGGCATGCAGTTGTGACTGCTGTCTCCACACCCCTCAGGAAACATCACAGACTGAGGGCTATGTGTTTCGCTGGAGAAAAATGCAGCTGACAAGTGGCTGTGCTGTGCATCTCCAGAAAGGGGGGAGGGTGAGGAGAGACTGGCTTGCTGTCTGTTTCTTGGAGAAACAGGGAATAAGGCTGTGTAAGTAGCTCCTATGGATGGAGGAGTGAGACTCGTAAGGGCTGGAAAGGCAAGAGGTGGAACCAGCTCATTGGATCCTGCAGAATAAGAAAATCACAGAATCATAGAATGCATTAGGTTGGAAGGCACCTTTAAAGGCCATCTAGTCCATCCTCCCTGCAGTAAGCAGGGACACCTTTAACTAGATCAGATTACTCCAATCATCGTCAAGCCTGACCTTGAATGGCTCCAGAAACAGATCCTCCTCCACCTCTCCAGGCAACCTGTTCCAGTGATCTACCACCGTCATAGCAAAGGACTGTATCCTAATATCCAACCTAAACCTACCCTTTTCTAGTTTAAAACCATTACCTCTCGTCCTATTGCTACATTCTCTCATGAACAGTTCTTCTCCAGCTTTCTTATAGGCACTTTCAGGCATTAGAAGGCTGCTATAAGGTGTCCTTTTCTTCTCCAGGCTGAACAAGCCCAACTCTCTCAGCCTATCTTCACAGGAGAGGGGCTCCAACCCTTTGGTCATTTTTGTGGCCCTCCTCTGGATGCGCTCCAAGTGGTCCATGTCCTTCTTGTGCTGAGGGCTCCAAAGCTGGACACAGTATTCCAGGTGAGGTCTCACCAGAGCAGCGCAGAGGGACAGAATCACCTCTCTTGACCTGATGGCACTTCTTTTGATGCAGATGCACATTGGTGGCTCACGTCCAGCTTCTCATCCATGAGTACTGTCAGTGCTGCTTTCCAGCACATCATCTCCTAACCTGTATAGATAATGGGGATTTTCCTGACCCAGGTGCAGGACCCTGCACTTGGCTTTGTTGAACCCCATAAGGTTCACCTGGGCCCACTTCTCCAGCCTGTCCAGGTCCCTCAGGATGGCATCCCATCCCTCTGGCATGTTAACCTCACCACCCAGCTTGGTGTCATCAGCAAACTTGCTGAGGGTGCTCTAAATCCCACTGTCAATATCATTAATAAAGGTATTAAACAGCACCAGTCCCAGGACAGACCAGTTCCCCTGAGGAACACCACTTTTCACAGCCTTCCATCTGGACTTTGAGCCGTTGACAACCACCCCCTGGATGCAACCATTCAGCCGATTCCTTATCCACTGAACAGTCCACCAGTAAAATCCATCTCTCTCCACCTTAAGAGAGAAGGATGTTGTGGAACAGCAACCGAAGGTATAACAAGAAAGTAGAGAAAAGTTTAAGCCAGGGAAGTTTTAAGGAAGATGAAGAATTGAGTTGCAAAGGTTAGAGGGATAATGGTGGTCCTAAAAGTGGCTCAGAGTGTCACTAGATGTCCCAGAGAACTTCAGTCCATGCTGGAGGATTTTGTGATGGTGTAGCCCACTTGCTGCTTTGAACACTTTAGGAGCAGGCACACAGTAGATACCTACCTGAAAGTGGCTTGGTTTCCTCTGGGGAGGATGCAGCCTGCATGCACCAAAACTGCTCTGTGGCCCGAACAAGCTGGGGACAACTGGGGGTGTTCACTCCAGAGCCACACCAGCACCCCAAGCCAATCTGCAAACGTGTCTGCAGCTGATGGCCACATCACACAAAACAAATGTAGCTGCTGCTGTCCGGAGATTACAAACCAAGGACAAGACAGAGATACAGCCCTGAGATTAGACAGAACAAGCAGACTCCTGATTACAGCTTGGCACCAGATCAGAACGCAGGCACAGTCAAACCAAGTGTTTCCAGGAGTGTCAGCCATCCCCACAGGGACCGGGAAGCAGGCGAGTCTGTGGCTTCAGCCGCAGCCTGCAGCAGTGGGGATTGCTGGCCGGCTGCAGCCAAGGAGCAAAATTAAACAGCCCATAATTATTCTTTTGGCTAATGTATATATTCCAATAGCAGCAAATTTTGTTTCAAAATAGTCTATCAAAGACTGTGTGGCCCAATGAGTTTTTTGGTGTAACTTATTAAGAAAATTCCATGCTTCCCCTTTTGGCAACACCTGTCGTCCATCTGGGAGGAACCACTGTCCCTGTTTTTGATTAATTCCCATTTCTCTAAGTTTTTCCTCTTCCTGTTTGGTGAATTTGTATTCGGTTTGTGTCTGTGCTTCTACTTTCTCCTCGGGCATCAGACTTTCTCGTATTGTTAAGAGGGCTGCCCGTTTAGCCTCTAAATCTGCCAGATTATTGCCTCGTACTATTGGAGATAGGCCCTTTTGATGACTTTTGACATGCACTATAGCTATTCTTTTTGGGCCTCTTAATGCCTTTAGAACTTCCTTTATTAGTTGTTCATGAACCAATCCTTTTCCCCGGGTGTTAATTAGCCCTCGTTCTTCCCAAATTTTTCCGAATACATGTACTACCCCGTATGCGTATTTTGAATCAGTATAAATAGTTCCTTCCTTGCCTTCTAATAATTGCAAAGCTCTCCATAATGCATAAATTTCACATGCTTGGGCAGACCATTTTGGGTTCAAGGCTCCCGCTTCTTTTACTGTGAAGTCTTTCCCTTCAATTATGGCATATCCTGATTTTCTTTTCCCTTCTATCACTCGAGAAGACCCGTTTACATAAAGTTTTTCGCCCCCTACTAGTTCCTCCTCTTCTAAGTCCTCTCTAACTTTTGTTTGGAGATCTATAGTTTGTAAACAATCATGTGTGAGAACTTCTTTTGGCTCGCCATATAAAAATTGAGCAGGGTTCAAGAGCGATGTAACTTCTAACTTTAAATGTGGTGTGTTCAAGAGGATACTTTCATATTGTAAAAGTCAACTATCGGTTATCCATCTATCTGCCCTATGTTTAAGAACGCTAGTTAAGTTGTGGGGGGTATATACTGTTAAATCCACTCCCAAAGTTATTTGGGTCACATCCTTTATTAGCAAGGCTAATGCAGCAAGTCTAATAATTTTACTTTTTCCTTAAATTACTGTCAGGATGAACACCTGATTCTAAGCAGGAATGTTCCTGTTTCACAATGTCTTATCTTGGGAGGAAGATCCTGTTAAGCAACTACTGCTTGCAGACAATGCGGCCATCCCCTTTCTACACTCTGGAAGGCATGAACAGCCCAGAGGATGACAACTTGGGAGTGTTGGGGAATGAGAAGCAACAAGCACTCACACCACAAAGCCAACCATATCCTGGGCTACATCCCCAGCAGCAGGACCAGCAGGTCACAGAGGTGATTCAGGCCCTCTGCTCTGCTCTGGAAGAGCCCTCCTACAGTGCTGCATCCAGCTTGGGTGTCCCCAGGACAAGGAGGACATGGAGCTGTTGGAGCGATTCCAGAGGAGGCCACAAAGATGATCCAAGGACTGGAGCACCTCTGCTCTGGAGGCAGGCTGGGAGAGCTGGGGTGGCTCAGCCTGGAGAAAAGAAGGCTGCAGGAACACATCTTAGCCCCTTCCAGTCCCTCGATGGGCTCCAGGAAAGCTGGAGGGGCTAGTGCTGAGGGCAGTGAAGGCCAAGCCCAGAGGAACAGCCTTCAACTGCAGGAGAGGGGCTGGGAGGCAGAAATCCTTCCTGGAGAGGGGGGGAGGCCCTGGCACAGAGCACCCAGAGAAGCTGGGGCTGCCCCGGGATCCCTGGCAGGGTTCAAGGCCAGGTTGGGTGGGGCTTGGGCACCCTGGGCTGGCAGGGGGTGTCCCTGCCCATGGCAGAGGGTGGAATTAGATTGGCATTGGGGCCCCTTCCAACCCAAACCAGCCTGGGATTCTATGAATTATTTTAGCCCCAAAAGTAACAAATCCTATATACTGCATAAAATACATTGCACGTATGTCTTAACTCTTAAATAACCCATTTTACTTATACAAAGAATTAAAACAAGCTTCAGAACAGTAGCAGTTGGCTCTTGGGTAACTGGGTGCTCCCTCTAAATCTGTAAGCAATGTTGCTTATTCAGCAGGCTTCAGGTAACTTACCATTTTTAATGCTCCCAACAGCAGCTTTAGTCACTTTTAGGTTACTGCACATGCAATCTGTCCAAAAGTTTCTAAGAGTAACTGGTGCAGAAAGAAAACTTGCAACGCTTGTTTCTAGCTCTCTGAAAGCCCTAGCAGCACAGAAGAGAAAGAGACACCCTACACCTGGAAACCTGCCAGTGACCTACTTCTCACACCTGGATATAAACGCAAGATAAGAAATACACACAAATACAACACCGTAATGGATGCAGTCAAGCAGCATGTTTAGTCACACTCAGAAAATAAGAAAAACAGCCAAAATCTCAACACTTATATAAACAAACTGAGAGCTGCATTACTGCTGAACAACGTAAACTACCCTGTATTCCACAGCAAGCAGTTCCAAAGTTACCAGGATAGTATTTGGCGCTGAACTAAATAAAATGAAATAAGTGCCAACAGCACAACAGAAGCACTTGCTTGAAACTCTTACAGCAGATTATGGGAAAACTTAAGTCTACACAAGTCCTAACATGGAGAAAATGGTAAGCCCTACTCATGATATTCATCCCCGTTTTTTTCCTCATGTCAGTCTTCTACCTCACACAGCTCCATGTGGTTGCTCTAGTCAGTAAAGTAAACTGCATGAACAAATTAGGATGCTGAAAGCACAAAATTATTGAATCACATTACCTCTTCTGTGAATCACAGATGGCAAAGTCCGGACATTCAAATACAGAATTGTTTGGGTTTTTATAGATCAAAATACAAATCTGATAAACACAATCATCAAGCTACATTTTGCCTTATTGTGAAACCTTCAGACCTGCTTGAAGCCCTGAGGAATAGCGTCTCTGCGAGGCAGACATATCACTTCAGAGGTACTCTGAAGAGGTGCTGGCTTGCAATACAGACAGAAGTTGACAAACTCCTTACGTCCTCCTGATCCCCTCTGTGAACACCAGCTGGTTTATGTATAGACAGGAGTAGACTTTTCTGTCTATATGGTGTTATAACTAGACACTGAAATAGGACAAAAGTACTCGGGCCACCTATGCTCTTGGAAAGAGCACTGAAATTCAAATGTCCTGTGTTTAATCCATTAGCAAAAGAAGATAACTGCCTTTTTATTAAAACTTGGCAATCTGTTTCCTATTAATATAAACACTGAGAAGAAGAGTATAAATTCTTAGTGAGCAGTGCTCCAAATGTACATTTGATTAAAATGATGCCTCTTCAGAGAAGTAGACTGTATTTATATATTTTGGATGGAACGCTTATATTTTTTGGCAGGCCCACAGATAGAATTTGCATGTTAATATGCTAGGATGGATACGGTCTTTTTAAGTAGCACACATCAGAACTCATATTGTTTTCCTTTCAGTCCCTACCACAACATCACGGACTGTAGGAGCTAGATGAGCCTTTTAAGAGAACCTAGGAATACCACGCTGGTGAGCTTCACAACTTCTAGAACTCATTAACCACCAGCCTGTGCAAAACTTGGTAACACCTGAAACATTTAACACCCATGCCCATGAGAATGGAAAAACCTAGGAAAGACTAAGAAAAAATTACTCTGGCACCTCTATCAACTAAGTCTGCAGAGCATAAATTCACAATTCATTTCATTGTCATTCATGCTGCTGGCCAAGCAAAAGAAAAAAACATATCCAGAGACTGACAGAATTAATCTGATGGCATGTTTATGAGGCATCACTTTTTAGTTTTATTAATCCTCTTTAAAACTCTGAAGTTTTATATTTAGCATTCGTTTGCTATTTCTGAAGACAAGAGAATTCCAGAAATTTGAAAACGCAGGGTATAGACGTATGTTATAGCTTTCTCCAGAATCCACTGCAAGATACTAAGTACAGCCCTTTTTTAATTTCCTTTTTTATTTGCTCTGATTTTCATTAATAATTATAGTAACAGCAAAACCACTCTTAGCTTGCCTCAGATCATTTCTGTGTAGTCTTGGTCAAAAGAGATTTCTTTTGATTGTGTTCCTGAAAAAAATAACACTTAAAACCCTCACAGTGTTCCCCATGTGCTCCAGACTGAAAAGTGGGAAATGAGTAGCCTTAAAAATAGTAGAACAAGATTTGCTGTGTAGGGTAAGGTTTTGCCCATCAAGACAGATCTGAAGTTAGGTAGACATATTCATAACGAAGGTATGAAATCAGCTGCTTCCTGTGGGGGCCTCAGAACGTTTCTGCTTTTGAACTCCATTGCTCATGCCTATGAAGCTCATGATCATAGGGCTGATACTTTGGCACACGATCAGCAGCCTGTACTTTGTTTTGCAGTCCCAGGTGCCCAACCTGAGTGAGTATCATCACACAGCAAGAGCCTGTACTGGAACACTAGTATCTTCCACTCCAATACGTTGTTAGGAACATCTGAGAGGCATGGTCTAGAAACAGTAAAGCTTTCTGAAAGTAGGACGGTCCTCAATATATTAAAGGGATAAAAAGGATGATTTTTTTAATGACATGTTCATGCAATTTCCTATTACTTCAGTCAGACCTGAAAGGTTTCTGTTTAACGGCTAGGTATGATAAAATAGTTAGGTGCTTATATATATAAATTATATATAAGCTTATATATTATAAATTAAATGCCAGACTTTGGAGAGGAATCCAGTCCCTGTTGTCAGGGACAGAAATTTCCAGCATTGGCCAGTGGGAGAGAGAGGTGTGCAATGCTCTCATGGTGGGTACCATTCTCTCCTTTCAGAAAGGAAGTGCCCAGATGGGGGCTGCAAAGAGTCACCTATACCCACCTGCATACCTCTCATCCTCTCACACAGCCAGTTCCTCAAAATCAGTACCTGAAAAAAACAGGCAGCATCTGCCAGCCCTACCTGTCTTTTGGTAGTATTGAAGTATTACAGCCCTTGTCCACAAAGAAGAAAGCTGAAGGGGAGGTTCAGTGGCCTGCTCAGTCTTCATGAGCTCAAATTTCCATCTCCCAGGAAAGCATCCTAATCAAAAATAGGGAGGTGCCACATAAATGTGAACAGCTTCTGAGTGAGAGGAATGGAGATTTTGGACCTTAATCTGCTTGACTCTGGCCATGATTCATATATCATTGAGGGACAACGGGAGAAAGTAATCCCAAGTCTCTATCCAGCAAGCACCTACTCACATCGCTGGCCATATGTGTGTGATCTGCTTGAGTATCTGGGGTCAGACTGTAGCAGGAAGGAAAGATGATGTGGCTCTTCAGGGTCCTCCCACAAAATTACTTCTGCCCCTGTGAGATGTCAGAATGAATTGACGCTTGCAGTAGATTGTGCAGCTGTTCAAACTATGATTGTGCTGCCCTCTGGGTGCTTGGAGCTTGGCTCGCTCTCACACTGAACATGCCTCTGAGCAAGAAATTCCCAGATAATAGTGGCTAGATAACATGCCAAAGTAGCTGATACTATTTTTTAAAAGGTTTTATCCTACTTACCCTCCCTTAATCTAGTGGTTGACATCTTAGATATTGAGCTGCTTGAGGCCAAGCCCACGTGATCCTATATTTAGAACATACCCAGCACATTATAGGCCTAATGCAAGCCAAATATGTTATTATAAGTCAGTATCGGAAAAAGGTTGTTGTTAAGACCAATGAACTTCTGAGGCTGCCAAGCGGGCTGTGGGGACTGCTGGACAGTACACAGCAGATTTACCTCCTCCTGCCCAAATACCTCCTTCTGTGTTTCAGGCAGTGGCCATTCCACTGAAGATACTTGCTGCATGACTTCATGCCTGTGAAACTTCATCAGAGTGTTTACCTACTCCCACCTCCATAAGATTGGAACAAAAGGGATCACTGGGTTCTTCTTAGTATTTCTTCCTTCTTCTCAACATCCCAGCAATTACACAACAATTTTCTGTGTGCCCTTTACACAGTCCCAGTCTCTGGTTAATGACACCTGGTGAGGGAAGTTGCTTCAAAAATTGCTTCACAAATTCAGTTCCTTCTGAATTTCCTGAACAACCCAAAAGCATTCCTTTCTCAATGAACTCACTTTAGACTAATTCAAACCCTCTGTCAATTAGGTAAATGTATTCATTTATTTCTGCATGCAAGCCCTTCTAAACAATTGATTTTATCTATCAATATGCATATTGATAGATCTATTGATAGTCTATGTGCTGAAAAGCTTCTGAGATGCAAGCCTGAGTGTTCATGATTCAGAATACCATTAATGATACTTTCTAGGTGTCCCTTGTGACCTTATCACACAAACAATGTGTTCTAGTTTGTGCTTAGATAAATTGCAGAAAGCATACCTGCCACATTTTGGAAAAGAAGTGAGAACTTTAAACAAGAACATTTTGAATTTCTGATCTACATGTTTGTGCCAGAAGAGATTTACAGAGCTGGAGGCTTTCCAGTCAGCAGGGACTATCTATCCAGAAGTGAAAATAGAATTGCCATTTACGCCTTTCAAGGACATTACTCTCTGCAGTCTTTAAGATACAATAGTGAACCTCCAATTTTCCTTCCTCTTCCAAGTCCCACTGAGAAACCAAAAGGAAAAAAACGTAACAAATAATATACATTTATATCTATAAACTTCTGACATAAAGACTTCTTTACTGAAGTTTCATTTGTGATACTGAACCTCTATGTGTCTTTATTTGCTGTGTTTCTCTTCACACTTCATAAGAAGATAGGCAAAGCTTTATTTGGATGAGTAACTAGTGTTGGTGATTTAAATGCACTGGTTTCAGGTCTATGTTCATTAGCATTTCTATTTAATTTAATAACCCTCGCACCAGTGCTCAAAAACATATGTCTGTATGTATATATAGCATTCTATGCTGCTTGGTTTTGTTCTTTTCCATTTGCAGCGATTGCTGGTGTCTGATCTACTTTAACCACGCATGAAGAGGAAAGCCAGTGATGTTTGCGTAGCTCATCAGGAATTAGCCGCTTCTCATGTAAGAGACTAGGAACAGATTATAAAGGTGCATAGGGATGTTTCTGTAAAGTGTTGAAATAGTACCTGAAACTCACTCTAGAAAAAAAGGAAAAGAAGATTTTTAAAACATCTACTTCCAAGAAATACAGAGTAGTCCATAGAAGCATCTGTGTATTTATTACACCTGCTCCACACTTCTGTTGGATATGATGGTCACAGGCACTGGAAGAGTTTCTCAGGGAATGCTGTATGTATTTCTACAGTAGGAGCTTTTAAACATTTTTTCTTTGAAACCTTTTAAATTTAAAAAAATGTAGATGATATCCCAAGGCAAAGTCAGCACCGCACTGTGTATACTGGAATAGATCACAGTGTAAATAGAGGAAAAACGAAAATAAAATTCCATGTGAAATATTTGTCCAGGAATAGTCTACCCAGATTTAAAGGTTCCAAAAAGCCAAACCCAAAGAAGTCTTTTCAACACTAATCTTATTTTCAAATTATTAATGTCTATCCAATAATAACATTGGTTTAAAAATAATAATAATATTTACTATCCCCTGAGTGCCAGGAATCAAACACTCTGGGATATTCATTTTTAGTTCCTAAGTGACACATGGCAAGATAATATTACCTTCTAAGATTTTCTGTGCCTGGGCTGGTGGCAAGTGGGTCTGCATTCTCCAGACCTTTGAGAGCTGTCTCTGGGATGTGCCAAAAGCTTGTTACTCGCTCTTGTTTCTATCAGATACTGCTTCTTATTGCCACTGTTTAAATAGATCATTTACATGTAATACAAAGTAGAAGGAAAAGGCAGGCTAGATGTGAGGTCAGGAGGAGTAAATACACACCTTGGAGAACATATGTCATGTCTTTTTCCCTTGTAAATGTAACTTACAAAGTTCCATGTAAAAAAACAGGTCTGGGTTTTGCTGCCCTTATACACAGTGAAACAACAGGAGATTCTCAGAATTGGTACTTTTGGCAATGCGGATGGCACTGCCAGGAACCAGGAGCGAATATGGGGATGTATGTTGTCACTGAGACTCTTGTGACCTCCGTATGCATGGACATGACCTTGCAAAAAACCCTTTAAACCTGCCCTCCTTGTGCATACTTTTCTGTGCAGGAAAAGCAGGAAATAAATGCATTACCCTTGTCAAAGATGAGAAATCTTAGCAAGGAAATCCTCTTGGAGGAAAGATTTGGAAAAATCCTTCCTGTGGATTTTGCAACATAGCTTTTAGTTCCTCAGTGACTGATTCCAAAGCTACTGAAGCAGCTTTTCCCAGTTGCAATCAAAGCAAGCCGAATTTCACCAGGAATTAATTTGGCTTATGGTATTTTCAAGAATGGCAGTTATGTGGAGAGGAAATTCATATACATCCTTGTGAAATGATACCCAAGGTGGAATTCATAAAGAAATAAAGGTAGAGAAAGTCCTTTGAAAGATGCTGATTCTTTCTGCAGTAAGCGCTATTACTTGTGGCAGATTTGTTTTCAAATATCAACGGTCATACTTGTGATTTCAGAGTGAACGGTGACTCCTATCATCAAGACCAGAAAATAAATGAGTAATCAGACATCTTCAGAGAAAGTATTAGTAATTTAAACAATGAGATCCTGATTTTTGAAGGACTGTTGATGCTGTGTTCTTTAGCTCTGCATGTTCAACTATAAAGCTGTCTTCTTTAAAGTGCTGCTGAACAGAACCCCAGTTTGGTGTCTTTTCTTGCATTTTATCTTTACATAAAAATCTTAAACTACCATATTTTCTTGGGGTGCTGGTACTTCCAGAAGATATGAAAATAAGACCCTCTTTGCCACCCAGGCAGACAGTTGCTATCCTAGTCTGCCAGTCAAACTGAATGGGCTTCCCTGGAAGCTGAGGAAATTCATTACAGTTTGGACACTTGTGCAGTGTCAAGTGATCTCAGTTTCTGAGGCTGAAGATGATGTGAGGAGTGATTAGCACAGCACTTGTCCAAGACACAGCAAGGGTTATGGCTGTCCTTATGGTCAGCAACTGCACAAATATGAAACGGGCTGAGTTTGTGGAAGTAGGTTTCCACAAATTATTTGAAGTGTGGGGCTACCTCCTATCTCTATTTATTATTCCAGTTCTTGGTGTAGCACTGATGAAAAACTGTGTTTACTTTAAGCTGTTCCCATTATCAGGACAACGTTATAGGCATTTTTCCCCAGTGCTGCTTCCGCAGTAAAACACTGGCAAACGTGACATTATGACAACTGTGTTTAAAAATATTCAGTTTAAGATGAGGAGTTGTATTTGTTCTGTAAGCCTCTTGGTGTTTTAAAAAACAAACTTGCACGTCTGTCACCTTCTGGGCCTAAACACTCCTGCCATTGGATCTAAGGCAAATAAATATTTGTCCATCTTGTGTCTGGGGCTGGGTGAGGTGGGGATCAGAGAGGAGCGGCAGAGGGCAGGGCCAACTATGGCTTCTCTCAGTGTGGCCATGCAATTCGGTAGAGCAGTTCCTCAGAGCCTCAGATGAGAGCCTCTGTCTGGAATACCTTTCTGAGAGGTCATGGACAGGTCTGGCATGTTTAAGCCCCTGCTTTCATTTTGGGCAATACTGTCAGCAGATGAAGATGTACAAAGAAACCCATTTAGACAGGTTTTATTACTCTGGTCATCTGGTGTACCCTCCTCCCCCCACTCATGATAGGCTTGGCTGTCAGAAAAAAAGGAGGTTCAGAGAGATTTTACTGGTTTGTTGTCACTGTCAATAAGTAATAGCCCTGCTTTTAATAGCCAGCCTCTGGGTAGCACAGCCTCTGCCCGCCGCCCGGCAGACATCTGAGTAAGCGCTTTTCGCAGAGGCAGCAGATGGATGTCTATATATTACATAACCTGCTGCTGCCAAGTCCTGCGCAGTTCCATGTGTGACGCTTTAAGTGAAGTTTCAAATAAGCCCATGAAATGTGCATGCTTGCAGATTTGGGTCTGGCTGTAAATTTTGCCAGATGGTTGCTGTGCCTTACCCTAAGCAGTGCCGCTGAGCACAGCACTGAGCTGCAACCAGCATGGCTGCCAAGGCACCCCAGGCCTTCCTGGGGAGATGGCTGCCTGTGAGCCTCACTGGGGATATAGCCGTGCCGGGGCCTCACTGGGGAAATGGCTGCACACAGGCCTTGCTGGGGAGACAGATACATCTGGGCCTTTCTAGGGATATGGCTGCATGCAAGTGTCTCTGAGATGTCTGTGCATGGGTGTCCCTGAGGAAATGGCCACACACAGAGATCACTGAGGAGGTGACCATGTGTGGGTGCCTCTGAGGAGATGGGAGTGTTTAGACCTCTCCCTTGGGCTAACTGATTTGTGGAAGATGTTGAGGAGAAGTCATGCATGGGGAAGAGACTTCTTGGCAAGGGAAGGGCCCCCCAGGGCAGCCAGTGGGAAGAGAAGGTGTCAGTCCAGGAATGGGAAATTTTTTGAGGGACACTCCTTATTTTCTCAGAAAGGCACAAGCAGTTCTGGGGAATGACAGAGAATGAGTATTGCTTCAGGCATTGCCCGAACCCTTGTTCACCTGGAAAGCCCATTGCAGCAGCCTGCATAAGGAGAACTATTGTTCTGCCAGGGATTACCCCTAACTAGCAAGACTGTGAGTGTTGGTCTCTCTCCCAAATGACAACCAATAGGACCAGAGGAAATGGCCTCAACTTCTGCCAGGGGAGGTTTAGATTGGAAATTAGAAAAAATTTCTTTACCTCAAAGGTTGCCAATCACTGGAAAAGGCTGCCCAGGGAAGTAAGTGAGTTTTCAATCCTGAAGGTATTTGAAAGATGGGTAGATGTGGTGCTCAGTGACAAGGTTTAGTGTTTGGACTTGGCAGTGCTGGGTTAATGGTTGGACGTTTTGATCTTAAAGGTCTTTTTCAACTAAAAAGATCCTATGATTGTGCTTCGGCAAAAAGGCTGTAGATGCTGCAGCTGCAGCAGGGTTGAATATCTCTTGATTGAAATAATTAACAAATCACATGTCAGAAAGAAAAAATTTGGAGTATTGTGTAGGTGTATGTTAGTGCTGCAGACATACCTGACAACGATATTTAGGTTTTACAGAGTATTTAGATGTCAAAATAAATTATGAAGAAGTGTAGAGGGGACCAAGGGTGAAGCTGGCAGGAGCAGACCTTTGAGAGAAGCCCTGGAAGCCCTGTTACTGCAGTAGGATGACTACTCTTCTACTGATGAGCAGTAACAACCATGTGCTCAGATGTGACTGCAGAAGCTATCGGTTTGATGACAGTTCTACCTACTGGTGGTGTTGCGCTGTTCTCTGAGTTCCAGGCAGGTGCTATAATTTATCTTGGATGTACATAGAGTAGTTTGATGCCATGCTGAGGGTGGGACAAAGGAACATGAACAAACAAACAAATGCAGCTAAAGTACAGGACAGAGGCTTGACTAACAAGTCATGTTGGATCATGAGTATGCCATCATACTGCACAGAGTTCTGCACGTGTGTGTTTTAATGGGGATACAAATGAGTGAGTCACCCAGTGCTCTGTGCTGTTAAGTCACTAGAACATGGCATTGCTCAGTTTCCAGCTAAGAAACACTTCATTCAGCAGTTAAGTGAGTGGTTATCTGGCAGTCATTATGTCTGTGATTTATAAGGAACACACAGATCTGCATTACCAGTCTCAAAGACCACCAATATAAAATACAGCAAATGGGATTTTTATCTTTCAGCACACAGCAAGAGTGGATGCATGAGCCACACTTTTCAGGCTGTATGTAATCAATCTAATGTAAGACATTATCTCCAAAACAGAAGACTAAACTTAGGGCTGCTTTACATGACTTCTTACCTTTAAATATATTTGACAATCTGCTCCCCTGGTATCTTACAAGCTCTCTATGGCCACTACAAGATGTTCATCACCAGCATGAAATGGTTACTGATACAAAGTGAAGCTATTATGTCAGAGGAGTCTGATGACAGGCTAAGGAGCAAACACTTAACAAAAATCAAAGTCCATTTCTATTTTGTGTTTTAAATCAGTATCAACAATCTCTCAAGATGAGAAAAATATGCACAGACTAGAAAAGCAGGCAAGCAGTGAGTGAATAGCTCACAACAAAGACAAAGAAACTGTAAAAAATTAAAAGCTAAAAATCAAATAGAGAATTTAGCAATGATTGTGTATCTTTCATATTTTGCAGAGTTATTTTGTAACATGGAAGAATCTGAGATCAGGAAAAGAAAACAGGATGGCTTAAACTTTGCATCTGGAGCAGATATAGGTATCCTTAAAGCAAATAATTTCTAGGGCTGGTTTTCAGAAAGCACAAAGCTTCTTAATTGTGTTCAGGAAACTGTCATTAGTGTAAAATTTGGACCAACACTACTCTCCCTCGGTCTCAGAGCATATGAACAATCAAGAGACTCTCAGACCTGCTGGGCACCCTCAGCAGGAAGTGAGAACTCAAGACCTAATGACACTTGGATCATTTCATTCACTTAGGTGGGCTCCAATCTAGCAAGCACTTAGGATGTAATGATTAGGGTTGTGAAAACAAATGGAAAATTATAGCCTTGGTATTATTTAATAATTTTTCCTCGAAAGAAAGCTGAAGAAACCCAAAATCTCAGGTACATGCGAGTAAGCTATAGGAAACAAATTGGGTAAAAGTCAGAATAATTATTATCTCTTTCTCTTCTACAAAAATCAAGCCAGGACAAATATTTTCACAGACAAAGCTATTCAACATTCCCCACCCAAATTTGCAAATAGACTTCGGATGACCAAAACCACATGTTCGGGGGTTCCTTGAAAGTTTTATTTTCCCCAGTTCTTGTGCCGAACTTTACATATGCAGACTGTTTACCTGAATACAGTGGGGCTAGTCCTACCTTAAAAAATGCCAAGTATTTGCAGTATTCAGCCTTTACATGTGTATTGCAACCTACAGTGAGAATTTAGAGTCCATTTTGTTGTGAATAATCATATGGTTATTCAGTGGAGAATTTTACATGAGCAATGCCTTCTGGGTTTACTGTGTTAATTGATAATAAATGTTCTGTGCTTGCTAACATGGTAGGACTAACTCAGAAACAAATGAATTTAAATTGGGGATGAATTTGGTTTATATATTTATGTTTCACCCAGATTTTTAAAAATGTGTAGTGTCAGAACAGGAAATTAATGTGTCCTATGATCTCAGTGTTGTGTATTTATAACTTGGGTTAAAGGTCACATCATAAACCTTCAGAAAGTCCTTGTATACAGAAAAAACAATGAGGGGGAGAAGACTGCTGACCTCTCATTCACATCAAGAACACTCAGCCATAAAATCAAAGGTTGGCATCAGTAATTATTTTTAAGTCAAAAGTTTCCCTATGTGGCGAATCTATGATGAGAAATGCATTGCTCTTGTTTGACTGTTAAAATCTCTTTCAAATGTAGGGATGTGGGGTTTAATGCTATTATAAGTAGCCCTTTCTTCAAAAACTAGGGAAGAAGACAAGGAGAAAAGAGAGATTCTTCCCAAATTGTCCCACATAGCTAAGAAAAAAAGGGCAATTTCTTTTCCGTCTTTCAAGAGCATGGGTTGTGGGACTTGCTGTAGGAATAGAGAGAAGTCAAGGCCCTTCATTCCTTACACGTTTACTCCATGGCTTCAGTAGCAGTAGCAAAAAAGTATGTTATCTTTCTCTGGGAAATTCAACAAAGTTATGTGTATGTGTGGGCCCCTTCTACTACTCCCCAGGAATGACCTGCCCCACTCCTTCCCCATACACTCTTCTCTTTCTCCAATTTTTCCCAAAGTTAACAAGTCTGGAAATAATTAAGAAATCCTGTCAGCTCAACCACCACATATAATTCAATTTACTGCTCAGTGTGTGAAAATTTGAGCTCAAGGCAGTGTTTATCTGTTATAAAAATGCTTTCTTGTAGGGGAAAAAAACATTCTTCCTGGTTGCTTGTGGCTCATGGCTAGTTACTTAAATCATTAAAACCACAGGTCTAATGATTACAAGTAGCATATTTTTTGCTGTTGTTGCTTTTAGAGTACACCATGTGTACTCAGTTCTTGGAGCACAGAACACAAAAAATGGAAGAGCACTTTTGCAATGTCTTCACCATCTTCCAGTCTTGATTTAAGAACAGCAACAGCCTCACTGTGTCAGCATGGGTCAGAATAACAGATTATTGGCTGTATTTGAAGAATAGTATCAATAAGGTGGGATGTTAAGAAGCAATGCTACCTTATGGTCTTCTTAGTCCCATATAAGCAACCATACAAATGCTTGAAATCATATAAAAAGTAATGAAAGTCTTTGTTTTTTAATGAAATGTGTTAGTTCACAATATGTCAGTTTTAAAAGAATTTTGCATACCTGCTGTTTTGTCCAGGATTAGACCTGGAAAACACAGGAGTGGTAGAGCTTGTTAATACACAACAGCATATATTTAGATGCAATTATACATAGACACCATTCTGGTTTTCTTGGCTTTAAAAATGCATTTTATTTAGAGTAATACATTCCGTCCCACCCATCTCTGGTCATGGTGGGCCTTGTGTTAAGACTGCCCTCCCTGGCTGTATCTACAGTATCACCTTCAATCCGCCTGGGACCATTCCGTGGCAGTGAGGCCAGCTGGCACAGGGTACCCGCAGCCCTATTATTAACATCTTGCTGGAAATGATCTCTGGCTTATGCTAGCTCTCTGTGCAACAGAGCATAGGCTGAAAACATGCCCAGGACCTTTCTAACCACTTAAAATATAGAGAATTGAATCTATTGCACTTATTTTAATAGTTAATAAACTGACAATTTTTGAGTATAGATGTAGAGATTGCATTGTGCACACAGAAGTGATCTCTTTCACATTCATCTGTGTAATCTTAAGGTGCAGGACAGGTAAAGCAAGTAAGCAGTATATAGAGAGTAACAAGTACAGCCAGAGCTGAAAGTGGGTGGAACAGTGCTTTCTTGCTCAGGATCCCCAGGATTTACAGAACTGTATGTAAACCATATAGCTTTTAAACCATGCAGCTTTTTAAACCATACAGGGTTTACAGAGAGTATGACCTTCCATTGCAGGCCACTTGACATTTGTAGGTAAGGTGGAGTACTTCAAAGTACAAACATTTACTGGAGGTGGCTTTCATAAAGCTGTAGATACTAGATTTCCAAAGAAACCATGTTAACTAAAGCAGGAACATCCTTCCACTCTTTCTGCTTGGCTAGTCAACCTATTTTTATGACGTGTAAAGCTGTTAAGACATATCTGAGATGATGGAGAAATAATTTTGTGTGCAACTGTCAACTGTAAATCTTTTCTATTTGACTTAGGCTATTTTTTGTCTCTCTGCAGAGGTGACACAATATTTGGTGATGCAGTTTCAGGTAGTTTGGTTACAGAATACAGACTGGGAGAAGAGCTTCTTGAGAGTAGCCCTGCTGAGAAGGACTTGGGGATTCTGGTGGATAAGAAACTTAACATGAGCCAGCAGTGTGCTCTTGCAGCTTGCAAGGCTAAGGGTATCCTGGGCTCCATTAGAAGAGGGGTGGCCAGCAGGGACAGAGAGGTGATTGTTCCTCTCTACTCTGCCCTCATGAGGCCCCATCTGGAGTACTGTGTCCAGATCTGGGGCCCCCAATACAAGAAGGATGTGGAACTGTTGGAGAGGGTTCAGAGGAGGGCCACGAAGATGCTCAGAGGGCTGGAGCACCTGCCCTACGAAGAGAGGCTGAGGGAGCTGGGCTTGTTCAGCCTGGAGAAGAGAAGGCTGTGAGGGGACCTCATTGCAGCCTTCCAGTACCTGAAGGGAGCTTATAAGCAGGAGGGGATTCAACTTTTTAAAAGGATAGACAATGACAGGACAAGGGGGAATGGATTAAAACTAAAGGAAGGAAGGTTTAGATTAGATATTAGGGGGAAGTTTTTTACAGAAAGAGTAGTGAGGGGCTGGAACAGGCTGCCCAGGAGGTAGTGGATGCCCCGTCCCTGGAAGTGTTCAAGGCCAGGTTGGATGGGGCCCTGGGCAACCTAGTGTAGATCCAGGCCTGAGGTTGGTGGCCCTGCCTGTGGCAGGGGGGTTGGAGCTCTGTGATCCTTGGGGTCCCTTCCAACTCATGCCATTCTATGATTCTATGATTCTAAGATGGTTTCTGAAGAACTCAGGCTTTTTCACTGCATTTCACTCCCTAACACCGTGGCCTAGTTAGGATTGGTACAATATATAAACCTGTCCAACCATAGACGTTCTTGGACAAAATAAACATCTTTGCTGTGAAGCGTTAGCAAGGAGAAGATGATAATCATACCTACTGGGTTTATTCAGTGCCTAACTTAGCCAAGACCTTTAAGAGACCCTTAAACCTTGACAAAATTTAGCCAGGAATATTAAAGTCTTGATGGGAATCATAAGCAGTCCAAGTTCTTAGAAGCTATGTAGCTGCTGCCTGTGCAGGGAAAGGCAGGTTCTTTCCCATGTTCTCCGAATATAAAGCTTTCAGAGCATAGTGCAAGCATGACACCAACACCTCCAGACATCAAACCCACCCTTCTATCACCACTGCAGTTTTTCTGGGGTGCTGAGTAATAGCCAGCATTCTAGGAAGGGTCATTAATGGCGAGACAGTCTGTGTTTCAATCACCTGCCTATCAATCAAATTCCTGAAGGCCAGAGTTCAATTAATTGATGACACCCTTGAGGCAACCTAAGCAGTTAACAAGTCAGTGAGACTTGGTAGAAAAACAAGCAGTACATTTACAAAAAGCCCCAACAACAAAACCTCCCATAACTCTCATTTGCCATTTTACCTCCCTCTGATTTGTCTTTCCTTTGCCACCCCACACTTACAATGACAATGAATACTTTTCATGCAAAAAGCATGGACTAGACACGGAAAAACAAGACGTATTTCAAATTCAAACCTCCTCCATGCCATGGATAGATTCACGACCTTAAAAATGCCAAAGGAAATGACCAGAGTTTGTCCTCACCCTAATAGCTAATTTCACTGTTTCCTTTTTCCTTGGTTGCTTTAAACTATTTTGCTGTACTTGCAAAGTTTCACTGAGGTGTTCTTCAAGTCCACCTTGTGTATGGTTTTTGTGTATTGCTTTGTTTTAATGCTTTTTTTTAAACTTTTGATGAAACCTGATGTAGAAGTTTACAACATTCTGTTATATGACACTTCCAAAACCCACTGAACTATGTAAGGACCTCTCCCAAATCCAGAATAACCTTCTTTTCTGGTATTCAATCAGACAAATGTGGTTTAAATGTCAAACAAATTTAAAACAGTGAAATCAGCTTGGTTTAATCAATACAAGTTTATATTGTCAGAGTGAGCATTCATGCTGGTACAGTCTAGAAACGTGTGGAATTTAATGTTTTTACTATGTCGATGAGCTTAAGTATCCTATTTGGTTTAATTATACACCAGTTTGCACCAAGCTTTGCTTTTAGCTGAAAAGTAAGTTTTCATTGTCATAGAAGAGTTTGATATTTCCTCATGCTAAAAATACTCAAACCCACTTGTTTCTTCAGTTATGTATAACTACACTGGATGGCTTTGCCTGAAAAGTTTCAAACATAAGTAAATCTTCTGACAGATCTGGCCTGGCCTTGCAATTTGTGATGAAAAATGAACCTGGCAAGTTTTCCACAGTTAGGTTTTTGTTAAGGGTTTGAGCGCCTCAAGTCTGCAGCAAACAAAATGTATTGGCAGTGTACCTTAGCTAAGGCTTTGCTTCTCACCAATGGTTTTTTTTCCGGCTTTAGGTCATTGAGGGGGGTGGTGTGGTTGGTGTCTATTTTCCATGTGGAGTCAACTATTTTAGTGCAGAGGGAATTCAGGATACTAGCACGTCTTAGTGAGAACTGAAGCAGATGTGTTGCCCAAAACAAATCAGAATATATAAAATCTGTTTAGGGTAATTTGCATCATGGGTTTCGAAGTGATGTGTAAGCAGTGGGTTGAGAGGCCAGAAGCTTTGTCAATTTATTCACCAAGTCCCACAGAGCATCCCCAATCTCAGCCTGTTTACTTGAGCTGTGTGGAAGGACCATGTTCTTGAGTTGAGAGAGCTGCTAAATAGCATGACATCTGGCTATGCGAGTCTCAGCTATTGATCTGTAGAATTGAACATAAATATATGTTTGGGGAACTTATGTTTATTACTACAAAATTACCACTTCTCATTTTCATTTGCTAATGGGATGGGCCATTTCCTTGCTCATATGTTGATTTGAAAGTCTCTACCTGACTGTTGATGGCATGAAGTTTGAAGAGTACATACATAGTGTGCCGAGGTGGCCAAGAAGGCCAACAGTATCCTGGCCTGTATCAGGAATAGTGGGACCAGCAGGAGTAGGGAAGTGATTGTTCCATTATAATCAGCCCTGGTGAGGCCGCATCTCAAGTACTGTGCCCAGTTTTGGGCCCCTCACTACAAGAAGGACGTTTAGATGCTGGACCGTATCCAGAGAAGGACAATAAAGCTGGTGAAGGGTTTGGAGCACAAGTCCTAAGAAAATGAGGCTGAGGGGAGACCTTATCACTCTCTACAACTACCTGCAAGGAGGGTATAGAGAGTTGGGGGGTCAGTCTCTTCTCTCAGGTAACAAGTGATAGGACAAGAGGAAATGGTTTCAAATTGCACCAGGGGAGATTTAGGTTAGACATCAGGAAGAATTTCTTTACTGAGGGTTAGTCAAGTATTGGAACAGGCTGCCCAGCGAATTGATGGAGTCACCATCCCTGGTGTTTTTTAAAAGGTGTGTAGATATTGTGCTTGGGGACATGCATGGTCTAGAGTTGGACTAGGCAGGGTTAGGCTGCGGTTGGACTCAGTGATCTTAAAGGTCTCTTCCAACCTGAGTGATTCTATGGCTTTATGATTCTATAAGTTATTCAGTCATTGAGATCTCTTGGGTCCCCTTCAGTCAGCAGCTTTATAGCAAGGGTCACAATATAAGGGTGTCTTATATCCATTAGTGCTCTAAATGCTGTTTTCCCAAGAGGTGAGAGTGAGAAGACCTAAAGACCACCTGATGTCAACAGTCTGAAAATCCCTTCACAAAGGCTTGTATCGAAAGGTGGTAGTGGTGGGTGAAGTGCAGTTGGCATGGAGATACTGTATGATATACATGGTAGTCCTTATTTCACAAGAAAGTTTCAGTGCTCTGCATCATCTTAGCTCTCCATAGCTGGCTACATGATGCTGAGGTTCCAGAGAAACCCAGAATTTTAGAAACTTGTAAAATAATCCTCATCCCTGCTCCAGTTTCCTTGTTTTCAATTTCACTCCTTAGGGAAGGTCTCCACTGTTGATTGTATCAAGTTTGCTTTCAATTAATTAGTGGCAATTAAAATATGCCAGGGAGACTTAGACCATGCCAGCAGTGATAATACAAATCTACCAGACATTTTCATTACAAAATGTGTAAACCCATTTCTTCATCAGTGTCCTTATTCATGCTAGCTGGATGAAAACTGCAGCAAACTAGATGTCGGATTGTGAAGAGGTGGGTTGGTTTCAGTACAATGCAATATATTTTCATGGTGATAACTTGCTCCCATCTGTGGGCTAATTTCAGATAGATGGCAAGGTACCAGTTTGACTACTGCCAAAATTTATGATATTTGGAAGACACAATAACAAATGTTGTGGTAGTCAATCTAGTATATTTAAGAAGGTGGGTTTCTGACATTTCAAAGCATGCTGTTAGAAAACTGAAATACGGCCCCAGACTTTCAGTTCCTGAGTAAAGCAGAAATTAATAAAAAAGCAAGCAAACCAAATCACGAATTCAAGCCCCTCTTCCAAGATCATGATACATGGAAGTGTTCCAAAGTCTAGTCATTCTCTAGCTGTTCTTTTGTCTCTATTATTGCACATTTTGGATGCTACAGAACTTTATCAACATAGTAAAAAAAAAGGAACCCAAGGATCTATGGAAATTGTAAATAAAACTTGGAAAGAAAAGAAGAAAAGCAAATATTACCTGCATGGGAATCATGTCAGGAGATAGGGAAAAAGAGAAATGGAAGAGAGTAACTTCTGATCATGCAGATAACCAGCTGTGTTGGAGTCCAGCTTTCTCTGTGGATGAGACATGCAAGGGCAAACACAAGTTATCAGCTGGACAGGGAGCTCAAGCTCTTGATCCAGAGGAACCATTTCTATACTACTGGAGAAGTCAATAAATACCCAAACTTATCACAAACTTTTGGAGCTTTGCAAGACCTTCCATGGAAAGAAACTGGTATCTTTAGAGGACCCAGAGGGAGTCTGCAACTCAATCTCAGTGAAAGGGAGTGGATTTTCTAAACTGCAACAATGGGTGCCCAAAGTTAAAAGACTTGTAGTCTTCAAATGTGTAGTTCAGCAGACTGAAAATTATTCAGAGGCTTTAAAAAACCCAGAAAAATGTCCATTGCTGTGATACAGTTTGATAGGTCCTTCAGACAACTTATGATCATTGTAATAATGAAGATTCAGGAAAGGCAAAATTCTCTAACACCTTGCACAAGTGAATGAAGGAGGCATGGCCAAGTACTTGTACAGCACATGCAATGACTGTCACAACTTCTTGAATGACTTATGGTGGGTGACTACAGGACAGCCACGGACAAAATGCTTTCCACTTTCTGAGTGCAGTGCCTGCATATGTGTGAGTTAGTGACTGTAAGCAAGGGCAAGGAGATTTCTGGACTGTTTCAAAAGCTTTGTGCAAACTTTAGTGAAATGTATTGCTTTGTGCCAGATAACCTTTGAAAAATTCTGATAATAGCAGACATAGTACATGGCTTAGAAGGGTTAATGTTTCTGCAATACATTTCCCTTCTCCTCTCTCGCTTTCAGGAATACAAAGTGAAATAAAACTCCTGCATCTTCAAATTAATGAAAAAAATATCCTGGAATGAAATACAGGGAGATTATTTTCCTGGCTTTCTTGGGGTCACACATTTTTATGAGGCAGTATTCTCCTGCAGAAGCTGGCAGCCCGTGGCTTGGATGGGTACACCCTCGGCTGGGTAAGGAGCTGGCTGGAGGGCCAGGCTCAGAGAGTGGTAGTAAATGGAGTTAAATCCAGCTGGCGACCGGTCACGAGTGGTGTTCCCCAGGGGTCGGTGCTGGGGCCTGTCCTCTTCAATATCTTTATTGATGACCTAGATGAGGGCATTGAGTGCACCCTCAGTAAGTTTGCAGATGACACTAAATTGGCTGGGAGTGTGGATCTGCCTGGGGGTAGCGAGGCCCTACAGAGGGATCTGGACAGGCTGGAGAGCTGGGCTGAAGCCAATGGCATGAGGTTCAACAAGAGCAAATGCCGAGTCCTGCACTTTGGCCACAACAACCCCAGGCAGCGCTATAGGCTTGGGGCGGAGTGGCTGGAGGACTGTGTGGAGGAAATGGACCTGGGGGTACTGATTGATGCACGGCTGAACATGAGCCGACAGTGTGCGCGGGTGGCCAAGAAGGCCAACGGCATCCTGGCTTGCATCAGAAATAGTGTTACTAGTAGGAGCAGGGAGGTAATTGTCCCCCTGTACTCAGCACTTGTGAGGCCGCATCTCGAGTACTGGGTTCAGTTTTGGGCCCCTCACTACAGGAAAGACATTGAGGCTCTGGAACGCGTTCAGAGGAGGGCTACTAAGCTGGTGAGGGGTCTGGAACACAGGCCTTACGAGGAGCGTCTGAGGAAGCTGGGATTGTTCAGCCTGGAGAAGAGGAGGCTTAGGGGAGACCTTATAGCTCTCTATAACTTCCTGAAGGGAGGTTGTAGTGAGCTGGGGGTCGGCCTCTTCTCCCGTGTAGGCAGTGACAGAACTAGAGGGAATGGTAGCAAGCTGCGCCAGGGGAGATTCAGGCTCGACATTAGGAAGCACTACTTCTCAGAAAGGGTAGTCAGGCACTGGAATGCACTGCCCAGGGAGGTGGTGGAGTCACCAACCCTGGGGGTGTTCAAGGAAAGACTGGATGTTGTATTGAGGGATATGGTTTAGTGGGAGCTAGTAGTAATGGGTGAATGGTTGGACTGGATGATCTTCTAGGTCTTTTCCAACCTTGATAATTCTGTGATTCTGTGATTCTGTGAAACTCATGAGGTGTTGAGAGGTGTCCAGCAACCCGCCTCATAGCTACTCCTTGTTCTCACGCGTCTGGCCCTATGGGCTCTTCTGCCTGCAGTCAGTGCTACCCAGAGGTCAGGTCCTCCTCTGCCACCTCCTGAAATAATCGGCCTCCGCTTCTTCGAGGGCAGTGAGGGCACAAGGACTGGTCTTGTGCCTTAGCGTCAGAAGGCCAGCTGCTACGCAGGGCAGCTGTGAGCCTTGGCGTGGGGACAGTGACAAGGGCCCTGTAATTCTACCCAACTAATGCCACAGCGCGAACACGCAGAGCAGACCTCCTAATGGTCAACTCGGGCAAAAGCCAAGTGACAGCCCTGAAAGCCAGTGCTTCTGTTCAGAGCATGTGTGAGCTTGGGTTAGGTATGTGGAAGGAAAATAAATCCCTCTCAGTTAATGCATAATATTAAATCATTCACTCGCCCATGGAAGGTAAGAGAAGCCCAAAGAGCCGCTCTCACCTGCACCAGGTTATATCCAGCTCAGTGATGGGCTGTGCTTAGCTTTCTTAACAGCCTCAGCCTCCCACACCTACATTGTGTGCAGGCGCTTCTCTCAGCTCAGAGCAGGGACCAGGTCACTCCTTAAGAGTTGAGAAATCCATATTATCACATAATGCAGAGCATGAAGAAGTCCTGCTGCAGTCCCATTTGGCTCTAATGGCACTGGGGCATTACTAGGAAGGCTCTGCTGTGACACGATGCTTTCAAATGCACTGTTGTCATTCTTCTTGCTCACAGCCAGGAGGTCACAGCATTAACCACCACATCCGATGACTTCCCTATGGTGATCCTCTCTGTAGCCATGAAAAGCACCAGGAAGCAGTCTCTTTACATAACAAATGCAAATAAAATCCAGTCAGCAGACAAGTGGATTTTGCTTAGAATGAAAATTAGTCAAATCAGGTCTTCTGCTGGACAGGCACGAAGCTGTCTGAATTTACCAGTCACAAAGTGGGTGCCTCCTCAGGCAGCACCACGAAGTAAAGGCAGCATTTACTGTCACCAAGGCAGGGCGTTCAGATAAGGGCAAGCCAACCCTAACATCAGCTTGGTGCCTGACAGTGTCCAGCTCTACCTTGAGGTTTGCAGCACAGCCAGTTCATCACATGGTATAGACCATGAGAGGCCAAGGGAGAAGCCTGAGGTTACCAATTGTCTCAGGCAGGCCGAAGAAGGTGGTTCCTCTAACTGATAGAATCTGTTTACTTAGAAGGCCACAGTTTACTAACAACAGGCTTTAAAGGCATGAATGCCTTTCACTGCACCAGCGTAAGATGACTGGAGGATTTTTCCTGACACAGAAGAAGAGCTAACGAAAAGGTAACAAAGGTCAAATGCCACTTTTAGTTGCATGCTGCCTTTGCATTGTCCAGCGCTCCCTTCCAACCATCTCCTCAGTACCCTCTGCCCAGAAAGCAGCACACACTACTAATGGGTTTTTCCTTGGAATCTCTGTCTCCCTTGCGGTGATTTTAACGTCGTAATGAAATCGCAGCCCGAACTGAATCAACCCCATGAACACAAAGGTCCTTTAGACAGCATCAAGGCAGTGTGAGGCACCCAGATCAGGGGAAACTCTTTCTAGGTGAACCATTGCATCACTGAACTGCAGTCTGCTGGACTCTTCTGTGATAACTTGACCTACAAGATCAAGAGCAATCCCTTGCTCAGCCAGGAAGACTGGAAGGACAGACTTGCCACCTACATCTTGAACACCAGGCTATCTTGCTCTGCTGACTGAGTACTTCTCATAAGCTTTGGAAGACCTTGAACCCTTTCCCTGTAGCTTCAGCTCTACTCAGCACAAGTGACACAGCTGGAGTTGAATTATTTGAGCCATACAATCCTAAAAGCATATCCACAGTGTACTAAATACACCTCACCTCTATCAAGAAATGCAGAAGAGCATTTCTGTCATAGTCAAATCAGCCTGTATGACAACTGTATGGCTCCCTCCTTTGCATTCCTTTAGCAACCATCCTCTGACGAAAACAAGCCAAAGATGCAATCAATTGCACCACAGAAAATTCCCTGCTGTACATTTAATAATCTGAAACACTTTGGCACCATCCGACTACCTTCATCTAAGACATAGCATGTTGGATTTCAGAGTTTGTTACTTCAACAAGAGCAGGACCAACCTAAAACACAAGAAGAGGTTGAAAGAAAACCTGAAAACCTGGCGTGTCACAGCTCGTTTTCAGGAGTCCACCACAGCAAAGTGAGGAAGAACTTTTTCCACAAAGCAAGTGGGTGGAAAAAAGCATGAAGGCATCTCAAACAGCTGCCTTGACAGAGCTGGACCGCCAGAACAGCTGAACTGAGGCCCAAAATAACAGGACAATCCCTCCGTGCCTTCCCTTGAGGAGAGCACGGGGACGGCTGGGGGGAGCCGGAAGCAGCCTCTCTATCTGGCTATATGACTAATCCAAATATTTACATCAAAGCAGCTCCACTGATTACCGTGAAGGGGCAAAAAAGTGGGCTCAAGCCAAATGAAACAACTAGACCTGAAATATGAGTCTGGGAAAATCCAGGGCTACCCTGATGACAGGGAGAAAATAGCTCTAGACTGCAGAGGTAACATCAGCTGCCTGTACCGCTGCACATGAGACCATCAGTTGTTTCTTCTTTCTTCTTCCCATTCCAGCCCTGCCATCTTCCAGCAGATTGGGTTCTTGGACTATATTTTGCCTTCTTCCCCATCTGCAGCTGCTCAGGGAAGTTGTCTTCAGGTTACAATATCATTCTTTCCTTACCCTCACAAGAGAGAGGTCTAAAAGTTGTCTTTTTCTTCCCTATACCAAGTATTGGACATGAGAGATGGAATAAAGCAGGGACTTTTTTCTCTGTAGGACAGATTATACCTCCTTCTTCAACTTTCCTTCCTGGTTCTGTTGAGGTAACTCAATTTCATTAAAATAAACTGGATTTCTTTTGTTCATACTTAAATCAGACATTGACACTTCCATCATGACAGAGCCCTGGGACAGGCTGCCCAGGGGGGTGTGGAGTCTCCTTCTCTGGAGAGATTCAAGACCCGTCTGGACGCCTCCCTAGGGAGCCTGCTTTGGCAGGGTTGGACCTGATGATCTCTGGAGGTCTCTTCCAACCCCTACGATTCTGTGATCATGTTGTTTTGTGATACTGTCTACACATAATCTCCCTGTCCTATAGCACATGACTCTCCTCTCACTAGAATCTCTCATAAAAATTTGGTGGTGTCCCTACCTGATTGCTATCTCTACCTCCTCAAGAATTCTTTTTTTCCTCTCTTTTAGCTAATAAGAAACCTAAGAGACTTGGCTTTCATACACCCCATGGTTCTTTGCCCTATATAGAAACCCTGCAGTAGTCCCAGCTCATTTGCTGGTAGTTCTCCACAGTCCTTCCCTCCCTACAGCAGTTCCTTAATGATTTAATGCCTGTACAGCATCTCATGCCCATTCTATACTGGTATAAATACTGACAAACCCAGTACATTGTCCTAAGAGGAGGACAGAAGAAGAGCTGCTGTCTTTAGAGACAGACGGCATCACATCACTGAATGCAGCATTGGCAATTAAATACTGCAGCACAGGGGAAAAGAACAAGATCTCTTAACCAGCAATTGGTCATTCCTGAGAATTAAACATCTGATCCTGGACAAATTTTGAGGAGGAGCATTACTGGGATCATTCCTGATGAAATGCATTCTTCAATACTAGCACCCAGCATAGGAGCTACTGCAAATTGGACACCTTGAACCTGCAGTCAGTTCTAAAGAATTTAATCTGGTCCCCTGATGCTTTCAGCCTACCTGTTCTGCTGTCTCCTCCAGTGTTAGCTGTTTTGGGGTTTTTTCATTGTGAGAATAAATATTTTCCCCTTTTATTCTCATTTTAACATATTTGAACCCAATGCAAAATGAGCCCTCCCAGCTGGCTTTTAGACCCTATAGATACATGGAGAAAACCCTGGCTGAAGTCTGGCTTCCAAAACACTTTTGTAGCAAAACCCCACAGCTGAAAACTGCAAGAGATTTTGATACCCACAAACTATCCTACAGGAAAATTTTATAGGGGCTGGAGGGCAAATCCTCTGAGGAGCGGCTGAGGGAGCTGTGGATGTTCAGCCTGGAGAAGAGGAGACTGAGGGGAGACCTCATCACCACCTACAACTACCTGACAGGAGGGTGTAGAGAGGTGGGAGATGGTCTCTTCGGCCAGGGGACAGGAGATAGGACAAGGGGAAATGGCACGAAGCTGCCCCAGGGCAGGGTCAGATTAGATGTTAGGAAACAGTCCATCATGGAAAGAGTTGTCAGGGCCTGGAACAGGCTGCCCAGGGAGGGGGTTGAGTCACCTTCCCTGGATGTGTTTAACAGACGGGTAGATGAGGTACTTAGGGATATGGTTTAGCATAGGACAGGAATGGCTGGACTCGATGATCTTAAAGGTCTTTTCCAACCTTGTGATTCCGTGAAAACACTGTCATAAAGTAGCCTTTATTTCTGTGTCAAACAGGCACCTCAACGCTGACTTGTCCTGCTCATCTCCCTCTTTATGTTTTGAAGGAAATCTGTGAGAACCCACGGTTTATTATCGGTGGAGCCAACAGAACGGATATCTGCCAAGGAGAATTAGGTATGGAACTCTTCCTTCAACCCCTTGCTTTTTAAACTCTGCATCACTTAATTATCTTGTGCTTCCAACGTGACATGTGAAATCCTCTGGCTCTGTACCACTACACATCGCTTGTGCCTTCTCTCTGTAGTAAACCCTTGATATCTGCTGAGTAGCAATCTAGGGAAGAGCTTTAAGTGGAAGGTGCCGCGCAGGGTGTTTTGCTTTTTGTGAACTAACCCCATGACCGTGTTGCAAAGCACCATTTGGCCTGCCTTTGGGGCTTTAATTAGCTAAGATGAGAGTAAAAGATAAAGAGAAGGAATTGTTTGACAGAGAAAAATCTAATCAGCTACTGTAGTATTTTTTTTTTTACTGGTATATACAAAGGCTGAGGGAACGGGGACTGTTCAGCCTGGAGAAAAGAAGACTAAGAGGAGATCTGATCAATGGTTATAAATATCTGAAGTATGGGACACAGAGGGAAATGGCCAACCTCTTCCCAGTGGTCTGTGGGGACAGGACAAGGGGCAATGGCCTCAAGTTGGAGCACAGGAAGTTCCGCACCAATATGCAGAGGAACTTTTTCACAGTGAGGGTGACAGAGCCCTGGGACAGGCTGCCCAGGGGGGTGTGGAGTCTCCTTCTCTGGAGAGATTCAAGACCCCTCTGGACACCTCCCTGTGTGACCTGTCCTAGGGACCCTGCTTTGGCAGAGAGGTTGGACCCAGTGATCTCTGGAGGTCCCTTCCAACCCCTACGATTCTGTGATTCTGTGATTTAGTCCTGTTATTTCCACACAGAAGAATCTGAAGGCCCCTGGCTCAGTGTGCCTTGTACTCAAGGACAACCTCTGTATTGAAGACCTTAAAGTTCAGATGCTCAAAGATACTTGATATATAGAGTTGCTACTTAGGTACAAGTGATGGCAAGTTCAGATGCTCAAAGATACTTCGATATATAAAGCTGCTACTTAGGTACAAGTGATGCCTCTGCAGCAGTCATCCACGCAGCACTTGCTGCGCTGCTTTGTAAAGTCATTTCCCCACTCACCTTTCCCACATCTTCCGTGGTTTTATAACTTCTCCTGTGATCTTTGTCCTAAGCCAATATATCTTCATGTGTGTTAATTTTGTCATCTAAGGGTCATTCGATGCTTGTGACTGTCCTCATCACCTTCCCAGGACTTTTTTTAAAATCCTTTTTTCAGAACTGCCTGCCTTTTTGAGGTGACTGGGATTTCACAGTTGCCAAGGCGCGGACGCCAATGAACTTACATGCATAAAATTAATTTACATGCATAAGATCCAGTCTCTTTTGTCTTCCATTCCTTCTCCATGCACACCTAGCATTGTTTGCCTTTCTGCTGAACATTGGGCAGTCTAGAAAACTTCTGTTCCCTAATGGGAAACAGGTAACTTAGCATGAACTGCTCTGTGTACAGAGTTAGCTTTCCAAAATAAATACACATAGGTATTTTTGCTCGTTTTATGAATCCAACAGTTCCATAAGTTTCTTTTACAACCCTCTGCAATCAGGTTTAGTTTTCCTTGCCTCACATGATTCTCTCACCCAACTAATTCACACTTCTCAGGCAAGCCTATAACCCCTTTGACAGTAGCAGTTGGAAGGTTCTAATTATGGGTTGAGGCACCCTTTGCTGAACACAAACTACCATGGGAGAAAGTCACTTTCCCAGTGCTCCCACAGAGGCAGCAAACTTGTGCAAGAGCCTGAAGGAGGAACTGAAAAGCGCTAAAGGGGACAGCATTTACAACAGCAGACACACAGATTCAAAGAAAAAAAGAGGAAAATGCATCAGAGCAACAAAGCAGGAAGGAGGTCCCACAAAGCAGTGACTGGGACAGTGGGCTGTCTTGAGAGCAGAAGATGAACATGAGAGACTGAACCTCAGCCATTCAGAGCTCCACCTGGGAGAGAGTTACCTCTCAGCTGGCCCCTGCCCTAAGCTTGGAAGAAACAGCATAGGAGATCAGACAGGCCTTCACATGGGACAGGGAAACCTTAACATAAGGCATACTTTTACAGGGAATGTCATCTATTCAACAGGCGTGTACCTAGTCGTGGATGATGCCAATGAGTGTTTCCAGAGCTCAAAGAAACAACATGTTAAAGTACTGCAGAGCACACAGAGAAGAGCCCCCTCCTCAAAGGCGATGGTGTGCTCTGCTGAGCATTAACGTGCGACTTCACAGCTCTCAGGTTTGCACTTTGATTGCAGTTGCTCTATCCCCCTTCATATTGTCTGCTGCTTCTGCTTGTTTCCAGGTGACTGCTGGTTCCTGGCTGCCATCGCTTGCCTGACACTGAATAAAAAACTACTCTGTAGAGTCATACCTCACGACCAGTCCTTCATACAAAACTATGCTGGCATCTTCCACTTCCAGGTAAGTCCCTTCCTCTAGCAGGAAGCAGATGTAACTGTATTTACCTGAGAACTCAGCTCTCGGGTGCGCTCTTTCCTCTCACTTCCCCACCCTTCGGAAGCGTGAGAAACAGCACGAAAGGGAAAGGGATTGAGCTGCCTTCACCCTAACCTCTTCCCACAGGGCAGCCATAGAAGGGCCAGCCCGTACAGGCAATTAGGGAGCATTAATCCACCAAGGAAGCATTTGGAGATTGCCGTGTCCTGCGTGTAAGGGATAGCAACAGGTGCCTGGTCCTGCCTCGTTGCTCAGATGCAGCGCTACAGCCAGCACAGACACAGTGGTAGTTGGCAAGAGCATCTATTTTTAGGCTCACAAGCAGCTGGTCTGTCAAAAACAAGTTATTGAAGAACCATGTCTTCAGAAAAGATTGACTGCTTTCCATATTTCACTTGGCTCTCCTAAGGGATCTCTGCACACATCGCCTGGGGGAATTCAGTCTGGCTGCCTCGCTCCCAACAGCCATTAGTTTTTGCCACATTATGAAGCAGTTAAGTTCCATATTTCTCCTCTCTCCTCATTTCTTCCTCTCCCTACAACCAAACCAACCCAGATTTTTTTCTTTCCTGTTTGCTTTTATTCAGTTCTGGCGCTACGGAGACTGGGTGGATGTCGTCATTGATGACTGCTTGCCCACCTATAACAGCCAGCTGGTCTTCACCAAGTCCTCCCAACGCAATGAGTTCTGGAGTGCCCTCCTGGAAAAGGCTTATGCAAAGTAAAACTGCCCCCTGGACCTTGCTGAGCTCCTGGCTGAGGCTTTGGCAGGGAGATGGTTAAACTACTGCGTACAAGACCTACAATGAGCACACAGAGAGGCTCTGAGCATACCAGTGCCTTTTGCCATAGATTTTCCTGTCTTGGAACTGGGGATGGGGTAAAACATTTTCTAGGGGGTTGTGCTACTCACTCAGATGTCTACAATTGATTCTCACCACCTCTCCTTTCTTTTTTTCTTTTCCCAATGTGTGCAGATGGCACATTTTAAAACTTTTAACTTGAGGGTCACAAAATAGATGCTTTGTGTGGCTTTAGTCTGTGTATTAATAAATCTCTATTTAAATACACACACAAGACAAAACTATATGATGTATAAAAATATATAGGTAGGTATTTTCACCTATGTAAAAGACAATCTTATTTTTCTTTTCTCTTTTCAAGACTACATGGGTCATATGAAGCTTTGAAAGGAGGCAATACCACTGAAGCCATGGAGGATTTCACGGGAGGTGTCACAGAGTTCTATGAGATAAAGGATGCCCCCAAAGATATCTATAAAATCATGAAACACGCTATTGACAGAGGATCCCTGATGGCCAGCTCCATTGATGTGAGTCCACATGAACTTTGCAAGAGCCATAAGAAAGGGCAGAAAGACCTCTCTCTCTGTAATCACACATGTGCCAACTTTTGGAACTGTTTCATTCAACTGCTAACATCCATTTCTAGGAGATGGAGTCATCTCCACTAGACACTACACATTAGCCAACACCAATTGCCAAAATGGAAACAAAGAGAATGTGGGGGTGGGAAGAAGGGGTGCCATCAGCAGAAGCCGCACCCCTCCAACCCCCCACCCTCAGTGCCCTCACCCAATAAAATGAGGTTAGTAGCAGGGTGCCACAACTCAAGAGACAAATCTTTATGGCAAAGATGCTACATGTGCAAATGCTTGGGACATCAACCCTTCACTGGCAACATAGTTTTATAGTGCCTCCACTTACTGTGGTTGATTTAAAAGTTAAAAAAATAAGTTTCAATACCCATGATGGAGAATGAAGTTGCAGTGAAGGCAGAAGAATGACTAGTGCTATCAACCACTGTAGATAAGTATTGACCATCTAACACGCAATGAGAGAGAATTTATCTAGCCTATCTTTTACCACTCATCTTTCTTGTGTCATTGCTCCTCCCTCTCTCTGCCTCATCTTTCTGCATGATGCTTTTCTCCCATTCTCTGCACAGGATAACCTAGGCTTTTCCTATGGATCGGCTCCTCGGAGCGACATCGGGGAACTGATTGCTCGCATGGTGAAGAATCTAGAGAATGCACAGATGACTTACTCCACTGTAGACTACCAGGGGACAGATGAAAGACCAGCCTGGGTTCGTATGTTTCCAGAAGTGGTTGACTTCACAGAGAGGATTTATTCACAGGCAGAACAGTTAGAGAAACAAGTCATCTATACTTTTAAATCCTTACTTGGCTTCACTGGGTTCTCTCAACACTACAGACTTGTTTTTGCAGATGCAATTTGACACGTTTATTAAAGGA
This sequence comes from Porphyrio hochstetteri, assembly GCA_020800305.1. Classification (NCBI taxonomy): domain Eukaryota; kingdom Metazoa; phylum Chordata; class Aves; order Gruiformes; family Rallidae; genus Porphyrio; species Porphyrio hochstetteri. Next base: position 60,157 of record JAJHSY010000018.1, on the reverse strand, counting down.
TGACAGTCCTTTCAGATGCAGCGACAGAGACCATGGGGCTTTGCTGATGCTCAGGCAAAGGGCTGTTGGCTTGTGGCAAAGGCTTAGAGTTTCCACAGCTTAACTAGAGCGTAGAAATGGAGAGCAAAGAAATCACATGAAACAAGTCCAAGCGGCATGTTGGTTATTGTAGTTGAGAAATGGACATGATTTTGTAAAGTCTCTCACTTGCAAATGAGGGAGAGAGAAGAATATACTTGCCCAATTACATCATGGAAAACTTTGGGTTGCACAAGCTGCCTTCTGCATTTGTGGCAGAAATAGCTGGGTTTCCCCCTTTTGATACCCTCAGTTAGTCTTCCTAAAAGGCTGAAGTGGTGAAATTCTTCAGGAAGACCCAGAATGACCATCTCGTTTTGCAAGCATGTTTTGGGAGGGAGTTTCCTGTCTAGTCACGGAAGGTTGGAAAACTCTCTACAGTTGCTGCCCCAGCAGCTGTTTTGCTGCGGGTTGTTACACTACACACTCCTGAGCCACCACCAGAAAAAAGCTAAATCCAACCAAAACCCAAACCTAATTCTTGATGGAAAGAGTCAGGCAGTTCAGACTTCTGAAGCACTTTAGAGAAATAGCCCAGGACACCAGCAGAAGTTAATATTCCTAAACATAAAAGAGAGAAAGGGGTTCTGATAGGTAATGATGGCAACAACATTAGTAGAAATGAAGAAAACTGAAACAGATATGAGGTTATAGGCATAAAAAGTATGGAAACAGGAGGAGGAGGAAAAAAAAAACCAAACCCACCAAAACCAATGAGGAGCAGAAGGGAAATAATTGCCACAGCCAGGAGATATTTGGATGAGATCTTCCCTGTGGAAGCTGAGAACGTATCTGTGGGACCTTACCAACTCTCCATTTACAGCCTTGCCTTTCTCATGCCCTCAGATGTCTCAAGAAGGGATGGCAGAGTTACAGGCAGGGCCTTGCAGTCATCCCTCAGTGACAGACGTAACGGAGGAGGGAAAGTTCCACACACGGTCAATGTGCTCACAGTGAAGCCTTCCCTTCCCACCATTCTCAGTGATCTCTCCTGCACACACTGTGGACCATGTTCACCTGCCATTTTCCCTTCAGTTCTTCATCTCCCAAACAACATTCTGAGATTTGAAAATTAAAGAAAAAAAGAACAGCAAACAAAAAACTCACTGTGAGACACACTAACAGTTAATTACTTCATGAGAAATGTAAAATGAGCCAGCAGGATGCTCTTGCAGCTGGGAAGGCCAATGGTATCCTGGGCTCCATCAGAAGAGGAGTGGCCAGCAGGGACAGGGAGGGGATTGTCCCTCTCTACTCTGCCCCTGTGAGGCCCCATCTGGAGTCCTGTGTCCAGAGCTGAGGCCCCCAATACAAGAAAGATGTGGAACTGTTGAAGAGGGTTCAGAGGAGGCCACAAAGATGATCAGAGGGCTGGAGCACCTCCCCTATGAAGAGAAGCTGAGGGAGCTGGGCTTGATCAGCCTAGAGAATAGAAGACTGCGGAGAGACCTCACTGCAGCCTTCCAGTCCCTGAAGGGAGCAGAGAAACAGGAGGGGAATCAACTTTTTAAAATGGTAGACAATGGCAGGACAAGGGGGATGGATTGAAGCTAAAGGAGGGGAGGTTTAGATTACATATTAGGGGGGAGTTTTCTACAGAGAGAGTGGTGAGGTGCTGGAACAGGCTGCCCAGAGAGGTAGGTGGTGGATGCCTCATCCCTGGAGATGTTCAAGGCCAGGTTGGATGGGGCCCTGGGCAACCTAGTGTAGATCCAGGCCTGGAGGTTGGTGGCCCTGCCTGTGGCAGGAGGGTTGGAACTCTGTGATCCTTGGGGTCCCTTCCAAACCAGACCATTCTATGATTCTATGATTACCAAGACAGCAAATGCGTTTACACCTGAGCAGCACATTGCTGAAGCAAGTATGCTCTTCCCAAGCATCTGTTGGGAAAAAATTCAATACTGAGGATTTTAATGGTGATGAAAAGAAACCTACATCTCCACAAGAATTTAATTTTTAAAAAAGTCATGTAAGTCAGTAGGAACAGTGTATTAAATAGAGTGTTTTAGTGTCATTGCAATAAGACTGCAGCCATGCGTAAAGATGAAAGCGTTCTTCAAGGTGTTGATCTGCTCTGATGTTTCCTGTTAATGTGTAATAACCTTACTGACCCATGCAAGAATATACTATCCCAGAAAGGCTCTACTAGTCCTACTAATAGAAAATCTAATTAATTTTGATTAAGCATGCTATGTACTAGCATTTTGTAAGAGCAAAAATCAGTAACCCACACAAAAGGAATAAGTAAATTACAATATTCAGTTCTGGGGCCCCTCACTACAAGACAGACATCGAGGTCCTGGAGCATGTCCAGAGAAGGGCAACCAGGCTGGGGAAGGGGCTGGAGAGCAAATCCTCTGAGGAGCGGCTGAGGGAGCTGGGGGTGTTTAGCCTGGAGAAGAGGAGGCTGAGGGGAGACCTTATCACCACCTACAGCTACCTGACAGGAGGGTGCAGAGGGGTGGGCGATGGTCTCTTCAGCCAGGGGACAGGAGATAGGACAAGGGGCAATGGGCTCAAGTTGCACCAGGGCAGGGTCAGATTAGACATAAGGAAAAAGTTCTTCACCAAAATGGTTATCAGGCATTGGAACAGGCTGCCCAGGGAGGGGGTTGTGTCACCATCCCTAGGTGTGTTTAACAGATGGGTAGATGAGGTACTTAGGGATATGGTTTAGCACAGGACAGGAACGGTTGATATTATTAACTTTCTGCTTTTGCATGAAGCTTCATGGTTCACTCCTTTCTAACCAACAATGTGAATTCTGTGGGCACCAAGCTTGGCCACCTTGGCAAAAGCAGAGAAGAGGTCAAGACAAAAAGCCCTGCACCATGAACAGTGTCCTCCTCCTTCCAGAAGCCCTGGGTGGCCATACCTGCCTTGGAACATCTGACTGAGCTTCATGCGACTCTTACAATTTTTTATCTTGTGTCTAACAGACCATAGTGCCAATGCAGTATGAAACACGGATGTCTTGCGGGCTTGTCAAAGGCCACGCCTACTCCGTCACAGCTGTGGAAGAGGTATGTACAATCCCTTTCCCCCAGCTATGGGAAGCTGTGGTCTCTACCGGCCTAGAGCCATGCATTTCACCAACGCTACATAGAAGAAAAAAAGCAAACCAAATTATGAGCTAAGGAAACAAAATTTATATTTAAATAAAGGAAAGCCAAAACTTGGACAGGTTTGTCTCTGGGGAAATGGATCTGCTTGAGCAAATGTGGCCACCACCAGCCACCTCCAGGTCTTAACAGCCTTCCCACACTCATCCCAAACAGGTCAGGCTGGGTGATGGCCCACAAAAGCACCATCACTAGAGGAGCTGGTATCAGTGATTTGGCAAAATGTTTCCTTTTGAATCTAATCTCAGCCTATTCTTCGTGTGTTCTTTTTCAATTAGACAACATTTAAAGGGGAAAAAATACGTCTGGTAAGGCTGAGGAACCCCTGGGGGCAGGTGGAATGGAACGGACCTTGGAGTGACAAGTGAGTAAATGGAACTTCACCAGATCTGAAAAGAGAAATTGCAGCTTTATTTGCCCTTAAGGAGTTTGTGCATGACCCTAACATTTAATGAGGAAGTATCTGAATTGTTGTTGCTGTCATTTTGACACACGCTTGGACGCTGATCACAGTTGAGTGCTTAGTTAAGGCTAGAAAAGGGAAAGTACCTAAATAAGGGATGTTGTGGGGCTTCAATCAATGGAAATAAAGAGACCACCCAGTCAACCTTATTTTACTGTCTATCAAGTTCGGCAGTGCCCATTTTTAAAACAAGATGTGACAGTAGAAATATCTTTTAAGTTATGGAAGAGCTGGATGAAGCAAGTACATGAGCAAATTTGGATAAAACTTCTCATTAGGTTTTCCTAAAAGGAATTTCAATAGCTGCTCCAGCAATAAGAGTCTGCAAACACTTTTGTCTTCAAGCTTAATACAATGAACACAGTTCAGCAGACTTTGGAGAGCCAAGAGGAAGACTGATGGGAAGGCAGAGAGGAGTAGGGCAGTTGCTTCTTCATTTGGGCATGGAGAGAGGAGTTGGCATTGAGAACAAATAGTTGCCAACAAAATAATTAGGTGGATCTAACAATGTGACTTCTTTCCATTCTACGAACAGTAACAACTAGTAATTTTAATGAAAAATGTATTGCAAATTGTAATCTAACTTTGGTATTCTTTTGAAGGTCAGAGGAGTGGAACTTCATTAACGAAACAGAGAAAATCCGCCTACAGCACAAGATTGTGGAGGATGGGGAGTTCTGGTGAGAATGTCAGTTCAAAAACCTGTGTTCTTCTAGGAGATACATAACTATAGGAAACATTAATCACACTTCACTACGAAAATCTGCTAAAACCATGGCAGGAATCCCTATTCACCTTCATATTCCCAATAAGCCCTTCTCTCTGATCCCCTCATTCTCCAACCAGGCATTATTGAGTACCACCAGCACCGTTCTAATTTTGTTACACTTCCACAAGCTCTCCATTGCCCATCCTACATACCATCTTCTCAGCCCAGCGTCTCCCAGGTTGGAGCTATACCTGTGTTAATTGACCAACCAGCGGGCCAAATGCATTAGGAAGTCATGACACTCCCACTGCAAACTTCCCGTAGAGTGACAGTCACTCTCCTCCACCTCACCAGGATTTTTCAGGCAACCAACCACCATGTAAATACATTTGGGTTCAGTTTCCCCCTAATTCCTCCAGGATCTCATTTGAAGACTTCATGAGGCACTTCACAAAACTTGAGATCTGTAGCCTCACACCTGATACTCTGGAAGCCGACAAACTCCAGACCTGGACTGTGTCAGTCAACGAAGGGCGCTGGGTGAGAGGCTGTTCAGCTGGAGGGTGCCGCAATTATCCAGGTAAGAAAGGGAGATAAGGGCTCTTTGATGAGGACTGTATTAAATCCCACAGGTTAAGTCATACCACAGCCTGATCTGTGCTTGGCCATAGGAAAAGCCTTGCTTCATCAGTAGATGAGGCACATAATTTTGTAGCTGGAAATCCTCTGTCACCAGGTTTGTGACAGCACCTTGTAAGCCTAAAAGGCAGGCCTGGCAAAGATAAATCATTGTTCAAATACCTCACCATGCCTCAAGTAAAACAAGAGAGATCAATTTTGCTCCAACAGTTAGATTTCACTTGGGAAATCCACCTTTGGTAGCTTTAGGCACTTGGGAATTTTGTCAGAAGCCAATTCTTCATTTAATATCCTCCTTTGCTGTGCAGTTTCATTAGAACTATGTAAAACTCCTATCACATAAAAAAACCCATATGTATTAATGAAGTTTTAACCTCTCAGGAGTTCCAGTTCTCTTAAACTTAAAAGTTCTCTTTGATCAGGAGCATCGTTAGAAAACTGAAGCTTTACATGTTTGCTTTGGGTTGTTGATGGGATTTCACAGATACATTTTGGACCAATCCCCAGTATCGCTTGAAGCTTCTGGAGGAGGATGATGATCCTGAGGATGAAGAGGTTATCTGCAGCTTCCTTGTTGCACTGATGCAGAAAAATAGGAGGAAAGAACGCAAGCTGGGAGCCAACCTGTACACCATTGGCTTTGCCATCTATGAGGTACCAGCTCTAGACTTTGTTCTTAGCACCACGGTTGCAGCCCTGACAGTATGCCTTGACCAAGAGAGTCACTCAACCATTCAGCCTGACTACGTGGATTACAGTTTTTACTTTGCAAGGAACTTGGAGGATACCTGGAAGAGAGGAAGGAAATTCAAGGCTTTTTAACCATTCAACCCATAGTAACCTCAGGGTTCACTGCATCCATAAGTAGCACACTTCTTAAGTGTTTATGGTGACGAAATATGCTGACCAAATATGGTGACCAGACTGTAACATATTCTTTCCCATATATTCTTCAATCTCCCTTTCATCCTTGCTGAAACAAAATGTTTCTTTAAATGAATAGTGTAAAAAAAGGGGGGTGGAGGGGGCAGGGAAGGAAACAAACATCCAAGATGCATAGGTAGCGATGATTAACCTCTGTCCCTGCCATTGACTTCAATTTATTCGGTCCCTTACACAAACATATTTAGTTCTAGACCTTAGTGGATCTCACCCAGGTCCCAAGAAATCTAAACAGGAAGAAAGAAATCTCTTAGAATAATTATATAAACTTGGGGTGATTTATTTACTGGCTACATCCCCAGAAATCCATGTGAATGCCCTTCTGTATGATCTGTGAACAAGGGGATGCACCTAGCAGCTCTAATTGCTTCTTCTCTTTGTTCCTCCCAAAGGTGCCCAAAGAGGTATGAGCAGAACGGCAGCGGGCTGACGTCTGGGTGTATGCTCACAGCTAGCATTGCTGCTGGGCCTGAGTCAGCAGGAAACTGTCCAGTCAGCTTTGTTTTGAGGGGCATAACAGAAGTGAAACCGCTAACCTTCCCGCTTTGAGTCTTTGTTAGTCACATTTTGAGAGTCATGTTTAATTTCTTCCCATGTGCACCCTATTTTCACCCGCACCTTTTCCTCAGCCCATCTTTTCTATTCATCTGTGACCTGGCCACAGCTTGCATGGTCAGTCAGTGGCCTGGGCTAGTTTGGTTTCATCAGCAAGCACTTGGCCATTACACCCCAGGCAAAAGCTTCCTCAACCACTTCCTGCGAATAATCCCAATTGCCTCGATCCTGCAGTCACAGGGTTTTCTGTGTAGTCTCAGGAATCTATTTGGAATACAAATGTTCTTCTGAGCTACTGAAGAAAACGTACATAAAGTTTTTCTAAGCCTGACAGTAATTGAATCATTGGCAAGTTTGGCAACTGAGCTCACCTGAAGGCTATGTTACCTGGAAAACATGAAGATGACAGTTCGAATGCTGCCTCTGCTGACTGCTTTACTGGTGGTTGGTTATTTTTGCAGCAAACAACTTGAAGTTTGCTTAGCCCACAACTTTTTACTTAATTCTCTTAATTTTTGAACAAATTCAGTGATTAATTATCAGTTATCAATTAATGCAGTGATTAATTATTCTGTGTCTTTAGCAGACACAGAATTCATGTTTAGTCCAGGCAAGGACACGTTTTCACTAAAAGCACGTTCCCCTTGCCAAGCTGCATGTCAGAGTTTGCATACACCATCCCTCCAAGGAAAGTGCCTACACAGCACAAGTCAGCCAACACTCTGCAGATGGGCCCTGGAACAGCCCTCAGAAGCCAGGTAGACCCAGCCAGTAGCACTTTCAAGGTGACAGTCCCCACATCCGTTCCCAGCTAGCATCCCTGGCCACCTCCCTGCTTGCTAAGCTGCTGCTTTCTTTGTGTTTTCTGTCCTAACCACGTACTGCCTGCACGACAAGCCAGCCGGGGAGTGGGTGAGACTCCCTTCAAGACAAATTGACTTGTTTGTTCTGCAGATGCATGGTACCAAGCACCACTTGCAGAAGGATTTTTTCCTCTACACTGCCTCCAAAGCTAGAAGTAAGACCTATATAAATATGCGAGAAATCTCTGAGCGCTTCCGGCTGCCTCCCAGCGAGTATGTTGTCATCCCACCGACATATGAACCCCACCAGGAGGGAGAATTCATCCTGAGGGTCTTCTCAGAGAAAAGAAGCCTTTCAGAGTAAGTCACAGATGCATTTATCGGGTGTAACGGTGGCATTGAATTTGCTAATTTGTTATAGTCGTGTCCCCAGTTTGCTGCATCCTGCTTTTAATTTTATTAATCTCATTACGAACTCCAAGCTGCAAACTCATTTCCCTGAGCTTCCCTTATGGCCTGACAAGAGCCTACTTTAAATTGTCTTTGGAGAGGCTTACTGCTTGCATGGTATACTTTGTAAAAAAACAACCCACTAGCCATTTTTAATCATGAAAATGAACCTGTTTGTGTTTTATTGCTCTATGCGTCCAGCTGATGTTTTAGCCAGATAGATCATGCAAACAGATCTAACTTCAGTCAAGTGTTGCTTCTTTTCCATCCTGCTCTTCTACTAGTGTCCAAGAGCTCAGCAAACTACAGCCAGCATTACTCCTGGAAGTGGCACTCCTGGAAGTGGCACTTGGGATGCTCAGCTCAAGCTGAGAAAAGCTATGTCTAGAGACAGCAGCTGCAATGCTTGGAAACCCGCTCACACCACTGCCTGTTTGGAAAGTTCAAGTGCCTGGTTACAAACCAGTTACAGAAACAAGCAGCATTTCAAACAGCCACTTCTTGACTCACTCGCTTTCTGTTTCCATCTAGGGAGGTCGAAAACATGATAGAGGCAGAGCGCCCATCTGTAAGTACTGCCCTGGTCCCTTATTGTGTGTTAATAGAAGAAGGGAGGGGAAGAGCATCACACCTAGGGAAGCCTACAGCAAGAAATGACTCGTGGCCACACGAATAAATAAATTCCCCCACTTTTCCCATCAAGATACTTTTGTCTACACTTGCTTTATATACATTACTTTCTAAATTGGACAGATCAAGGTCTTGTGGCAGATTTGAAGTCTGTTCCTGGTATAAAGAACCTGGGTGCTAAGCACTGCTTTTGCCCCCATCAATTCATTCATTTCCTGCGCTCTGAGATGTGTCTGCAGAATTGGTATCTCATCAAACAAAGAAAGCACTACCTTATTTGAAGTAGGCGCTTTCTGAAAAGAGATCCTAATGATATTCTGATTCAAACTAGCATTCACAACAAGTTCTAATTCTTCAAGCTTGGGGTTTTACACGTCTATGAGGGAATACACTAGAGCTAACAATGAATTAGTCTTGGAAAAAAAAGCTGGAGGAGATGCACAGGATAGAGTGCCACCAAAGCTTGCTCCAAAGCTTTCCCCTTTTGCTTGCTGTCATGATAAAGTAGCTGTCCAGATCTGATGGCATTTAGATGCCACTTCAGATGACACTAGTCTGGGGGCACAGAAATTCAATCTCTACTGCACCTACAGGCTGGGGAAAAGAAAAGAGTCAGAGCTAAAGGTACAACACAGACTTTGTTCAAGAGGACAAAGACCCAGATGAGATGGGACACTGTCTTGCTAGGATTTCTGCAATTTCTGCCCTTCAGTATGCGATTTCTTGGCGGGCGTATTTTCCCCTCAGTTTTTGAGATTTGAAAACTTTTAAGAATGGGGAAAAGGGAGAAAGGGGAAGAGAAGAAAATTACACTTTCCCATCAGCTCTGCATAATGCACATAAAATCTATGCTTCTGCTTCAAACCCACTTCTTTTTAAACTTTTGTTTCTTTTTTGTACAGAAGAAGAAAAAGGGCAAGGTAGGTACCCGTGCAACGTGCTGAGTGCCAGCATGACACAGAGCACGTGCAATGCATGCAGCAGGAGCAGCGCTCCTTGTGTTCCTTGGTGTCATTAGGGACTTCTCTGCATCTGGAAACGGGACTAGTTAATGAAGGCACCAGATAAAGCCATGTTTGTCAGCAGTAAAGATTTTGTCTTCCAGCACTAAAACCTAATGAGATAGCTAAAGCATCCTGTACCCCTCTCACTCGAGGGGGTGGCAAAAGGGTGACAAATTTTACAAGCTCGATCCTCTGGGTTGCTCAGCTGCCCGTCCTGCCCGCCCGTCCACAGGCACATCTCTTCTCCAGACACATGCCCTCACATTCGCTTCACATTGCCTAATGCTGCTGCTCCTCCTTCTTGAAGTCTCTGCTCACCTGAGCCCAGGATTATTCTTTTCGGTTCCACAGAACACATTTAGGACCCAGAAAATGTAGCCAGGCACTTTCACCTCACCACAGGCTGACCACAACTAATACTCTGGGGCAACACATCTGCATCTCGTAGCAATTTCCCTATTTTAAATGCACTAATCCAGAAGAATTGCCTGTGGCCACCTACAGCTGAATGTCTCAGGAACACAGAGAAAACAATCCATAAGCTTCATGTAACCAACAAGCTCCCAGACAAATACTTTCTGCATCAGGTTGTGTGCTTTCAGCACTACCGTCCTTCAGAGGGGGGCAAGTTCATCCATTTAGCTGAGAATCAGGAACCTGGGAGGCTTATTTTGCATTTTAAAACCAACGTGGTTCCAGCCTTTCCAAAAGGGAACGCTCAAAGCCAGAGATATTTTGCCAAATCACAGTATTGTTTGCAAAAAGGCTTTTGTAGCTTTTTTAACATGAGGGGAGCAATAACTTAAAAAAATTTTTTTTTTTTTTCATTCCCAGCTTTGGCTTCTCCAGGCACATTCTCAGAGCAGGAGCTGTTGCTGCATGCGCTTGAACACAGCATGGGTGTTCTAAATGCTTTACCTTCCACTACTTTTTGTGTAATTTCCACTTCTCTTTCGCTCTTTTCTTTCTTCTTCTAGCCTATCATCTTTGTTTCTGACAGAGCAAACAGTAATAAGGAGCTGACAGCAGATGAAGATGCTGGCAAAGATGGTGAAAAAACCCACGTAGATGAGAAAAAGGTTTCTGCAGCAAGTGGCAAACGGGGGAAATAGTAACCTGAGCAACTCCTGAGTAACCCCAGGAGCTCTTGCACCCCTCCTCTTTTCTCTTGCTAATTGGGAGAAGGAAAACGGGGTAGTAAATTTGGAGTTTCTGCCTGGAGGTGGGTGAGGGACATGAGATGCAACAGCTGGATTCAGTACGCAGGCTTGTGATGTCTGGCTCCTTTCAGGGAGTGCACTGCTCTGCTGCATGACTGCCAGAGCATACAGGAAGCAAAGTCAGAACCCCTCTTCACATTGCTCCACATTTAGACAGAAACAGGCAAAAGAATTCTCTTGGCTTTCTTACACAAATCCTCTAATATCTTATTGTGGGGGGAAGAATAAAATATAGTTTCCTTTTTCAGTATAAGCCTCAGAGTTCAGGTTTGCTCTTTGCATGTGTCCAAGAAAGCTTCACTTCCAACCTTTCCTTCTGTCTTATGCTATTTGTGTCCAGCAATGGGCCCCCACATTACAAATAGCTCTCAAGCCTGGGTCCCCATGGTCAATTCATTGGCTAGAGGACGGCTATGGAACAGATACACCTCTTCAGCTCCAAGTTTCTCCTTTGCAATGTTTTGAAAGAAAAAAAATTTAGAACGTAAACACCTGTCTGTGAAAGTAATTGTTTAGGCTCCTGCCAAGAGAAAGGAAAGCGATGGGATGAAGTTAAATTCTCAGCAGTTTTGCCAAGGAACACATACCACCACAGAAAGGAGAAAGGAACAGGAGGATGGTCCAACTCATTCCTCCGAAGAGCTCCAGATTCACTAAGAGGCTCCTTCACACAAGGGCGAGTGACCCCCCCAGGCAGGCCTCTTCCCTTCCAGGCAAAGGCTGTATCCCTGCTTTTCTCTTTCCAGCGTCCTTCAGCGAAAGCTCGTGAGGGGAGTGAAGAGGAAAACCAGTTCAGGAGTATTTTCCGGCAGATTGCGGGGGATGTGAGTACGCAAATGGTACCTGAGTGTGTCAGCAAAGCAGCTCAGCCACAGCAGCACCAGAACCAGCTTCTTCACAGATTGAAAACCCCGAATTTTAACATTTCCTTCCATCAAATTGCCTTTGAGATCTGAATCTCAGGAAAATCAAATCAAAATCCAATTAAGCATACTCCTGTCCTCATAGGTACAAGATGCTAATTTGCATAGCATGGATCAGCAAGTTAGAAATACAATGCCCTCTGGGATGTTTAACGAGGGCAGTAGAAAGTCAAACCAAACCAAAGAACTGCATACATCACGAGGCTGCAAATGGGTCACTGGGACTTTTGGTTTGTAAGGTAGCTTGAAATCACTGGTCATTGTTCTGGTTGTAGTTTAATAAGCACAATATAGTATCTTTAGACGTCCCTTGTACTGCAGCCTCAAGAAAGATTTGGACTAACTTTCATAGGAACCATGATGCTCTCTAGTTTGGAGCATGTATATGACACAGTGAGAAGTGGCCAAAGACTTCATACTTTTGGCACATCCACCCATAAAATGTTCTGTGTAATAACGCTGCAGTTAATTATATTCTCATCACATTTTCCACCAGGACATGGAGATCAATGCTGAAGAACTCAGGAATGTCCTCAACAACGTTGTAAAAAAACGTGAGTTTGAGCATGTATTTCAGTAACCCTGGACAAAGAAACCGGCGATATAACATAACCCTTCACCCTATTTATACTTTCCCTTGCACTGTTTATAGTTTCCAACTCAAAAATTCCTAGTTAAATTTCCACAGACTTTGCATCCAAGACTTTAGTGACTGGAACTCTTCCTAGAGATGCTCTGTACAAGTAAGCAAGCACTGGTAATGCAGAAATGAGCAAACACTCGTTGGAAGCACCGCACAGGGTAATGCAGCAGTTCTGGCTGTCTGCAAATACCTGTTTAAAAAATTCTAATGGAGATCCAGAACTTTCTCCCCATTTAGTAAACTTTAGCCTACAGACCCTGGGCTTGCTTAGGGTTAGGGTTAAGAGGGAGTTGGTTTTAGAGGTTGTATCTCTTAACTCAAAAGCAGTAATGTTACCTAGAGAGTTTTCAGATATCTCATTTCTTACATTGATAAAGGGAGTAGGTCTGGCTTCAACTTTTAGTAGAGTTACACCTAAGAGGAAGAAGCGTTTGCTGACTGACACAATCTGCTTTCACCTGGGATCATATATTTCAGATAAGGACCTAAAGACAGAAGGATTTGAACTGGAATCCTGCCGCAGCATGATCGCTTTAATGGATGTATCCTTTCCTGGTGGAAGAGGAGCGCTTGATACTACACTAGCTGTATTTCCCACCACTACACACATCCGACTTAGTAAGCCAGGGAAGAAAGGCAGTATGGTATAGTCTGGAGTCAAACAACACAACATTCCTGGTTTGGCACATCATAACTCTGGTCATCTCAATGTTAGTGTAGTAGGCTGACGACAATATCCCAAACCAGAAAGCTACAGAAGGGGTCAGTCAGTATGGCCCTTCCCTAGGTACCAGCAACAGGCCAGCTCAGGTACTAAAGGATGAGGGTTTTTTTTAAACAAACTCAACATAACTCTAGTTCTTGCCAACAAACTTACTGTATTTCTTTCTTATTTTTAAAGTTTATAATGTATTATACACGGCACCGAGTGCTTTGCGCGCAAGGTGTACAGAAACTGTCTCAGAGCAAGTAAAAAAGAACCACACTACGAGACGGTATCTGGGGTTACCTCTGATAAAACATCTCTCAGCTTTCTTATTTGACATAACATGCAATTTGAGAGCACGTAAGCACATCCAAACATGACCAGAACAAAATAGTAACTGCAACCCACAGCTGGAGCGGTTGAAGCATAAACGTTTTTTAAATGGCTTTAGTCAACGCTTTGCTTAGCTGTCAATTGATTTTAAGCCAAGCAGAAAAAGCTTCGCTCAGTTGTCTTAAAAACACTAGGTAAACATCACATTTGGAGGTATTTGGAAAGAGCCCTCTGAAATATCCTGCTGGGGTATTTTTTAACAGCTTCAGGAGCAAGCCTCTCCTCTACCACACACTTGTTTCCTCACACACAGTAGCACTTCACACCCTGGAAACAAAATACCCAGCACAGTAACTGAAGCATTCACAAGTACTTCACTGTGCAGCTCAGCCAGCTTAATGCCAAGGAGATCCAGAATTCAGCTTCACATCCACTCCTTCACCAGCAGCTGCAAACTTAATTAATTTTCTCCTAAGAAATAGCACAACTTTTTTACCTGAATGTTTGCATCACAGACAGACGGCTCAGGGAAGATAAACTTTGATGAGTTTCGACATCTCTGGGACAAGATTAAAAGCTGGCAGGTATTCCTGGCATCCACAGTGCTGCTGTTCTTCACAGTTTCTGCAACATAAAATCTCATGGAAGAAAACCAGACCTCTCTATGCACACTACAACAAAAAGAAAAGCTATAAAAATTGCAGATTAGCTTCAAAAAAGGAAAGCAATGGCTCTCCTCCTGCTCCCGGCCTAAGGAAATAAATAACCTGAATTGCTGAAGCTCCAGCATTTCTCTAAGAACATCCCCCATGGGAATAGCATGGAGGCATACAGATTGGTGGAGAAGGGTGAAGGGAACTGGAATCAGGCCTTGCAAACCGCTTAATTAGGACCAAGAAAGAGAATTAACAGCATAAACTCAAGTCAAACAAGGAGAGTTTCTATTGGAGAGTGCTTCTCACAGCACGGATCTAAATTACGTTACATTGTGACAGGAAAGTGCTAACAACCCAGACTGTCTGGAAAAAGGCAAATGACAGAGCCACCTGAGACACATGTCCCTTACCCACTCAGGGTGCAGTCAACAGAAGCACAAGTTGTTGTTTCTGTTGTGTATTTATGATTTATTTATTTCTTCTTCTTCCAGAAAATTTTCAAGCGTTATGACACAGATCACTCAGGAACCATTAACAGCTACGAGATGCGCAACGCAGTCAATGATGCAGGTACCTCCCCTAGCATTCAATGAAACAGCCAAAGAAACCTTATTTTGATTGCTCTATCTCAGGGTAGAATTGGGAGCACTGCACAGCCTTTTAAAAAGAGGCTCTGCAGAAATTCAAAAACCCCTTCTTCCCCAAAGGACCTCCTCAAAATATCCACATGGCAAGTATGTCTTGCCAACAGAACAGATCTTTTAGCTCTTTAAACTTTCCAGTGAATTATGCTGTCTTAAGGATACCCCATTTGGGGTCCTGCTATTTTGGGGGACCAGCCAGCCCTGATACCATTTGATTTCATTTAAGCTGTGGATTGTTTGTTTGTGTAAAGAAACATCAGCAGGAAACCTTCAACCCAAGTCTACAGGTACTGAAACCAAAGCAGAGCAGGTAATTGCCCAAGTTTACATCAGAGACACCTGGACGGACCTTTCTTGAGTCCTGTTCATGTTTGTTAGTGGTATTAAGCCACCTCAGGCTCAGTCTCCTCAGCTACCTGTGTAGTACAAAGAAAGTATTCTGCAAAAGGTGCAGTTAATGAAGTTTGTCCTGCAAAAAGAGGCTTTTGATTTTTCTTGCTGCTTGTCTCAAGCACACTGGCTTGCTGCTTTCCCTGGACAGCAGGCCTCCCCCAGCCGTTTGTTTCTCTAAGGGAGGAAGATGGCTTCTTTAGTCAGAAAATCTGTAGCATCGCTATAAACCTAAATGTAGTGATTTCGGTGACACTATATCTTCAGTAGCATTTTAGCACATCATTTACCTGTTCTTCAAGGAACAGAAACAGCTGGCTACCTTGTACTTTACAAAACATCAGTGATCTGATCCTTTGCCAAGGACAAAACTACAGCTGTATATGGACTCCTGCTGCAGTAGAAAGAGAGGTCATTTTTATTTTCCAAGTTTCCATTCTCACCAGGAAAGTTGTCAATGTAAAACAGAATAAATAAAATAAATTATTTCCTCCCCTGATTTCAGAACTAAGAACACATTTTGCAATGAAAGTCTCTCAACCTTGCAGCAGGCAGGCTGCACATCACCCTGCGCTTACCCAACAACCGGCAGCACCTGTAACAGGACAGGCCCTTTAGGAAGTGCAGCTGCATGCTGCAGCAACTAGTGCCGCAGTTGGGTAATGCCACACCACGGAGCTACTGCCTTATCTATTTTTTGACCATTGTGCAATTGTGTTTTCATAGCAACTTCCTCCTGTAGTTCTGTTGCCTGGTTATTACTTTGCTCTTATGAGGCTCAGCTATGCCGCAGACTCCTTGGTGTAGGCCTCTCTTCCTCGTACTTACAGCATGAGGTAACGGGTTCTATTTGCCCTCCTGAATCATCATTTAAAAATGTTAACTCCTGTTTTAAGAAAGCAGCTGGATGCAGGGAAGCCCCTTACAGCTTTACTTCATTTTATTTAGCAGCTGCAGAAGTGCCCTCCAGCCTGAGCCTCAGCTGGGCCCAGGAAGCACCTATGGCCAAGCCTGTCCTGAAGGCCTGACCAGCACCAGAGCTTCCCTCTGGCCTCAGCCAAGTTGTGTCTCATTTCTGGTCTTCCGCAGGGTTTCGGCTGAACAACCAGCTCTACGACATCATCACCATGCGTTATGCTGACAAGAACATGAACATTGACTTTGACAGCTTCATCTGCTGCTTTGTGCGCCTGGACGCCATGTTCAGTGAGTAGCTGGCCTGGTTTGACTGCGCTGCCTGCCCTCCAAAACGCACTTGCACTCAAAGCACTACTGCCTACATAGAGTTTTAATAATTTATGTGCTGTGGGAATCTGAAAACATGACTGCCATCCCATAGAAACACAAAAGAAAATTAGCCATTGCACTTCTCTTTGTGTTAGCTAAGGAAAAACAGCAGAACACTTGGTGACCATGTATGTACCTGCAGAAGTTTGCACAACACAGCAAGAGCACAATTTGATTTGCTGCCTGGGATCATCTTTACACACGTAGTAATATAATCTTCATATACTTGTGTTTTGTTGCTTTAGGGGCATTCCACGCCTTTGATAAAGATGGAGACGGCATCATTAAGCTCAATGTCCTGGAGGTAAACTGGCTTATGTCATATTTCTAACCCAAAGTCACAATACTAAGGTTTATTTGTATCATTCATTGCACGTGTTCTGAAAGGAGCCTGTGAGAGCTGGTCTGAAATCACCAGCCGAGTGGCAAGAGCCCACAAAGCTTCTTAAAAATGTTGCTGCCTATTTTACACAGAAAACATCAGCACCATGATCTATCTGCCAGCAACAGCCACTCTGGTGGAACACTCCAGTTAGCGCTGAAGGGCACAGCTCTGGATTCTCCATATCAACTTTAAAATGCTTCAAATAAAAACATTTGAGGGTTTTTTAAATGAGGCAATTTAAATCAAATGTACTCCAGTTTAAAGTTCTTCAAAAATCTTATTGAAGACTCAGGCAGTTTCAAAGTAAAGTATGTCTTCTGCTAAGGAGACCACAAAAAATCCTATCACTTTTTGCAAGGGAAGGAGGAATAGGAGCAAGGAACTTCTAAGACAGTTCTCTGCTGCCAGTATGTTTTGTACTAAGTGTCACCAATGTCTGAATACAATTTTTTTGGAGGATGCCCCCAAAAATCTTTCATCCATTAATTCTAACTCTTCTTTCAGTGGCTGCAGCTCACGATGTATGCATAACACCAGAGCCAGCGCCTGCCTTCATCAAGGAAAACACTCAAGACTTGTGTGTTGCATAAATAGCTCCATTCATCCCCACGTGCAAAGAGGAGCACTTCACTGCGTGCTTCGCTCACTGAGATAAACAGCACATAGGAAGAAACCCTTGGAGAAAGAGGCAACCATACTACAGCAGGCAAACCAGTGCACACATCGTGTGACTACTTGTGTAACTTCCTGACACTTTCCTTCGGGCAACAGGGTTTAATTTATTGATAACTGAGTTAAGCTTTTTCTGCACGGTAATGACATGGAACATGCATCGTCGTTCTGCTTATGCTGAGGACTGGAAAATTCTGCCTCACATCAGGCAAAACCAGGACTGCATGTGAACTGTGAAATAGTCAGGGGTGTTTACTACCACCTTGTAACCAGTCATTAGCTCTTTGTCCTGCTTTTGATACTACCATTTCAGCCTTTCCATAGCGGTGACCGACTATTTCACATGAGTTTGTACTAGTTTACATTAATACTATGCATCCCAATCATTTGCCTTGTTCTAGATGTGAATGGTGCTCTGCTACGCTAGAAACGTGGAGGTGAAGTACAACAGACTGCAAGTGAGGTGCAACTGGGTCTTGCATCAGAACTGAGCAATGTGCCCTCATTTTTATTAGCCCCCTGCTATCTTCGTGTGTAAAGACAATTAGTTTAACCAAACCAAAAATAAAATCCACTAGATTTTAGGGTTGGTTTCTTGGATTTATTTCAAAAGAACTTCTGTAAAGCCAAACTGTAAGAACAAATCACAGTGTCCACCCAATGTTATTCTGGTAAGTAGCACATTTAACTGAAACGTAACTAAGAAACAGAAGACCTTTCGACTATCAAGTTCTAAATGTTGTCTTGTGCTGTAACTTACTGTGTAAGAATAAGAAAATCCTATAATTTATCAAAAGAAGGGTTACTCTCCTCTAAATTCAAGTTCTGTTTTAACCCAATTGACATTTTTAACATGACTTAAGAACACCAGAAGCCCTGGGTTCCAGCCATGAGGTAGCCCTACTAAGTGATATTTTCCATAGAAAAATTATGGCAGGGATGCTCTTAGCTGCGATGCGCAGAGAAAGCCATAATCTATCGGTCAAAAGAGCCAACTCAGGATTTTGGATTGTGCTGGACCTTCAAAATGGCCTGTCTGGTTTTATCCATCCCTCTCAAAAAAGGGGAAAAAAACCCCAGAACAAAAAGTCAAGTTTCACCAAACCTTGTGAAAGTATCCATCTATTCAAAACAAAGAAGAATCAGACTGACAAACCGTAACAATATAAAGAACTTTTATTTATTTTTCTTTTTTTCTTCTTTCGCTGTGTCAAGTCTCGCTATTACACTCACAGCTTTGTATCCAAGTGAAAGAAGAAACCTGACGTCACACTGTGCATGTTTCTACACAAATTATCAGACAGTCAAACTGAATTATTCCACTTCCATTCTTCATAAAGACTGTTAAACACTTACAGCAAAATGAAAATGAGAAGCTGGCAGGCGCGTATAACAGCATATATACCCACACAGTTTGCTCTTTCACAATGAAATGTTTTATAAACAGTAACTGAAACAGTTTCCTTATCCTTTCTCACATATTCCACAACTCGGGAAAGTTTAGACCGTTTGAATGACAGTACCTTAACAAGCCTGAAAACCAGGATTCATATGTACCTGTGTTTTAATTCACAAGAAGGGGAAAATGTTTTTTCAACCCATTTTTGTTTCTGGGAACCTACAGTTTATGGTGAGTTTTGAGTTATTATTTACCTCGGTCTGGGATTATTGCAGCACGGTTTGAGAGTGTGCAGTGGGAACCGCGCTTACCTCAAACCCTGCACAGTCTGCTCATGCAGTGACAGCAGGTTTCAAGTCTGCACTCCACAAGTAAGTGACACAAGGCAAGCAGAAGCTGGGAAAATTAATGCAGGTTTCTCTCCGGACCCTTCCACACACAGAAGCAGCAGCATGAGGCCATGACGCAGTATTTTGCACTGCCAGCTAATACATTTTTCCCTGTCATTTGAAGGAAAAGGAGCAATGAATATAGGCTAATCGTAGCACTGTCTTATCATTCAATAGATGAAGGGAAAGCGAAGCTTTGCAGCACATGTGAACTTTATGTGATAGTTTTATGCTATTCACCCCCTCCTTTTAGAGCTCGGGCAGAGCTGGGGACGCCTACAGCGCAACAAGATCTCATGCTTTTGAAAGGAATGATGTAAGGGGTTTCAGTAGTGCCTGGTGCATTCTTTATATCATCAAAGACCATAATGCCTCTGAGCACTTTCTGTCCATTGAGGAATCTCAGCTCAGTAAGCCCAGTGAGAGTCGTGCTAAAAGGAAAACATTGGCTTGACCCCCAAAGGACCTACTGCATTTCCTTAGCCATACAGCAAGTCCAGAGCCTGTTGTTTAACATATGAATAATAAAATAAACGCAGCTAACCATAAAATAAACCCTCACTCTACTCACTCTTCCACACACAACTTTTTACCTGCCTAAAAAACAACCGAAAAAGTAGTCCCAAAACAGGTTTGGGATGTACTGTGCTGCTTCTCATGCAAGTATCACTCCGTTCAGTTTCACATGTAGCCTGCCTTCCTAAAGTTAGTGACACTCTGACTGAGCTGTATCAGGAGTCAAAACCTCAAGCTGCAAGACCAGAGAGGATCTCATTAATTGGCTAGTGAGCCAACACAGGAGTTGACCACCCCTCTTCAGCAACTGCCTCCAGAAGTGAGTGGCCTTCAGCAAAAGCTGGCCTGAATTCCAGCTGAACAAACAGAAAACCTCCCCACAGGACTCTAGAGAAGCTTGGGGACATCCACAGCTGCACAACTTCATAGCAAATCCTTTGAAGATATTCCCAGAGCAAAGCAGCACAGCATTTTCCTTGGAACACCTGAGCAGTTTTTAAAATTGGTTCTAATTTATGAAGCAAAATTTTAAAAACTCTCAAGCAGCTCTGCTCTTTTCCTGCCTTTTATCCATTTTAATATTTTTACAATATACCTGAAACAGAGCAAAAGCTATCACTGATAAAGCTGTATCTAAGAAGTCCATATCTTTCAGGAGGATTGTTTTCAAGCACAGATGAGGAAATGTCACGGACTATAGGAAAAGGAAGTCTGCTTCCACTAACTTGAAAAGATAAACCCAGAAGGCAATCAGGAATGCAAATACAATGTAATAACGGTGTTTACTGCAACACCTAGCGAGAAAGATCTCCAAACGTTCCTGAAGACAACTGAAATAATGTGAAGAATTCTTAAGGAAGAAGTAACAAAATCTACTCTCAAACCCCATTTTTCAGAATGCTACAATCACTCCACATGCCTTGCCCTCAGAACACATATCTCCACAGCTTCACTTCAAGCACAGTCCCTGAAGGACAGCTTGACATATTCACATTGTTTATGCCACGCTCTTACATGCTCCCTCATTATGGTGCAAAAAAATAAAGAACCCCACAACCAAACTCAGGAAAGCTCTTGAACACCAGTAATTTTGGAAATGGTTTAAGTATTAAGCAGTCTTCTGCTTTTAGGTCATGAAAAAAAACAAGTAGCGTTGGAGACTCTAGAGCAATACAGCCTGCACTGGAAAACATTTACACTGCTCAGAGATTTCCCTGAACTTGATTGTCTCTTGATTTGCTCCATCAGACCGGAGAAAGGAAAGGAGAAAGGAAAGGAGAAAGGAAAGGAGAAAGGAAAGGAGAAAGGAAAGGAGAAAGGAAAGGAGAAAGGAAAGGAAAGAAAGAAAAAACCCCACCCCAAAACCAAACCAAACCAAACAAACCCACAACTCATCAAACAGCCAAAACTGCAAACACACACCACACCTCCACCCCCCGCCAAAAGCTCAAAAAACCAAAACCCCCCTCAAAACAGCCTGAGGGCTCAGCCACATACTGGGGGGGTTGGGAGGGGTGGGTCCTGTCCACAAATAGCTTAATTAAAAAATAAATCAAAAAATTCACCACAAAAGTACTGGAACCGCAGAGATTCCCATGTCTCTGTACTAGGATGCAACTGCATCTGATTCCAGTTTTACTCCTGTCTCGCAACAAATGATTAATGTCAAGCAATTACGCAGCAGTTATTCTTGTCTGCTAAGACAATACAAAACCAACGTTCTTCAGAGACCGCCCTGAAGGTTCCTTGATTTGATGGCAGACTGGAACATCCATGGGCTTCCCTCAATCACTTTTTTCTTGGCCTGAAAGAATGAGGCTATAAAACTTATTTGGTCTATGGTTGGCATACCAAGACTCAAAGTAGTGGTGAAAGAAATGCCCAGCAAAAATAGTACTTTTGAATTAATTTGGACAGCACTGAATCCATTTATAAGCAGCTCAGTTTGGACATTGGGCTGTCTACCTTCTGTCAGAGTTGAAGGAAAGCTCAGCTTTTCTTATCCTGAGCAGCAAGTTAGGCAAAAGTGAACACCAAGCTCCTTGCTAGATTAGTCTCGTTAATTAAGAGAGCTCTTCGCTAACTTGTTAATTCAAATTCAAGTAATACACATCACCAACTTAGTGGGTAAAGTTTTTTTTCCACCCCAAGAGACACCAGCAGAGGAACCCTGACAAGCAGAAATAGGCTTCGCCTCTGGACTGGCTTCTCTGTGGCACGTTCTATACGTTAGTACAAACAAGACTGTTCCATGCAGTATGCATTTTGTATCCTCAGCTTCTGCTTGAGAACCACAGACTTTAAAAACCTTTAAAATCTTGCTCCATTCTTTCTGGCTGAGTTTTTGAGAACCTGATACAGCTCAAGCCAATTAAGCCAGTTCCCAACAGAAACAAGACACTACCTAAGTGGATGCACTCAAGCAATGCCTCTGCATTTCCCTTAGGTTGCTATGTCATGAAGATACGGGACTACAAAGCTCAGTCACTACGATTCCAAACAAAATCAGGAATACAACTATGGTGTTGTATCAAGATAGCACTGGTTATGCTGGTATTTGACTAAAACAAAAGCCAACCCACTTCTTTCCTGTACAGAAAGACTCATTTAAAAGGACTGCAAACACAAAGGACATGAGCAGAGCCATGGTTCTGGCTGTTTTGGTGCTGCTGGCATAGCTTTCAAGAAGTAACTGCTTTCCTCCAAATAAACAAAACACCCCAGGAGGTATAATATTAGGGCAGTCTGACACTGTACATACTGTGCCAGCTATAACCATTTTTCCACATGGAATAAAAAATAAGTTACAATTAACATTAAAAACCCAAAATAATTTATTCCAGTTCTCCATAAAATATGTTTTCTTTTTATGACAAAAGTAAAAATGTACACTGGATATTCAGGTTACACTGTTAATGTCTGTGATATCCTGGTCTGCAGAATTTTATTAAAATCTGCTTAAAAAAAATCAGATACAACATAAAAACAGAGAAGTCAGACACTTAACAAGCTTCAAACTGAGTCTGCAAATGCCAGCACCTATTGTAAAGTAAGTTCTCAACACTCCTGGACTTGTGAAAGACTCTCAGACTATGCATATTAAAAAAAAACCAAACAAACTCACAGAAAAAAACCAACTCAAACAAACAACAAAAACCCAAGGCAGACAAGAGAAGGGAATATTCTTGTATGTCAATGAATTAAAAACTTGTGAGTTTTTTCCATTTGGGCCAAGTGTTAATCGACCAACCTAATTTCCACAGAGTGCAACACAACCTGCAGTCTCTGTAGTTTCAGCCTCACTCCATTTTTTGCATTCCAAGTGGGAAGAGAAACAGGAAAGACTGGAGTAAGAAGCTGATGTTATTTGGAATAATTCTGACATAAAAAAATTACTTCCCAATGTGGGAGGTGAAAAACTTCATGAGTCAATTCTGCTGTCATCCTCAGCATGTTTTTCAATATGTCCTGCAGCATCCTAGGAAAGAACCAGAGAAGTCAGTTAACAACAACAATAATAATAAAACACCACTAAAGACCCAAAAAAACTTTGCAAAAGATTCTTGAGCCCTCAATGAAACTAACATAGTGGATAATATACTTAAAGCTTCTAAAAAGTAAATTTAAAAGATCATGCCAATCTGATAAATTACAGATGTAAAGTATCTTACATTCCACATGATTCAAAGCAAATAAAACCAGTCTCCTCTCTGATGACAACAGCGTATCAAATAAAAACATCATATCCCAAAAGCCAGCTCTTGAAGACAAATTAAGGATTCTACTTCTGTTTCTTAGTCCTCAAAGAAACTTCCTTCCATTACTTGTTTTAAAAAGCATTCAACAGGACGGTAGTTTGTGCTATTACAAGTTTTGTGCCATTTCCCCTTGTCCTATCTCCTGTCACCTGGCTGAAGAGACCATTGCCCACCTCTCTACACCCTCCTGTCAGGTAATTGTAGGTGGTGATAAGGTCTCCCCTCAGCCTCCTCTTCTCCAGGCTGAACACCCCCAGCTCCCTCAGCCGCTCTTCAGAGGATTTGCCCTCCAGCCCCTTCCTCAGCCTGGCTGCCCTTCTCTGGACTCGCTCCAGGACCTCCATGTCCTTCTTATGGTGAGGAGCCCAGAACTGGACACAGCACTCGAGATGCAGCCTCACCAATGCCGAGTACAGGGGCACAATCACCCCCTAGACCTACTGGCCACACTGTTTTTGATACAAGCCAAGATGCCATTGGCTTTCCTGGCTGCCTGGGCACACTGCTGACTCATATTCAGCATGCAGTCCACCAACACCCTCAGGTCCTTCTCTGCCTGCCTGATCTTCAACCAGTCTCCCCCAAGCCTGTAGCACTGCATATATAGTACAGTTACCAAGATTTCTTCTCATATATCAAGAATTTTACTGTGTCCATGTACAATTTTAGGATCAAACGGGCTTAAATTGACAGTATCTCAAGTTATTGCGCTTAGCTGCACTCTTCATCTGTCACACCCTATGAGTAACTGTACAGAGCACAGTGCGCCAAGGCTGGAAGAACTGAAGCCTTTTCAGAGAACCAGGATCACGTCCCACAGTTACAGTGATACCAAATACTTTATACTACTAAATACAACGATGTCAGTTCAACCACACACCTGCATGGAACCATTCCGGGAAGTAAAGAAAGCATCACAGTTCTTCCAACGACATTTTAGGGTCTGAAAATTTGGGTTGGTATGGTCAGTTAGCAAGTGTTGTTTCAGATGGTCCATGACTCCAAAGATCAGTGAACATCCATGCCACTGGGAGCAGAAACATGCCAGAATAAGCCAGGGAAAAAGGAATTCCACCCCTTGTAACTTTTTAACCTTCTTACTCTGTTCCCATTCCCAATGGTCTTGATTGCTTCAATTACAGCTTTACAACAATTCTTCCTGCCTCTAGCCAAGCCTAGAACATCAGCCAGAATGGCACAAGGAAGAGATGAAGCCTTTACAAAATTTAAGTTTACCTGAGAAAGAATTATTGGGAATTTAAATTAACTTATTTAGGAGAGTAAATTAGGTTTATAGGTCACTCACCTGAAGCTTTTGTTTTTAAACAGTTGTGTATCACTACCAAAAAATGGCCAGAAAGAAGAATAATTTAAGTGCCACTATCAACTTTCCCCAAAGCACACACATATACTAAAGACCATGCAAAGTGGAACTAGTGGTACATGATACATTTAAAATGTATCTGCACATTTACAAACAACACTGAATTGTAATAAATTAAAAGTCAAGCTATCCGCCCACAAAAGTTAGTCTAGAAACTACAACACAAGGCTAAAAACATTGTTCTCATTACCCAGCAACGATAATGCTGCATAAGATTAAGCCTCACAGCTCTGACACTGCCATCATAGCATCCAGTGTAGATCTGTAAAAGAAACATCTGTAGATAAGCAAGCTCGGAATAACAGAAAATAATACTTCAATGAACTATGAAGGAGGCTTCAGTGTTGAGTAGTAAGTGAATACCAATAAAATATCAACAAACAAGGCTTTTAAATTAAAAAAGGGTCTAACCTAATTATTTTAAGATTTGCATTCACAGTGTACAAACACCTGCTAACGACTAAGAATTGTTTCGTAACTTCTATGATTGATGTGTGTAAAAGTTAGAAAACATTAAAACATAATATTACTATCCACTGAAGTGAAAAAAAACAGAGCAGGTTTAAATGTAAAGTTGAGTATATTTCCAGGACTTAACCAGTTGCATGTATATCAAAAAAGGATGGAGAGGAAAGGCAAGGAAGAACATCTAGGTTTCAGAAAGGGAACACTGGTGCAGATCCTGAAGAGGCAGGCAAAACGACATCTTAAAACCCACTTCCATTAGGCAAATGCTCTACATAAAATTGCCCTTGGGAAAGAAAAGGATGTCAGACACTTTCCCCACTCCATTAAGAACACTCCTTGTTAAAAGAAGTCCTCATATAATACAGAAAACCCTGCGAGCTGAAGATTTAATTTGTTATTTTTGTTCAATTCTTTTTGTCTCTTGGAAATTCATCACTGGGCTATAAAAGCCAAGCTGCTGCGTGTCAGAGACTATGCCTCTGAGACTACTACAGAAAATCACCATCTTTCACTCATCAGTACGCTTCTCATCTGATCGCTTATTTCAGAATGCCCAAACCAGACTATTGCTGAGGGACAGTTTAAGCCTCAGCCTGTAAACACAAAGCCTGGGTGCACTTTGCACTCCACCTCACTCATGTGAGAAGCGAAGCTTGGGCAGCATGTATACGAGTTAGCAAAAAGACAATCAGTTCAGTTCAGCTTGATTCATCTGTTATTACAGAATCATAGAATGGTCTGGGTTGGAAGGGACCCCAAGGATCACAGAGTTCAAACCCCCTGCCACAGGCAGGGCCACCAACCTCCAGGCCTGGATCTACACTAGGTTGCCCAGGGCCCCATCCAACCTGGCCTTGAACAGCTCCAGGGACGGGGCATCCACCACCTCTCTGGGCAGCCTGTTCCAGCACCTCACCACTCTCTCTGTAAAAAACTCCCCTCTTGTATCTAATCTAAAGCTTCCTTTCTTTAGCTTCAATCCATTCCCCCTTGTCCTGCCATTATCTACCATTTTAAAAAGTTAATTCCCTTCCTGTTTCTCTGCTCCCTTCAGGGACTGAAAGGTTGCAATGAGGTCCCCCCACAGCCTTCTCTTCTCCAGGCTGAACAAGCCCAGCTCCCTCAGCCTCTCTTCACAAGGGAGGTGCTCCAGCCCTCTGATCATCTTCGTGGCCCTCCTCTGAACCCTCCCCAACAGTTCTGCATCTTTCTTGTATTGGGGCCCCAGATCTGGACACAGGACTCCAGATGGGGCCTCACGAGGGCAGAGCAGAGAGGGACAATCCCCTCCCTGTCCCTGCTGCCACCCCTCTTCTGATGGAGCCCAGGATACCATTGGCCTCCTGAGCTGCAAGAGCACACTGCTGGCTCATGTTAAGTTTCTCATCCACCAGAACCCCCAGGTCCTTCTCAGCAGGGCTGCTCTCCAGGAGCTCTTCTCCCAGTCTGTATCTATGTCTGGGATTCTTCCGGCCCAAGTGCAACACCTTGCACTTCGTAGTGTTGAACCTCATTAGGTTCACCCGGGCTCACCTTTCCAGCCTGTCAAGATCCCTCTGGATGGCTTCCTTTCCTTCTGTTGTGTCAACCACACCATTCAGATCATTACTATATCTCTTATTTTACAATCCAAAAGAAAGGTTGCACATTCCTATGCATGCAGGCAAGTAAGTGCTTCTAATGAGTATTTGAGCAAGCTATTTATCCAAAAGCACTTCTGAAACCTGTCTTGCAGTGCAGATGCATGAAGAAACCTGAGCACCTTAATATCTTTGTTTAGGTTCTATCTAAGGTTGTTAGAGGTTTGTACATGGGTGTTTAGCATCTGTGTGATTCTCAAGTAAGTCAAACAGGCTTGATGCTTGAAAAGAGTGACTATTTTACACTATTTCTATACTCTTCATTGTGGTCATCACTGAAAACAAAACTATTGTTTCAAGACTAAAGTAAGCTAGAAGAAGATAATTTTTCCCCAGACAACAGTATTACATGAATACAAAGCTGTTACAGAAACATGGTGTTTTGGTTGACATTTCTAAGTTCACCTGTCTTAGTTTGACAGCAAGTTGATTTCATTACGTGAAAAAATTAACCTCTCTCATATGCTTGCAGAAATGATAACCTCCTCTGAGACCAGTGAAAAGAAGAAAGTTACCATGCTCTTATGGATGGTCATACACATGATCATGTCTGTGTGGCCTCCATAGACTTGCAAGTGGTCGTGAGACTTGAAAAAAAGAGAAACAGACAATTAACAGCATGACAGTTAATAGCCATTTATCACAGACTTGCAAATGACACTGCCTCCAAGAGAAGTTTCCTGGGTAGCAACTAAACTCCTCTAGTGGATTCCAAACTTCATAGCCACCTTAAAAGCTCAGTTTTGCTTACATTACTCCTGTGTGTCTTTTGGTCCAACTAAGCATTTGGTCTTTCAAGCAGATAGAATTAACATTTCCCCACTTCCCTGAGCTGTCATTACCTTAGGATAACACAGGTTCTTGGAGAGAGAGAAAAAAAAATGTTTAGGTTATATTCTTTAAAACCTATGCATTCTGTCTGGTGGCACAACTATGTATTCCAAATGACTGGAAAGAAACAGATGGACCAGGAGACCAGTAAGCACAAAGATGACTTCCATTTGACTTCAAAATCATTAACACAGACAAGATCGAACATCACTAGCAGCCATGTTTTCTTACCTGCAGTTCATAAACACGAACAAATTTATCCAGACATGCTGTCACCATCATCTTCCCAAGAATGTCCACAACGGTTACTGCATGGTTATGGCCTTCGTAGATCCGTACCAGCTCTCCGGTCTGCAGCAATAAAAGGCAAAGGCAAAGAGGTGTTTGTTTCCCTTTTTTAAAAAAAAAAAACCAAACCCAACAAACCAGTTTGATCTAAACTAGACAGAGTAGCTAATTTCACTTCTCCCTACTCAAAAGCCCTCCAAAAAATGCTCACTACTCAAATCCCCTTTATTAAACTCCCTTTCCTGTGAGGGCACTCCTGGGTTATGATTAAAAGCTACTTCTCGTTTTCTTTGCCCAAGCTGACACAGAACCATCCTAGTCCAAGAGAAATGCATGCAGCTATGAAAAGCCTCCACTTCTCTTTCCATCCCTAGTTACATGTTTCCATCTATCCTGCAACTACTACTCTGCTATCAGCACTAGCAGCATTTTTGTAGCCACAAGGATATGCAAGCAAATTTACCTAAATACATAGAAATATAAAATATTTTTGTCAAAATATAACTCTTAATCTACCTTGTTGCACAGCTACATGAATAATACTTCTGCTAGCACAGGGGAAAGATAGTGTAACAGAGGAAGAGAGTGAAAAGCTAGAGACAAAGCATTCAGGACAGGAATACCTCACATGTCTTTGCTCTGAACCCTCTCCACATTATCAGCACACTTGCAACAATATTTGCAAAAGCAAGATCCCCAGATAAAAGAAGCATTGCGTATCATACTACAAGGTGATCACGTGTTTATGTTTTCCTAGGTATTTCATCCTCTGGATTCCTCCTTAATTAGCTAAAGTGCACAATCACATTGACAAAATCGTATGACTTCCTTTTTTGGGAGCTATTCTGGCCCAACAGTCAGTCAAAAAATCTGGAAATACTGACTTTATAGCACAGGAATTCATTACCTTAATTGCAAGAGTCATTCCAACGTTATATATGAGACTTACGTGAATGTTGTGGGCATGGACAGACTGATCACTGGAGCCACTGAATACCAGATCGTTCACAACCTTTGGGGGACACGGGAAGAACAGTTTTATTTTTGTTACAAATATAGAAACAGGCAAGGAAAAACATTATCACTCTGTTGGGTTTAAAGTCACACTGTAGTATTTCCTAAATTTGACAGTCTTTAAAATCAACAGTGAATATAGAAAAAAAAATGCCCTGAGCTCTTAGGTAAGAACTAGAAAATGTACTGTGCTGTCCTAATGACACATCACAATTGACAGAAGTTGTCAACGTGCAGCCCACCAGGCTAACTCATCCTACCTGCAGACTATTCTCAGGGACAGCTCAGCAACAGATCAGGGACCAAGCAAATGCTGCCCTGAACGTGCACAGTAAAACACATCGTTTCCTGGAAATTGTGGATGTGCTGTGCGCATATACTCTGGTCACCTAAGAAAGACCATGGTCCTTACAAATACTAACCTAGAAAGGCAGTTGAACAGATCTATAATGGATCAAGAAAGAATCACAATATTCTGCCATGCAAACAGGACTAGGATAGTCCATAGGGCAAAAAGGCTGTGCCACTGCAACATAATATCTAAGGAAACAAACACAAGTCATGCAAGTCATCCCCTATCTGTTACATGACAGTGGTCACAGCAAAGCAGTCAGACATGTATGTGTTCTAGCTTGTAATCTCAGGAGTCTGAAACCTGTAAATAAGTGACAGACATTCTTAAAATAAAAAGGAAGAATACTTCTCTAGAACTACATTTTTTGTGCAATCAGGGAATATGAAAGCTAGCTTCAGCTTTTCCCCAACGCTCCTTGGCCAACTCACATTTCGAGATGCCCTGACTCTTCTAACACCACAAAATAAACATGCTTCCTACATACACACCCCCAGTAGTTTTGCTGGGAACATGAGATATGACAGCCAGCCAGAGACAATTTTCCTACCAAATCACTCGGGTCTTTTCATTTAAAATAGGTGATTTCTCATTTCCTACCACAATCGGCTCAATATTAGATGAGGAAGAAAAACACCACACCATTTTAAGCATCGTTTATCAAAAACATATTTCCAGAGACACTTGCCTTCATGCAGAGTACAGTCTTGCTGTGACCTTCCAGGGTTCTGAGGAGCAGCCCGTTCCTCGCATCTCGCACACTAATGGTACAGTCGCAGGAGCCCACTACCAACAGCTTGCGTGCTCCTTCCTGAGCTGTGGCTAGACAGCTCACTGCTCTAGGGCCATGGCATTCAAAGATATCAACATACTTGTTGTTCTGTTAGTGGAGGAAGAAAATAAAAAAGGTAATTAAGAATTAAAACTTTGTTATGACACTGGACTAGACCACCGAGTCCTTTTTGTTTTGTTCTTGTTACAGCATCTGATTTCAGTTTAGTAACGCAGGTTTCAGCAGTGTTAAGAGCTGCATCTTAGTGACTAAGTTTCCCAGTCAAGGAAGTAATTCTTTATGTTTGGCTTCCTTTTTCTGTCTTTTAAAAAAAATATTTTATTGTGTAGCAAAGGGCCAGTAAATCCTCCTTCTGAGTTAGAATGGAGAAAGGAAACAGCGTTATGAAAAAGAACAACCTAAACTATCTGCAAGGCAGAGTAAATTTGTAAGGATAAAATGGATAAATTAGTCCAGAATCCATGAAAAGAATTACCAGAAGTGTAATTTATTTAAATAATTATTTTTGTTCACTTTTAATTATCATGGAAACTGCTAATTAAGCCTCTGCCAGAAAACCATGTGACTGAGTCTCTTCCACAGCTGCAAATGGAGCAAGCAAAACCAGCAACACATTGAAGTCTCTTTGAAGGCCAAGAAAGGAGGATTTGCAAGTAATCAACTGTGTCAGAAATTTTTTATATCGTATAATTTGTAGGCCAGATGGAACCTTAAAGAAGAAAAGTGACCATACAGCAGTCAGAGGAAAGCAACAAACAGAGAAGGGGAGATAAGACAGCTTCATGCACTGACAAAATAAAGGACCCAAAGAGGCTAACAGTGACCATTTATACCAAAACACCAGTATTACAAATATGCTTACTGCTCAAGAATGGAAAGAAACACAAAGTGGAGAGAAACAGCATTGCAACAGGCTTTTAGGTGTCAATATTCATACAAACTCACCTTTATGCTGAATGTAACCACGCTGCCATTGGCAAGGCCTGCATAAAGGATCCGCCACCTACTGTGTAAACAGAAGACTCGATCTTCCAATTTAAACTGCTCCATGCACTCTCTGGTCTGGCAACAGAAAGAAGTATTTAAAGCTTTTCATTAACTGGAAAGAATTCAGGGAGAAAAGCCTGAAGTAAAGGATGATTTTCACCTACAAGCTACGTTTTTTTGAAGCAACAGGGCTGGAAAAAAACATCTGAAAGTCTAGTGTCATGTGGCAGTTAGATCTGGCTTTTAATCAGCTCACTCCCATCTCTGAGATTTGACTGTACTTCAGCAACCAGTTGTAACCCTAAAAGTTTTATTCTAGACACAACCTCTAATATGCAACTTTAGACTTAGATCATACATATACACGCACACACACACATACATACATACATATATGTGAAAAACCCTGTAAAACCTCTTGAAGTGGAGGAATCCCCAGAAGTCCCCCACAGGGAAGTACCACGAATGATCAGTTTAAGAGTTAAAAACCTCTGGTAGTTCAGCCCAAAGCAGATACTTTCTAGTCCTTCAAGACACAGGTTGGATAAGCCTTTCTACCATTTAGCTTCACAAAGTTTCAGCCTGCTCTTCTACCTGCCCTCAGAAAAAACATGTCTATTCTCCCTATAGCTGCTCTACAAAGAGCACAGCGCCTTCCACAAGCATAAAGTTAGAAAGCGTAAGTTAAAAATACAGCAAGACAAGATATTCATGGCCAGACAACATCCTGAGCTTTGGTGTTTCCAACACTTGGGATCCCATCGTGCTCTTATGACAAAAACTCTGCTAACAAGCTAGCCAAAAGATTAAAGCAGTAGATCAACTAATGGTTTGTTGTTTGGTTTCTCCAGCTCCACTCTAATGGGTTATGAAGTGGGGCTCATACCTTGCTTGTATGGGGTTGAAAGGCTTTTTTCATTTATATTTGCATAGAAACACTCCCATAAAAAACACGGTACACAATCAACACTGCGTTTGAGTACCTTGATATTGTAACAGTTGATAGTGTGGTCGCTTGAGCCAGTGTAAAGCGCAGCATTCTTCCCATTTGTCTGAATGACCAGGAGGCAGTTGACTTTTGAAGCATGTCCTTCAAAGACGGCCACGCACTTCCTGCTCTAAAAACAAAAGCATAGGGTCTGTCAACATAAAGGCCCATAATGCCTCTTGGGATTGGTGCCTGAGTAGGATAGGGCAGCTAACAAAAGCAGGACACACACAGCAGTCTGTCTCCCCTTACCCTTCTCACAGGGAGAAGGGGCTGGGGATCAGAAGAGAGGGAGATGTTTGAAGAAAAGAATAGCATTTTAAAAATTTGACCTTGAAAAAGCAGTGGCTACGAAGATGATTAAAGGACTGGAGCATCTCCCCTATGAGGACAGGCTGAAAGAACTGGGGCTGTTCAGCTTTGAGAAAAGAAGACTGAGAGGGGATCTGATCAATGGTTATAAATATCTCAAGTGTGGCACACAGGGGGAAATGGCTAGCCTCTTCTCAGTGGTCTGTGGGGACAGGACAAAGGGCAATGACCCCAAGTTGGAGCACAGGAAGTTCTGCACCAATATGTGGGAGAACTTTTTCACACTGAGGGTGACAGAGCCCTGGGACAGGCTGCCCAGGGGGGTGTGGAGTCCCCTTCTCTGGAGATATTCAAGATCTGTCTGGACCCCTCCCTGTGTGACCTGTCCTAGGGACCCTGCTTTGGCAGGGGGGTTGGACTCGATGATCTCTGGAGGTCCCTTCCAATCCCTACGATTCTGTGATTCCTTAACTACACAGGAATGCTTTACAAAAAGAGAATTGTGACTTTGCGACTGGTTAATGAAACACCATTCCCACACCCTTACTTACAACCAGGTTGTAGGCACGAACAGTTTTGTCTGCTGAACAGGTATATAGCAAATTCCCAAAAATTTGAAGAGCATTCACTGCAGCCAGGTGTCCCTCAAAGCTTCCCTCCGTAGGTTCTTCATCCTCACCTGGCTCTGAAGACACTTCTGTAGGACAGAGACATGTACTTGATCATGGGAACACTACTGTTGTTTGTATTACCAAACAGCAGAACTATCTGGTGGGCTCAGCACCTTAAAGTCAGGCTGAGGATCCCAGCTGGAGCCTGTAAGTGGCAGAAGGCAACATGAAATGCCAGAAAGACCTTTATAAGATGTTAAGTCCATGTTAAGTTCAAAAAGATCTTTAAAATAGCAAAAGGATTGTATTATTGTTTGTCCTACCATTCTACGGAGACTGTGGAGCAGAAGTGTTTGTGTGAGAGGGGGCAGGGGGATGTGGAGGGGTCAGTGCACAAAGCATTCAATGAGAGATGACATAAATGCACATGTTACTTCCCACTTCAGTCTTTACTGCAAGTTTCTATCTTCCAGGCAAAATTCCCCTCTGGAAGCAGTTTGATCCAGACTTAACCCAAAGTCCTGCAAAATACTATACACAAAGTATCAGAAGAGACACTCAAAAGATATACCTGATGAGTTCTTTGATCCTCCTAGTGATGATATGGAAGTCTGCATCTCAGCCACACTAACAGAGACAAAGAGTAGAAAGATTGGACTTTGCAGGTTCATTTTCAGACACAATGTATTTTCAGACAGGATACAAGACTCCATACTTGGCAGAAAATAGGCTGTGACCAATAAGCTCAAACTCAAACTCAAATAAGCTCAGTTTGGGCTGCCCTCAAACAAAGGGCAGGTTTGTTCTTGTATTAAGAGAAATTAATAGGTAACAGGACACATTTATTTCTTGGACCAAAAAAGAAAATTCAACTTTCATTTGCTTCTGTATTTCACTTCTGAATGAAATTAAAAGTTACTGATGTTGCAAGATTTCTGAATGGGAAAAAATAATAAAAGAAAAAGAGAGAGGCCTCTTATGACCATTGTATTGTGCTTTTACTTTTGAGAGACCTAATATAATCTCACCTTCTTTTCTGATCATCCCCATAATTTGTGCTAATCTCACTGGTAGAGCTCACTTCATCATAACCAGAGCAAGATGCCTCTTGATCAACAGAGCTGCGTGCATCCCTCTTTGATGGGCTGTCTGGTTTCTCATCTTCTGACTCTGATGAACCAACATAAACCACTTCACACTGGGGTGCTAGAACTTTTACTAGTTCCAGAGAAGCATCACTGTCATTCTCATCTTTGTTTCTTGCTGTTTGAGCACCAGCTCCATCCTCTTGCTTTGGCGGAGTGGATGTCGTAACTTCTTCTCCCTTAGGAACTTTTCCACCCTTGACTTTCCGGACAGGCTTAGAGTCAATTATATCCTGTTCTGTATCACTGTTCTCTGGCACGTGGGCTGCCCTGAGAGTTTTCTTCTTCCTTAACTTTCTCCTCCTCCTGTTCCCCTTGTCTGCAGGGCCTACAGTGGTCGCCACCTGCAGCTCGGATGGATCTGCTAACAATTTGGGGGCTTTATCCATTGGCATTTCTAGGAGGACCGAGTGCTTCTGAAGAGAAGCGCTACACTGATCCAGTAAAAAGCTTTCAGTCACAGCATCGTTTGCTTGTCTCTGGCTGAAAACAGACAGTGAGTGAGAAGGGTTCTCAGGAAGTCCAGTCTTTCCCCCACCTGCAGCAGGCTTGTGAACATCGTGATCAGAATGTTGGAAACAAGCTGCCAGCTCTGATAGGGATATGCTTGCAGAGGTAACTGGATACACCGAACTTCTCTGGTTGGTCTCTTCTGAAGAAAACAGACTAGTGTTATATACAATCTGTACAGCAGTACTTAGGTATGCAAAATTGCTTTTCCTGCCATCTTCCTGTTTACACTTAATTAGTGCATGGAAAGTACATATCCCTACGTGTGTAAAGCTACACATTTCAATTTGGTATTTCAGTCAGCTATCCAGCCTTTAAAAGCACAGCTGGAGAATAAAACGTTCACCTGTGTACCCAGAAGGAAAGGAATGGGGCATGTCAGTCAAGCTCCTGGCTGAATGCACGTTTTAAAGGTTCTGACAACCAACCTTTGGTGAATTCTACACCGTCGGTTTGAGATGCTGCCACCCTTCACTTTGTGCCCCCTTCGCAGCTGTCACCACTGCTATAGGCTATTAGTCAGTGCATGCCTATGCCTTCTCCATCAGAAGAGGGGTGGCCAGCAGGGACAGGCAGGGGATTGTCCCTCTCTGCTCTGCCCTCGTGAGGCCCCATCTGGAGTCCTGTGTCCAGAGCTGGGGCCCCAATACAAGCAAGATGTGGAACTGCTGGAGAGGGTTCAGAGGAGGCCACAAAGGTCATCAGAAGGCTGGAGCACCTCCTCTACGAAGAGAGGCTGAGGGAGCTGGGCTTGTTTAACCTAGAGAAGAGAAGGCTGTGGAGGGATCTCATTTCTGCCTTCCAGTCCCTGAAGGGAGCAGGGAAACAGGAGGGAAATCAACTTTTTAAAAGGGTAGACAATGGTAGGACAAGGGGGAATGGATTAAAGCTAAAGGAAGGAAGGTTTAGATTAGATATTCGGGGGGAGTTTTTTTCAGAGAGAGTGGTGAGGTGCTGAAACAGGCTGCCTAGAGAGGTGGTGGATGCCCTGTCCCTGGGCGTGTTCAAGGCCAACCTTGTGTAGATCCAGGCGTGGAGGGTGGTGGCCCTGCCTATGGCAGGGGAGTTGGAACTCTGTGATCCTTGGGGTCCCTTCCAACCCAGACTAGTCTATGATTCTATGCCTAGCACATCTCAGCTCCTCAGTGACATGGTTTGAGGACCTTGTGCTTAACCCATCTACATTAGTTATTTCTACCAAGTTATTTGGGCCTTACTCAAGTTAGAGGAGTCACATACAACCCACTCCACAGCATCACACCTTCCATCCCAGAAACGGCAGCACTGTAAGCCATCAGGGTAAGCTTTGTTAGCTCATCTCTGGTGGTCTACACAGTGGGGCAAACACACACTCCCTGTCATTTTAATTTGAAGCTAGTATGAACAAATTCATTCAACCTCTCAACTGAGACAGGCTAAGAGTCGAGGCAGCATGTCACAACATCTCTTAGGGAAGCTGGCAATCCACATGTCTGAACCCCAGAAAGCAGGTAGGCTGCCCCAGAGAGAATCCCCCCATCCCCGTTATAGAATTTATCTCATAGTAAATGCTTATTTACCACCTAAATTACCAAATTCATGTGATGGTTGACAGTCATTTTAAATGTAGGACACCTACAGGTTGATCAATAGCAAAATCACATCAATTTGATAAATAAAAAGAACATTCTTGCCTTTAATATGTCAAAAATAAGTTGTAGGAACCTGATAAATAGGTTTTTATAAAGGTTTTATAAAGTAATTATTTAAGCAATAAATACAGCTATATATTGAAGGTTCATCTTCAGGAGAAAAAAACTGAAAAAACCTCTTCAGTTTCTGTTTTCCTGTATAGACATCGATAAAATCTGAAGACTCTGCAAGCTTCATACCACTGCAGCACTGAATTTTTATTCTGAATTCCTAACTGTATCATTACAGAAAAATGACACCTCTCTCTGGTAAATATAACAGAACAGCATAGGTCAATAAAAATGGGAAAGCAAAGGTAGCATCTTCCTACATGCTGAGTCTTAATGATGCCAACAAACACAAAAGCTCATTATTTCTCCCTTCATGTTTACTTTAGTGTGTGCACCCAGAGCTTCATCACCCCTGTCAAATCCTCCAAAAAGAAAGGAAGAAAACTTCACGATACAACATTGAAATAACGTAACCCAGTGAAATACAAAGGACGAAAAGCACAAAGAACGCTATTTACTCAGAATTCTATATCTGAAGCAAATTAGAAAAAGGCAGAAAAGTCTAAGCTTCAATTCAGACAAAATTTATCTTGTACTTGAGAAATAAATACGCCTATAGAAGTAGAGCTGCATGGATTTTCTAGTAATATTTTCCTCTTTAATTGAAGGAAGGAAAAAAAAATGTGTTGGCTATAGTTACCTTTCACATAGATCTAACTTACTAACTAATCTTTATCTCAAGTTATCTAAGTTACAGGTTTGGGTGACATTGTTATGGCAGACAAAAAAGTGTCATTAGAGTCATCCTGCTTGACTTCACAGATTCTTAGAAAAGTAAAGGATGACTGAGCTTTTAATCTTCAGTTTCTATCTTTGGTCATGGTAGCAAATTGCAGCGGAAAGTACCAAGAGCATTTATGCTGTTGACCACAAGATAGTACATGAGCTCTATAGGTTTTAAACTGTCTAAATAAATAGTTAGCAAATTCAGCAACAGCCATTAAGATCTCATTTTTCTGAAGCAGAAGCTCTTGCTTTAGTAGTTCAGATAATTTGTTTCTCCTCCAGACAAAAGTGTATTCATACCTTCATTGGTAGCCCCTCCCTACTCAGCCCCACTCCCCTCGGATGAGTGAGCAGTGCCCACCACCCTTCTTACAGTCAATTGTTACTGAAATCACAAATAAGATTGCGTGGACTTTGAAATGAGAGTCTTCAGACCAGTAGGATTTAGAGAGATGGAAGGGAGAAAAAGATGGATTGTTATTTTTAACATCACAAGTTACACTCTTTGTACTTAATTAAGTACAAACTTAATCAAGTTACAAATCTTTGTACTCGGCATTGGTGAGGCCGCACCTCGAGTGCTGTGTCCAGTTCTGGGCTCCTCACCATAAGAAGGACATGGAGGTCCTCGAGAGAGTCCAGAGAAGGGCAACCAGGCTGGAGAAGGGGCTGGAAGGCAAATCCTATGAGCAGCGGCTGAGGGAGCTGGGGTGTTTAGCCTGGAGAAGAGGAGGCTGAGGGGAGACCTCATCACCACCTACAATGACCTACAGGAGGGTGTAGAGAGGTGTGTGATGGTCTCTTCAGCCAGGTGACAGGAGATGGGACAAGGGGAAATGGCACGAAGCTGTGCCAGGGCAGGGTCAGATTAGATGTTAGGAGAAAGTTCTTTGCTGAAAGAGTTGTCAGGGCCTGGAACAGGCTGCCCAGGGATGGGGTTGAGTCACCTTCCCTGGATGTGTTTAACAGACGGGTAGATGAGGTACTTAGGGATATGGTTTAGCATAGGACAGGAATGGTTGGGCTCGATGAACTTTGTGATTCTGTGATTCTATTAATCCAGCCCAAGAAAAACACAGTACTTGATGGAATTAGTCATGACTATTCAAAAAGCATCTTCAGGCATACATTTTTCCTTTGTAGGCAGATTTCCAGCTCCCAATGCCCATTAATGATGCAAATTAGAAGACAAAAATTACAGGGGAGGTTTTTAAAGATAAGGTATTAACTAAATTGTTCCAAGAAAATGTAACCTTCAAATTCACATTTGTTCTATTTATACAATAAAACTAGAAACCTGTAGGTGCCTATGACTACAGTTTGTGTGTGCTTAACAATTTTTACAACATGGAATCTATTTGGATGTGTTGTAAAGAAGGCTCCAGCTCCTAACACTATGAAGCTGACAAAGTCCTACACAAGTTGATGGGAGTTCAGTCCTGCATAACCAGCTGCAGCTTGAGACCCATCTTACATCCCTCTGGAAGAAAAACAATCCCTTATTTTCTTAAAGCAGGTTCCCTTAAAACAATGAGAAGCCACACATACCATCCTTCTGCTCTACCTCTTCTACTTGTGAAGCACACAGAGAGCTCTGGAGTCCAGAATTCACATTTTCTTCTGAGGCTTTTGGAGACAAAGGTTCTCTAATTTGTACTGAAGAATCAGGAGGAGGGGCAGATGTGATGTCAGAAGACTGGAATGGTGAGGGCAGAATGTCTAAAGGCAGGAAGGAGCCTGCAGGAATTAAGTCAGCTGCCATCTGAGATTTGCTGTTTCTTCTCTCATGTAAAACACTGCATGGAAGTTGCTCTGACAGTTCTGAAGGTTCATCTGTTTCTAATGGCAAACGAGAAGAGACCAAAAAAACCCCACAAACAATAAAAAAACACCCCACAGAAAAAAGAAGTTCACATTTTACTGTAAAAATTACTGGTGCTGAGTTCATTCATTTCTTGTGGACACAGCCACGGAAGGGAACCTGTAGAAAAGCCACTAGATGGCACTACCAAAGATGACATCACACCTGAACACTTAAGACTTCAACATGGAAAGCCTGCAATTATACTGCATGTTTTGAATGAGTGAGCTCAAGGTAAATGCACCTTTTAGAAGACGCTAAGTTCAACAAATGTGACAGTCAGCATTCCACCGTTGTGGTTTTATGGTATCTCATACCTTGTAGCCCCTGCAAGATCTGGATTTTCTGACTTCTCAGTGTACTCATTTCCATGGTTATCTGCAAAACAGTCGTGGTTTTAATCAGTCCTACTTAAAGCAGGTTTTCAGGCTGTGAACTTCCAGTTCAGAGAGTCTCAAAACCCCACTGTTACCTGTTGCTTTAACACAAGGAACCGTTGAACCTCAACATATGCAGCCTGCAGGGCAGCCCTGGCCTGCCAGAGACTGTTGTCCACACTGTGCAGGGAATTGCTTAGCTCTTCTTCCCTCAGTGAAATAGCCAGCAACTGGTCTACCTGAGAACGTTCTAAAAAACCCAACAAAACAGAGTATAATTGTACTTAGCAATACGTTAAAACATTACACATGATAAACACTTTCACTTTAAAGCATGAAAATGACATAAATTAGGTCAAGCATCAGTAGTCATAAAAGAAGCTGAAAAGAAGTATCTATGCAGAGGAATAGCCACATCTACAACAAAGGAGAGCGTTAGCGAGTAGTCCTCTTTACAGGATCTCAACTGTGACTCTAGTAACTATTTCCATCAAAGCTTTGCCAACACTGATTTAGTTTAGTTGAACAAAGACATTCTCTTCAACAAAGATTTCTTCTTGAAGTACACGTGGATATCAAGTACAAATGAGCACTTCCATTAATGTAACCAAAAAGGCAGATTTAAGATAAAAAAAATTGAAATTAGATAATCCATAAGCCAAGGAAAGGCAGTTTAACAGAAAAAGAACCCAATCTCCAGGGCCTGGAAAAGGCTGCCCAGGGAGGGGGTTAAGTCACCTTCCCTGGATGCGTTTAAAAAAAGGGTAGATGAGGTACTTAGGGATGTAGTTTAGCATAGGACAGGAACGGTTGGACTTGATGATCTTAAAGGTCTTTTCCAACCTTGTGATTCTGAGATAAAAAAGCATTTACATTTTGGGTCATGAGAGTCATGTTTGCTATCTCTTGAGAGAGAAAAGTCTCTGAGCACTGTACTAAGTAGAAGATCCTTCTCTACTACTTTCTAAAGTCTTCTGGCATTAGAAATTATCCAAGCAAATTAAATTCCAGTTTGAGCACTGCTTAGTTTCATCCAGGTTATAATTTCCTTTATTAGCTTTACTGCAATAACGATAATACTGAAGCAGAGTAACAGGAGATTTTACTAAGCCAAATGTGTTATTCATCTCCATAGTAGACACAGGTTATTGAAGATAGAAGCTGAAAAAAGCCCCTTCTATTCATCTTTTCAAGCAGTGAAGTATTAGTTTCCACAAGAAGATCCATATTAATTGCCCTGCATTCCAAATAACTCTTAATATAAATAAATATATTTTTTAAAAGAAGATAAATGGAACATATAAGAGCTATCTTCTGGACTCCAAGGCTTCCAGATGGTGATGCAATGATTTAGTTCCCAAAGAAAACATGAATGGTTCATTTTGAGTCACAGTGATGAGGATGTGTTAGGCATGTTCAAGAAAGACCTGTCTAATGTCAGGGTAAGAGTTTTCTTTAGTCAGGAAGAAGTGGGACATCCCACATTCATTTCCATTAAGGACATGGAAAGAGGAGTCAAAAGATGAGATGTCAAAACCAGAACATGGCTTAAGTTATGCAGTGTACAAGTTTTCTGGCAAGGCAACCTAGAAGTAGAAAGGGAAATCTGCACAGCTGAATTCACAAGGCAGCGATGGGTGCTTCTCCCTTCAGAACTTCCAACTGAAGAGGGAACAAACCTCTCTTCCCTGAGTAGAGGAAAGCGAAGGTCCCATCTGTGCAATGGGGAACATGAGCTGCAGGCAAAAAGGAGGCACAAAGCCTTCACTTAGAAATAACTTCTGCCAAATTAAGATGAGACTCTTCAGAGATGTGCGTGTTGCCCACTTGAGAGCAGTCCACCCAGTGACCTTCAGTAAGAGGCCAAGAAGCACCAAAGTAACACAAAGGAACTATCATTTTAGCCAAGTCAAAATACTACCAGGTGTTTGTAACATCTATACCAGATGCACATATGCCTGATATCGACTCACCTTTTTCACCTTTGATTTTTCTTCTCTTATTCTTCCTTTCTAGACTAGGGATTTCAGGAGAAGATCCCTCCTGCAAGTAAAATAATTTATTAACAAAAGTTACAAGACCAATTTTGCCTAAATCAAAAAGTCCAGCATCTGCTGTCTTTTCAACTGTTACCCGTACCCACAGAGAAGAACCGATATTAATTTTTGCACATTCTCATGCAATCCATCCTTCCCTCTGCTCTTTAAAGAGAGAGGGCATCAAAATGAGTACCATGTTTTCATCTCAAATGGGAAAAAATATAATGCTGACAGTCTTCTGCTTGCTCAGATGTTTAAAACCACACTTAGGTCAGATTTTCTGCTCTAGAGTTTTAGTTGGAAGGTCTACACGATTAAATCAGTTGAGGGATAAAAACTATTGTTTTCTGCATGCAACAAAATCATTCTGAGGATTTTCATCCGACACATTTCTCCCTCCTGCCTTTGCTTAAGTACAAGACAGGAAAGCAAAACTAATTCAGATTTAGGGATATAGTTTTAGGTATATAATTTTGTAAAAAACAATTTGGTTTTCATTGCTTAACTGTAAAACCAGGAACATTTAAGGAACACAAATTTCTATTACAGCCTAGCTTCCATTTAAGTTTTGAAACACAAAGATCCTTGCTACAACACCAAGTGCTACCACAGAAATATCTTCATAGCTCTTACTT
Organism: Porphyrio hochstetteri; assembly: GCA_020800305.1. NCBI lineage: Eukaryota > Metazoa > Chordata > Aves > Gruiformes > Rallidae > Porphyrio > Porphyrio hochstetteri. Next base: position 18,138 of record JAJHSY010000018.1, on the reverse strand, counting down.
ACCAGTATAGCATGCAGTTACCAAATCGTAATTAAAGAGAATTTGCTGTTCCTACTAATCAAAACTGAATAAGCAGAAGTCCTGCACCAGGAGGGCAGAAAAGAGTCTTACAGAAAATTAAGTCAAACAAACAAATTACTTTGATGCTATCAATGTACAAACAAATGGAGCCTTGCAGAGGTCATTCCAAAGCTGAATGACCACAGACAGTGAAGAAAACATTTTAGCACACGAATGCTTGACAAAACTGCACTTACTCCAGTAGCTCTTCGCTTCTTCCCAATTCCTTGGCTGTCATTCTGCTCAGTACCAGACGTGCAGCTACTGTCGGTAGCTGCATCTATGTTACTAGACACTGCAAGAAGTGAAGGATTATTTGAAGCCAGATGATTTTCTTCTGAGATTTCTAGCACATTTTGTTTTTCAAAAAGCGGCGTTCTCTTCTCCAGGCTCTCCTGGTCTTGTTTCATGAGACCTGTGACCTCAGAGGCGGTCTGCAGGCTGTGTCTCCTTCCACTAGTCTCAGTTCTTTCAGGCATAAACAGTGACAAAGGAAGACATGTCTCCTGTTTCAAGTCAGCCTCAACGTGAGTGCTTGCTTCATACCCAGGCGTTATGTGATGTGAATGGCTGGCTGTAATTACCTGCATTTGCCCATTTTCTTTTATTTTGGCTTGTTCACTGAAGAAGCTATAAGCAGAAGGATTTCTGTCTGCAATGACACTGCTTTCAGAAAAGCTACGTTTTCTGGCTGAGCTAGGCACTGCTAAGAAAATCCCTTCCCACTGGAATCCTTCAAGAGTGGACAGATCAGATTCTTCACCAAGTTCTAAACCCTCTTGCTCATTTTGAGTAAGAGGCACCATTTCTATGCCAAACCTTTAACAAGATAAAAATAAAAAATAAAAAATAAACACACATGTAACGAGCCAGCTAAATGTAGGAAAAAAGCCCTCCCCCAAATGTACACATCATCTTTAAGAACTCTGGTAACTCATTAAACTGCCATTCTGTGCTTTCTGTCTCATCTGGCAATGGAGTATCTTTTGTGTATCACAGAATTGTATTGAGTGGCAAAGAACTGACAGCACAATTTCCAAGTCAGAAATGGTATTATTATCATTACTCCAAACCAAGTTTGGAATAAGCACATATGACATATTTTCAAGATGCTTCAAAACCTGCGGGTTTAAAGAAAGTTTCCAAAGGCAAGTATTATCTAATTGCTACCTCTAGACACAAACCCAAGCTGCATATCAGATTAAAAGATGAACAAATGAAGAGGGAGTACTTGTTCCACCTGCAGCAATGCAAGCATTTCTTGTAGTTCTGAACAAATTAATAAGCAACTCTCACAGTACTCATTGTTCACATCCTGATCAAATTCTTACATTCTTCCACGCACTAGACCTTGGAAAGTTCTATATTGCTAGTGTCCAAATTCAGACCAGAACCTTTTCTGAGCAGCAGACTACTTGTCCTATTTTCAGCTGGGATAATGTTCTTCCAGGCAGCAGGTATAGTGCTGTGTTTTGGATTCAGGATGAGAATAATGTTGCTAACACACTGTTGCTTTGCTTTTTACTAGGAAATGTTTACACTAAGTCAAGGACTTCTCAGCTTATTGTAGCAGCCCAACAGCAAGAAGCCTGGGAGTCCACAGGAAGCTGAGAGGGAACACAGCCAGGGCAGCTGACACAAACCAACCAAAGGGTTACTGCATAATGTATGACATCATGGTCTGTATATAAACTGGGGGAAGCTGGCTGGGGTTTTAGACCACAGTTCGGGAACCAGGTCTGTAGGTAGTGAGCAACTAAGCTATGCATCACTTGTTTTGTAAATTCCATGATTATTATTCTCTTTCTTTTCTATTATGTTAAACTGTCTTGATCTCAACCAATGAGTTAGACCTTTTTTTCACCAATTCTCTCCCCCATTCCACTGGGGGCAGGGGGTGAGAGTGAATGAACACCTGTGTGGTGTTTTAGCTGCCTGCTGGGTTAAACCACAATACTAAGATCAGCACTAAGTAGTCAGAAAAACTCTAAATTTAAAGATTGTGGTATAGCAAGCTTCAGTCAGTAGACTGAGTTTTAGAATTTTAGAATTCATTTCAGATGTGAAGAAAAACCCTCTGCTCTCACAACACACACCCACAGAGGCATGGTTAGATCTGGAAGCTACCAACCTTGGTAAACCTTTGCCAAGTTCCTGTTTCTTCCTGGTTACCTGCTGGATGACTTGATCCCAGTTTACATTTGGCCTGGAAGCACTGAGAATCTGCCTGAGGGTGGGTTTAAGACCTGACTCCTTCTCAGTCTCACTCCTCTGATGGCCGCTCACATTCCGAATGCGCCGGGCGTTATTGAGATTGGGCTCTGGAAGATGTGTCCCGACTTTACTCTTCAGACTAATATGTCGTGTCAGGTCTCTCTGCAGGGAGGCAGGAAGGCCAAGTTTGCTTAAATCAGGAAGAAGGAGGCCCAGTGACTGGCTTCCTCCTTTTTGCAGCTCACGATCTGAAGCATTTTCAAAACCTTCCATTTCAAAGTGATCATGTGCCTTGACACGCTTTTCATCCCCTTCCCCATCCTGTGAGGAGGTTTTCAAATCCACATGCAAATGGTCCTCAATGCTTGATGGAGAAACCATGGATTCCATCTGAAAAGTAGAATCTTTTACATCAGCAGAAGCAACGCTTGAAGCAGCAGGCTTTTTATCATCTTCCTTCTCAGAGGTGGCAGGTTTAACTTTTGGAGAGACACAGTGTAAATAAGAACTAAGAGAAGAACCCAACTTTTCAGCTCTTGTTTCTGACTTCTCAATTCCCATTAAATCATCCTTACTCACATCTTCTGGTGAATCTAGTCTGAACTCATTCTTTGGCAATGCTTTCACAGTTTCTTCCCTATTCTGATCACCTGTATCCTTGCAAGAGCTTAAGGGAGCCTTTTGCAAGGAATGGTTGGATTGAACATCTTTGGGATTTTGTTCTGCTTCACTTAAGTTATTAGCAGACTCCCCAAGGTTTTTACCAAGCACATCTTTGCTGTCTTGCAAGTTACCAGCACACACACCATGCGGCTTGGATGAATATGATGAGCTGTTTGTTTCAGAATTCAGAGCATTCAAATGATTCTGCTCTTTGCCACTAGTTGAGGATAACAGCAGCTTGACATATTCTAGGAGACCGTTTGTGTCCTGCTTTGGGGAAGACAGCTTCCTATCTGTGATATTCAGAAGAGGAGACTTCAGTGATGGCATCCTATTACTTCTTCCATCACCTCTGCCAGGCTTTTCACCACTGGAACAGTCTTTTATTACCTTGCAAGAATCAAGGTGATCTGAGGTTCCATTAAAAGGAGAAGATGCTTCCTGTTTTTTAAGTTTTGAAAAGCTACCACTGGCTTCACAAGTTTTCCCTTTCATTAATGAACCACTATGAGGCATAAATGCAGAATCCATTTTATCTGGAGTTTTAGAGCCATTATCTTCAGACCATGGCTGCTGCTCTACAGCTTTCTGGGATGGGTAGGGAGTCCAGTGATACATTCTATCTCTATAAGGACTGCCACTTTTTCCATTGCCTCTTGAAGTTTTGCTTTCTGGTTGCTTTGATGTACCAAAATCCAGTGCCCCTTCAGAAGTGAGTTTATCACTAGTCAAATCAACAAAGTCATTCCTATTTTTTCGATCTCTGTATGGTAGAACATCCATATCTTTCTCATGCCGCTGCCATGTATATCTTTCCTTATTATATTTAATTGGCTCTACTGAATATGTATCTCCTGAGCTTCCAAAATTCCAGCCATTTCTACCATGAGTAGTAGATTTCCAGTTTCCTCCATAGCTCTTGCAATTCCAGTTAGAAAAATGACCTGTCCCTTCTGAGTGCCAAGTAGAACTCCTCTCCCTGCCACTGTGATGCCAATTTGAAGTTCCTCCTCCCCGTCCACTTCCAGAACTGCCATAGCTATGCCGATTTGAAGAGCTTCCTGAAACACTCTGGTGCCACTCAGAGCGTCCCCTTGGGCCACCTGAATGTCTGTTTATATTAAGATTCCTCTGAGAATGTAAAAATTTGCCTTGCCTAGGATTAATATAATCATCCTTTTCCCACTTCCAGTCCCTTTGTGATGCATTATGATGATGCCACGATGACTGATCATATGCTTCTCTTTCTTTGTAAGTAGCTCTTTCTTCTCGCCTTCTCTGGGATCTCCTCTCATCACATTCTAGTTCTTGTTTTACGCAGCTTGGTCCAGCTTGCCTACAAAACAATTTGAGAGAAACCTGAACTGTGATGCCATACCACTGGAACCTGACAGAGCGCAAACCTTGTGCATTTCATTTGCGCTGGGAAGAATTCTGGTTTGTTTTATTATTTAAAAAAAACCAAACCTAAAGAGAGAACATTTAGCTGCTTTACTGTTCAGGCTTCTTTAGTGTTTGACTTTCAGAACTAACGTTGTGTCTTCACTTAAATATGATAAGTCAAAATTGCTCTTACAGGATTGGTGCAGGGACAGTTCAATAGGGTAATTCTTAAATATTTCTGTTTAACTCAGAAGACTCAGAAGGTAATATTCCTTTCTGTTTAGTAGTTATCTGACCAATAAGAAACAAAGAAAAAGAAAGCTTCTTTCTGTTGTGTAAACTCTGCAATTTGAGCAATCTTGATCGATGAAAAGTTCCTTAGTAGAGAGATAATTATTTTTTTCTGAAGACTACTGTTGGTGCTAGATGACCTAACTAGTGCAAACTGATACAAAATAGATGAAAGGTTAGGCTGAGGAAAGCAGTTATTCTATTTGCTGAACAACTGAGATCATGCGTCAGTTTATAAAGCTTAAATGCAGATGTAAAACATGCACAGAAGTTATACCTCAGATAAAAAAAGTATTTTGCCTTGTTTGAACCAACAGCACACAACACTGTGTCTGTATGAGCCTCTCAGGAGCACTATCTCCTGCCCTTTGGCTAGTACTTGTGTTGGCAGCTTATCGTGAACACGTGGTAAGTTATCATATGTACATTTAAAGATAAATGGTACCTTAACACTAACAGCTATTCCCAGGGTCAGCACTCTAAACAGTCTAAGCATTTATTCTACTGAATTAGCAATTCTTATTGAAAGCTTCTTTCCAAAAACTGGTCACAGAATTGCTTCTTTCTGACATTAGAGGAATACATTCTTTTTAGATCCTTGAGCAAGCAAGACAGGAAACTTTCACACTACTGCTCAAAACCAACTGACTTCAGTAAACTGAAAAAATTGTATCATGCCACTCTTTAAGCTTTCAACATGTTCCAGTGTGCATCTTACTGCATAAGATCAAGTGAGCTCTAAGACAACTCAAAGAGATGTCTAAGCGATACCGTAAATTTTAGGAGCTGACTCAACTAGATTATGATCTAATGGAACAATTTTGCTGTAGTAGTAATTTAAGCCACGTACTTGATTTTGTTTTCTTCTCCCCAAGCCAGCATCCAGCAGAGACAGGGAGATTTTAATTGCCTCAGGATACTATAGAACAGTATTGTTCCTTTACCATAAAGCCAGGAAAATTGACAATGCTGCTAATTACATTGACCAGTATGCAAACATGACCATCACGCAGTACAGGGACACCCTAGGATGACAGAATGGTATCAAAAGCAAGTAATCTCAACAGATTTGTGCACTTGGAGATTGAATATTCTAGCCACAGCAAGGAAGAACTCCTTTCAAATATCATATACCCTTTAAATACCAGGGCATAAGTCTAGCCAAGCAACATATATATTCCCAGCAGGAACACCACATTAGCAATGCGCACTTGCAGAGTCACATGGAAGATAAAAGGCAACACTTATTACTCTCTGCAGTATTCTATTTCATAGTGAGCCACTAGAATTAGGTTCCAGCAGTAAGATAAAACAGGTAAGAAATTTCACTCAGAGATTACAGCATTTCAGTGTGACACTGACAGAACAACCTAATTCAGTTTAAAAACTCAGATTAAAGCAACAGAAACTGTTGCTTTAAAATGTGCTTTAAAGGGAGGCCAGTTTCCCAGACAGCCCCCACCTCAAACAATATTATCACTACTGTCATGTTTATAGCCCTTACATTAAATGGGTATAAAACACTAAAATAAAAACACTAGATTTCTCAAAACCCAAGATTCCACGCTGGGGACTGATTTAATCCATAATGGAGGGTAGCTTTACTTTCTTACCAGTTGCAGCTCAAGCGCATTCAACAGAATCACGTTTACATGCTGGAACTCCAGTATCCACAGAGGTCTTCTGGATTGTTCTCATAACAAGTACAGTCACTACAGGCAGTTTATGTTTCATAAGAAGCATATCCTGTTAAAAGCAATTCTATGACCTACAAGAAGGGAAAACTCACCTGTTTCGTCCCTTCCGTTGCTTGATTAGTTGAATGAGCTCTTTGTCGAAGTATTCTTCTTCTGCCTCTTCTTTCTCTTCCTCTTTTCTGTCATGGGCATTTATGTTGTCTTTGTGCAGCTGGCTGGAGATGTGCTTGGCGTATGCTGACAAACCCACCAGTGTCACCCTGCACACTCGGCATTCATGGTTGCTGTCCCTAGGAAGAGAGGCAGAGGGTGGACTTTCAACTCTGCCAACAGGCATGGTAGGTATCTCTGGTCTTACTTTGTTTCCTCTGAATGTGCTTGAGTTCAAGGTGACTAGATTTTGCTCAGTAGATTTAAGATACTTGAATTCTATGGCTTTTTTTTTTTTTTTTCAAGGTTTTGGTTTTTTGATGGTCAGTTTTCAGAAGATTTTTTTTCCAACAATCAAGAGGTAAGACTTGATAATAAAGCTGAGTTAACTGGGAGGAGGAATTCTTCTTGAATTGTTGTACTCAAAATCTTTTCAGAGGAAACATAGTGAGCGAGGAGGCAGAGTGGAAGGCTTACAGAGCTAGCAGGAGCTGCTCTGAAGCTCATCCATGGTGCCAGCTGCACTGGGGAAGCCTGGTGACAGCTTCTACATTTAATCCTTGTCTTGAGCCTTCCTCCAGTGAAATTTAGAAAAGGGAGGAGGCAGTACAGGGATACAGCCAATCCTGACACAACATAACCTAAACTGGGACAGCTGAGACTGCCGCCTGGAATCCAAAGACTCCACAGCACAACGAGTGATGGGAGGGTGTCTTCAGTTCACTGTACTTTATTTGGTTCAAGTGTGCATGAGGTCTGCTTTCTACTTTAGAGGACTTATCTTAAAAAATACAGAAATTATTTCAGCTGGAGGAAGTTGACAGCTGTGTCAGACAAATGGCTTTACTCATGTTGCAGCAAATACTGGATTAAGGTTACAACTTTTTTTTTTTTACCTTTTTTTAAAAATCAGATTTCTAAAAATACCTTATTTTTCTCCTGACAAATCCTTTCAATACTCCACTATTAAGGAAATATGTTGTTAATAATAAACCTAAACAAGAAAAATATGTTCGGCATTTAAAAAAAACTCAAGAAAAAAATTAACAAGAGCACAGACTAGTAGAAATAACTCAGTGGGACCCAGTTAGTACTCACTGCCTGCCTCCACAATGCTTTCTTCAATTCTACCATGGAATTCATAAAAGCAGATCTGCATATCCCCATGTCACACCTGAGACCGAAGTCTTAGAACAGCAGCATTATAATACCAACACACAGTTCACTACTGTGGACGAAAGAATGGGATCAGAGAGGAAAGACAAATATGTATCCTTGGGGTTTTAGAGAAAAGCCAAAAATAAAATCAGAAAAAGATCAAAGATTCACCTTCACCCAAGATATTAAGCAAACATTCTCATTGAAGCGGCTAATCAAGTTTCCATAGGTATGTTTTATTTATCCTGAAAATCTGTGGGTTGAAATATTTAACTAATACAGTCATTCAAGCACAGCTAGAGTGTGTTGTATTTTAAACAGATAAATTCATAAAAATGACACTTTTTACATTTAATTACTTTGTATGTTGCAGTCTAAGTAATTTCATATGACACACTTTGATCAGTTTAATTTAAAAAGTCAGCTTACAAATTTATTCTGCATTTTCCAGAGAGCTGTGTACTTCATTCATTTTGTACACCTCACACTTACAGTCAAAGGCCAGATACTATATATCATACTGTGGGCATTAACCAGATAAAGATAACCAATGCAATCAGTATCTTTTACTAAAACCATCAGAAGAATCCTCTCCACACTCATAAAAGGCACAGCTACACATTGCTAATAAGACTTATTTTTAATTTTAGTCATCGCACAAGCTTAACCTCAAATAGAAAGCTGTCTTCTTGCTGAAAGAAGGGTTACGTTTTACATAATGTTCCACTTCAATCATAAGGACGCTTCAACAGAGAGTGGTGAGGTGCTGTACCAGGCTGCCCAGAGAGGTGGTGGATGCCCCGTCCCTGCAGCTGTTCAAGGCCAGGCTGGATGGGGCCCTGGGCAACCTTGTGTAGATCCAGGCCTGGAGGTTGGTGGCCCTGCCTGTGGCAGGGGGGTTGGAACTCTCTGGTCCTTGGGGTCCCTTCCAACCCAGACCATTCTATGATTCTATGATTCAATTAAAACCATACCTTAGTGGTACTAATTAGGTTTCAGAGAACAATCCGAGTCCTTCCTAAGACATGTTTCCATTCCTTCACCAAACCTTCCCGAACCTCATTCACAGACTACCTAACTAAATGGAAAGTTTTACTTACTTTGGGCAAGGCCAGTGTGTTAGCAGCTGGCCTAAAGACAATGAACTTGGCATTCTCACTTGTAACTTTGGAGTTACTAATTACAAAGTTGTAGCTCAAAAGAAAAGACTCAAATGAGTAGTGACCAGACTTGTCTGTCCTGCTCTTAATCTGCATGAAGGCAAATTAAAAACGACACTATTTTCTTCTATAGGAAGAACTGCTTTAATTGAAGATGAATTGGCCGGGACTTCAGTCAGTTACTCTAAAGAGAATTTAGATTTCCTTTAGTTCTTAGGCCGAGAGAAGACCTTATCACTGCCTACAACCACCTGACAGGAGGGTGTAGAGAGGTGGACTATGGTCTCTTCAGCCAGGGGACAGGGGACAGGACAAGGGGAAACGGCATGAAGCTGTGCCAGCGCAGGGTCAGATCAGAAGTTAGGAGAAAGTTCTTCACTGAAAGAGTTGTCAGGGCCTGGGAACAGGCTGCCCAGGGAGGGGGTTGAGTCACCTTCCCTGGGTATGTTTAACAGATGGGTAGATGAGATACTTAGGGATATGGTTTAGCACAGGACAGGAATGGTTGGGCTCGATGATCTTAAAGGTCTTTTCCAACCTTGTGATTCTGGGATTCTTTCCTTGCCCTATAAAAATCAGTGAGAACTGGGCACGCTTTACAACCCACACTGATGCTGTCTATGCACTTCCCTACCATACAGGAATACCACGCAGCCTTAGTTGTTCTCAAATAAAGCCAAAAGCAGTTTGAAATAAACACAACAATAGTATTCTCAGTATGAAAACACCCAAGAGCTTTATTTACTGGACGTGTACTTCCAATCACAGACTCAATCATTATTAAAAAAAATAAATTAAAAAGCAACACTAAAGCTTTGTACTTGACGTCCAATTCTCCTTACAGATCACACGGAATAAGACAAAGAAGACAACAGCCTAAAATGTTTCAGAAAATTACTCTAGCCCTTGAGATTACTAAACTAACTTTAAAAGAAAAGCACCAACCAATGCGTGCATTGCCTTTACCTTTTCCTACAGGAAGCCTAAAAAGTGACTTCTGGTTGGATGTTATATTTGAAAGGAGTTAAGATGCTGATGGTATTGTTCTGTTACACAATTCAACCATGCTCATGAGGCTGTTGCTTGTGCTTTACATTTTTTACTTGGGAGCACCTTTTGCTTTACAAGGATGTAAGGATGCCTAAAACACTTCTTCTAAATTTAAATTAGAGGAAGAAGGAGAGGCACAGGGGAAGAGAACAAGAATGTTGCTGCACAGTGAAAAATTACATTCACTATTCATTTGGGGAGCAAGTGTCTTCATTACTTCTTTCAGAAGAATACATGTAAGACAGTTAACTAAGTAATAGGAAATGTAATAATGATGGAAGAATTTTAATGTAATTTCAGTCTTATGAAATGGGAAATGGAAAACCAAGAATTGTCAGATTACTTGCAAGACACTGCGGACACAATATAGAACTTCTAAAAATTACTGTTACTGTTCAAAAGTATTAACTAAAAAAACCGCCAAAACCACCAAAAAACCCACAACAACAACAAAAAAACCCAACAAAAAGGCCACCCCACAAACCTTAGAAGGCCAGTAATAAGATGCCAAAACAAGTGATATTTTCATCTCAGAATTACTCTCAGAAGAAAGTGCAGAACAGAAATGCTCCACAAATTAGCTGACCAGAAGGCCCAAGTCAGCTTCAAGTGCTGAGGACATTCTGGTTCCTAAGCAACCCCTTCCCAGCTGTTCAGTAACAGAACAAATCCTTTTCACACTCAACAGGACAGATACCACATAGCACTATGTGATGTGCTTGATCCCAGGCACATTGTCAGAATGTTCCTAGCTCCCAAGACCCAACTGTGTGGGGCACAGCACAGAAGAAAAAATTATCTGGATTTTTTTGGTTTGTTTTCTTTTATTTTCTTTTCAAGTTTCTATTAAAATTAGAAGACAGACAACAGAGGTTCTTGACTGACAATTAATATGCACCTCAAGGTAAGTTTACTTACTGTCCTGCAATACGGGTTATATTTTATTTTAGAGAGAGAATTTGAAATGTTAGAAGATACAAGCAGATATAAACATAAGCTACAGATTTTCTGGAAGTCAATCTAGAAACATTTTAAGGTGCTGATTTAGACAAACTACAGCAAAACAATACTTAGCAACCACGGCAGTAGTGTAAAACTCTCTACAGCTGGCTCAAACAACTGTTTTCATCTGTGGCATGTATGTAACACAATCTTGTACTCCAAACACGGACGCTTTTCTGCAGCTATACATATGCTTTGCTTATAAAAAGTTACAGAAGAGAATTAAGTTTCTAACTTCCTCTAGTTTTGAAACATTATAAAACAAAACTGTTTAAAAGTTTTGCTAGAATTCAACCTGGCACAACTTCACTGCATTGGCATTAGTATCAAGCATAGCATCCATCAGTCTTAATTTTATTCAGCCTTTCTTTAATAGTTAACTCTTGTATACAGGGGTCTGGAGCCCTAACAGCTGCTCTCTATACAAAACAACAGAATAAAAACCACAGGAAAAAAAATCTGGTGTGTGAACACAAGTAGTCTACAACTTTTCCTTGCCTGGATATAAGATAGATGTCCTGACAAAATGAATCTCCCACACGTCTCAGAGTCAAAAAGAGGATCACTTCTTAGTCTTTTAAAAAGGTGTTAAAAAGATTTGCTGTTTCCACATAAATTTTGGGCTGTAAGATGATATAAAAGCAGTCTGTAGATCAAATACTTAAGGGCACACTACCTGTTCTCTCTGGCTACCTCAAAACCCACACACCTGAAAGAACTCTTAAGTGCACTCTGGTTACAACCTGATTCCATATTATCAGGATGCTATTTGAATACCCCTTAGCTCCCTCATCCTGCTTTTCAAAGGTTGCAGATAAACCCATGGAAACCATCCACCATGGTTAAGTCCCTCAAAGAAACAACTCGACCAGGGTGGCAGAGAGCAAGACAGTCACTTGAGCAGATGGCGACTTTACATCCACAATACCAGTCTTCTCACAGTGGTTTAAAAGATCAAAAATTGTTTCTGTACCTTAAAAAAACCCCACCACATTTTAAAGTGGAGAACAGCTGCATTCCTAATTCTACGTAGGGCAGAATTCTAGTGCTTCCAAGAAACCAAGCATGAAGCTGCCAAGACCTAAAAAACACATTCTTCAATTTTATTTGACTGCAGTCCCAAAAATACATGAGTTTTCTTCTACATCATTTGCCTCCTGAGTTTTTGACATTAAGAGAACATGTTCATTACCAGCTTTATCACACGGTATGCAATTAAGTGATGTATAAAAAGGAATTGTGCAATTCAGCTTGCATGGGAAATGGGGCATTAAGTACTTCCAGACAGTGACATACAAAACGCACAGAGGAAGGATGCAAGATTGTTCTCCTACCTTCCCTTCAGGTTTTCAAGTTCTCTGTGGTGAAGCATGCTTCTCATGTGTTCCTCCATCTCCTTCAACATGGCGGGGGGGTGTGGAAATAATGGTCAAAACAATGAAAATGGTACATCATATTTGAAAAAGCTTCCTGCCTTGCAGGAAGGCACACTCTACTCCCATAGAGCTGTAGCAGTTGCCATTCCCATTTCTATGTACATGAAAGCACAAGCAGTCACACTCTCAGGAATTCATATGATGTTACCTTTCTGAGGAAGGAAATGTGGGAGTCACTGGAATTCAACAGAACAGGAGCAGAATTCCAGGGGAAGGGCAAAGACGAGTGCATGCAGCAAAGCTTATCAGACCAATTTCTGACAAATTACTGATGATCATAGTTTTTATTAAAAGCCTCATTGACACCTCTCTCCAGAATCACAGTACTTAAAATACTATTTTCCTGCATAATCTGAGCTGTCTCTCTGCATTTGTATTATAACAGAGCATTAATTTCATCATTGTTCTATTTTACTCTGCTAGATGCACTTCAGAAATGGAGACATAAATAACATGTCAGTTTATTGTTTACAGCAACCTTGATCTGTGAACCGCAGTGCTGTTATAATTTATTGCTACTCAAAGAGAGCTGCTGGAAGAGAAAGAATGTTCATAATTCAGTGAAAGGAAGCAGTTCAGAAGATCTGACTTCCTCTTGGAGCTTGAGCCAAAGCGTTTGTGGAGAACTTGAAGAAACAGATTCTATCCTCTTTAATCCTTGAAATCCCATCTCCAAAGGGACACCAACATCTTCAGCCTTGAAGAGTTGTGTGAATTTATACACTGGCATTTGCAAGACATTCATGTGCCCTGTGGCTAAGTACAGAAAATGCTCCTGTAGTGCACAGAGGATAAACGCTAAATTAAGGAATTAATGAAAACACATGCTCTGCTGCATAACTCCATGTTCTCCTCCCGTATGAAAACATAGGTAACCCAAAAGGACTTTGAAAAATAGTGTATTAGAGTATTCTTAACATATCACAATTTATAGGCAAATGTATTTCAGTGCTTTTTGCTGTAGTATGTTCATATAATGATATAAAGAACTTGAAGGCCTCAATATTTTCAATATCAATCCAAAAATCAAGCCTGCTGCAGCACAGCTCATATCAAGAAAGATGCTCTAAAGCACATGCAAATGCATTATGTGATTTGCGACACACATAGATCAATATATCCCTGGGAGAGTGAAAAACTCTTGTACTTCATGCAAATTTAAAGTGCAAGAATTTCCTTACACACATTTCCTAGTAGTATCTACAGAGAGTTGTAAAGCATTAATTATTTACCTTTTTTGAGTTGTACAGAGTGTGACATAATATGCATTTTCGTTCTCGGACCATGCTTCTTACTCTGGAAAGATCTTATCCCATACCTGCAAATAAAGAGAATTTTAAAAGAGCCAACATTCAGGATTACTTTTATTTTCCTTACTCTGTTTTAGCGAGGAAAGTGAAATAATTTACTATACATGAAAACACTTGTACCAAGTTTCTTTAAGAAAATACAAACCTCTTGTGCATGGTTAATAGGCTTGAAAAAAAGTAGTTTTGAACAGTCATCTAAACCAACTAATTAAAAGTAGGTTTCCCTTTCTTTCATTTTGTTCCTTGTGCTCCAAGATGAAGGGATGCAAAGGATTAATAAAAAGACCTTTGTGAAACCAACCGCAGCTAGAATGCAACAGGAGCCTGGAGCAAGCGGCACATCCTTGAGAAAGGATATTAAAAGTATGTGAAGTGTGGGAGACAAAAGGAAATGGCCAACCTCTTCTCAGTGGTCTGTGGGGACAAGGGGCGATGGCCTCAAGCTGGAGCACAGGAAGTTCCGCACCAATATGCAGAAGAACTTTTTCCCAGTGAGGGTGAGAGAGCCCTGGGACGGGCTGCCCACGGGGATGTGGAGTCTCCTTCTCTGGAGAGATTCAAGACCCATCCGGATGCCTCCCTATGTGACCTGTCCTAGGGAGCCTCCTTTGGCAGGGGGATTGGACTCTATGATCTCCAGAGGTCCCTTCCAACCCCCACAATTCTGTGAAAGATGCTTACGCTGATTGTTAACATACTAACAGGAATGCTATGAATAAGGTCATTTAGTTCAGCAAAATAAAGGCCCTGAGGAAGAAACTCTGTAGATAAGCAGACTAAGAATTCTTGCTGTAAATGGATGGATGTGCATGGGGAGAAAGGACCAACCTGCCTGACAGTTTCATTGGACTCTGACTGTTAAGTGAATTACCACGTTTCAAAGACATGGCGCTCACTCTACAAGCAGAGATCTGTAGGAATCCTCTCAGATGATGATCCATCTCATGTAGATGAGGAATTGAGGAAGCCAAGCAGGGCAAACAGAGATCTTTATTTTGGTACACAGGGCAGCTCAAGTAAGATATTTAAGGCCCTAGGAAAATAAATCAAAGGCCATATATAGTATCAAAGACTGACAGCCTTCAAAGTTTATCAGGCCATTTATCCACCATAAAATAAAACCTGAAGTAATTTAAACCCAGTGTTTTTCTCATTAACCTCCATAAGAGCTACACGAATGTGTGTACTGAGACACTCAATTTAGACAGCATTTTAAGATACATTCTCTAATACCATGCTTTACAAGGGCACCTTATATATTTGAATCATTAACAAAAGCTATCGATTTCCATTAATTATTCCAAACAATATTATTCAAAGCTTTGCACTGGAATATTAAACATTCTAACGCTGAACTACTTAAGACTTGCATATATATACATGAAAGCAGCAGGAGGTCAAATTAAATGCCGTGTGTATTTTATCATAATGTTTAATTCATAAGGAGAGCAATTAAACTGGAATTTTATATTAACAGTCTCGGTTACAATACAAAGACAGACATGTCTGCATAAGTAACAGGGTATTATCTTGACTTTTTTTTTTCTCCTCTTAAAAGACACTGACAAGCATGATGATCATGCATTATAGTAATTTTTTACTGACTTGATAGAGGCAGTTCCTCACCCTAAAGGGGAAAGAAATGTATCTTGTTCAAGATGACTCAAGTATTTACAGAATTCATTCTGCAGAAGGGTGAAACAACAGCACAAAAAACAGGCCGGTAAAGTATGGCAACTTGCTGACAGCAGTTAGCATGTAACATCAAAAAGTGTTCACAAGCAGAATTAATGTTACACCTGTTTTGTTTAAGTAAAATGTATAGTAACTATACACGATTACAGGAACAGTTTTAGGCTAACTGCCCAATCAACTGGGCATGAGAGAGTACTAAAAATACTAGCAGAATGCAAATGCTATTGGATGTTACTAGGAAAAGTGAAGCTTTCACCTCCACAGAGAGAAACTCTTGGAGGCAAGGACTCAGAAGTAAAGAGGCTCATTAGATGCTACAGGGACTGGGAGAAGACAGATTCACATTCTATTTCCAGATCACCTCCTGACTTACTGTCTACATAAACACTTCCCCTCGTCCTTAGCTTTCTCCCAAATCCTGCTATATAACCCACGGCTCACTTTAACGAAGTACTTCAATTTCATTGGAAAAGAACTTTCATGAAGTACTTTGAAAAACCTTATAAATTCAAGATATCCCCTCATTCATGATGCAACAGCGACAAGAACTAGACAGCTTTTGAGCCATGTATTCAGTAACAGCATTTCATTTCATCATACCCTGGTTTGTTTAAACTCAAAACTTTCAGACCGAGGAACTTTGGAAACAGAGGTTTCTCTATATAAATGCAGGCATATTTGAACTCCTAAGGAAAAAAACCCCTGTATTTTAAACACCAAACCACCTTCAAGCTTTTATCAGCTTGAACAGTTTGCACTTTTCAAATCATCAGCTTGCTGCATATCATCCGAAAATACTTTTTATAGGGCAGCAAGAGGAAAATTAACTACTCTAAAACAGTCAGCAAACTGCAAGCAAAGAGAAGGTTTTGCCAAGATCTCACCACCATGGAAGAGAAACACGTTTCAGCAGAAAAATGTCACCTTCAAAACAAGTGGGATGTCATGTCAGCTTTCTGTTTTGAGAGACTGTAACTGTTCAGTGGGCGATTTTTTTAATGTTTGTGTTAAAGAAATGCATTTTACAACTATGTGATGTAAATGCAACTTGCCCATAGCCTGCACCTGCCCAGACCTTGGAAACACCACACGGTTTTAATTAATTTAACCAAGTCCGCTGTGGAGATTTTGGAGAACACTTCTCACAAGTAAAAATAGTCTACAAAGAAAATAAGGGATTAGACCACTTCCTGCTACAACATCCATTTGTCCAGAGTTATTCAACCTAACCGGATAGCATACATTAAAAATGTACTTCAAGGTTAAATCCAACGGGGACACTGGAATTTCTATAGAAGGTCAAGTCCTGGAAGACTAAGACCAAAGTTAGATTTTTAAGAAAATGGGGGGGGCTTATTGCTTACAACCTGCCAGGATCTGTACCTACTTTCTCCTAAAAGCAACCACATCCCAGAAAGGCTGATCAGGTGTTTGATTGCAGAATTTATAGTGCAGCTCTGCAAGACTGTCAACTGAGATCTTCTGACCACTGCACAGTGTCACCTAAGAAAATGATCTCTCACAGGCTGTTTCAGGTTTGAATCCTCCAGATTCTGATCTTCAAAAGGTAATTCTGTTGTAATGAAACCAGACTTCCTGGAACAGCAGGCAAAGGCTGTGAGAGAGAACTCCTGACACTGCACAGCCGGAGCAAACACATCCCCCTTCCCAGGGGAGGACACTCAGGGAGAGCTCCCTGTGCCCATCTTCCACAACACTGAGTGAGACAGGATCCACACCAACGCTCAGAAGGGCAGAGTCCAGTCAGGAGCCTGGAAAAGATCTACTGCACAAGCCAATATTTAGTACTGGACTAAAGCTGCTGAATCCCATCAACAGGAGCTCGTTTGTCCTCAACATTCAATCTCTCTCTGTGCGCTCCACCTTCCCCAGTCTGCAACTCTAGCTTCACTGCTAGAGCTGTACATGCAAATGATTTGATGGGGATGAACTGTTTCCCTAAGCTCAGAAGTATTATTCACAGCTACAAAATCAAGCATGCAGATGTACACACACACACACACACACACACACACACACACACACAGAGGTATTTTCAAACCAGACTGGAAGTGGACATGATTTTCATTCCACTGGTTCTTGGTATGGTTGGTACTTAATAGCAATCATGTCTAAGAACACAGATGTATTCAGTATCATCCCTTCTGAGACCATCAAAGGTCTGAAGCCAAACACAGCCATTATATTCCCTACCTTATCCTTTTTTTAAAAAGTGGGAATATTCTTTTACTCAGATCAGCTGCTTTCATGGGAGTAAAATATCTCATATACAAAAAAAGGTAATCTAGCTCTCAAGACACTAAAAGGTGTAAGAATCCTTCTTTTCCAAAGCAATTTGCTCTGATGTTTCAGTGGCCTCACTCTTAAAATAGTGCTTTGAGGTCACATGTGAATTTGCATGGGTTTATTTTCCATTTTCTCATTCTGATGCTCCCTTTTACGTTTCACCATTCACATACTATGAGAGCAGAAATTTCATACCCACTGAATAAAGCAGGTGGTGACTAGGGCTGAATCTGGCACCACCACCTGAAAAACGTGGGGAGGAAAACCTCCATTCAGTAAGGATTCTTCACTGACAGGTAATACTGCTGAAGATCTGTCACTCAGCTTGCCTAGATTTAAAATCCACGTGATCAACTACCATCCTACAGCACTGGATTTACTGTGAGTTCCACAGAGTGCCATACAGGGTGTTCCATTCAAGCCTGTGCTGCTGCCTTTATAAAATACACGTAGCATTCCCTCAAAAGAGTCAAACACACCAAAAGCCCCATGACAGACAGATGTGCTCTCTGAAACAATTCTGACTGGCACTAATGACAGCCCTTCCTCTGAATCCTGCTGA